>CM052810.1:18373347-18395689 GCA_028533885.1 Nasua narica
AGCTTTGTTTTTCTTTTTCAACATTTCCTTAGCAATTCAGGATCTTTTCTGGTTCCATACAAGTTTTAGGATTGTTTGTTCCAGCCCTTTGAAAAATGCCAGTGGAATTTTGATCAGGATGGCATTGAAAGTATAGATTGCTCTGGGCAGTATAGACATTTTAACAATGTTTATTCTTTTGATCCATGAGCATGGAATGCTTTTCCACCTTTTTTTTTTTTTTTTTTTGTCTTCTTCAATTTCTTTCATGAATGTTCGTAGCTCCTCGAGTACAGATCCTTTACCTCTTTGGTTAGGTTTATTCCCAGGTATCTTATGATTCTTGGTGTTACAGTAAATGGAATCAATTCTCTAATTTCCCTTTCCATATTTTCATTGTTAGTGTATAGGAAAGCAACTGACTTCTGTGCCTTGATTTTGTATCTGCCACATTACTGAATTGCTGTATGAGTTCTAGTAGTTTGGGGGTGGAATCTTTTGGGTTTTCCATATAAAGCATCATGTCATCTGTGAAGAGAGAGAGAGTTTGACTTCTTCTTTCCCAATTTGAATACCTTTTATTTCTTTTTGTTGTCTGATTGCTGTCGCTAGGACTTCAGATTTTATGAAGTTAAGGAATGTTCCTTCTATCCCTATACTTTGTATTCTTGATTCCTGCTCAGAACATTAAAATCAGTGACCAGCTGCTACTTTCAAACCCCAGCCGGCATTCCTCCATAAGGTTGCTAACTTGGTACATATGTGTATTCGTGTTTGCAACCTTCACAGTGGTTTCTTCAGGCTAACATCTTCAGTGAACTCACAACAGAGTTTCCATTTTATTTTTGCTCCTTACCATTTTGATTTTTTAATTTCAAGTCTCACTGACTTCCCCCTGGCTCTGCTTAGGAACAGAATTTTTTCTTTTTTTTCAGTTTTCAGCTCCTTTCAACATTGTATATAGTGTGCAGGTCATGGATTTGTACCATTAACTGCACAGGGTTTTTTAAACTTTTCTATGAGAACTATTTTCAATACAGACTAAATACTGTAGGGATCTACATGTTTGGAATAGGAAACTAAATCTTTTAAAAATTAAATGTGAAAAAGAAGAGAGTCAAAGGGAGTTATTTGCGAATGGGAATATTGGCTTCTAATTGCTAATTACATAGCTTTCTCCAGCGTCCCCATCATCACTTCTTTTTTCCTCTTATTGTTAACTTTTCTTCATTTATGATTTTCATTCCAGTTTTCACACACTTAGGTTCCTTTAGAATTTATATGATTGACAGGAAACTATGAAATATATCTGTAAATTTAAAATATTTTTATCAGTAGTTCACATATACTTCCAATTATGTTTTTTTTTTGCCACAAGTCAGAGTGTGAAAACATTTTATAATTAAATGTATATTATGCATATTGTTATATTTCTTTTATTTTTGTTGATGGGCATCATTTGGGTTATCTCTAGTTGGAGCAAATATAAACAAAACTACTAGTAACATTTTTATATGTTCACAAATATTTTATAGGTTCACAAATATTTTTGTGAACCTAAGAATTCCATTTCTCTTGGTTGGACATCTACAATTACAATTACTTAGTCATAAGTAGGATTACATTTAATTTTATAAGAAATTGCCAAACCTTTTATCAAATTGGTTGTATCATTTATGATTTCTCCAACAAAGTATGAAAATTCCAGTTGCTCCATATCCTCATCAACATATGGTGTTTTTAACATTAGCCATTCAAAAATGTATGCAGTGGTATCTCATTGTGATTTTTTCTTGTATGGTAAGAATTTATTTGTTTTGTAAGGAACTATCAAACTGTCTTCCAAAGTGCCTATACCATTCTACATTCCCAACAGCAATGGATGGGAGTTTCTTTTTGTCTTAAGTTTCTATTTAAATTACAGTTAGTTAACATACAGCAGTATTTGTTTCAGTTGCACAATATACTGATTCAACACTTCCATACACTACCAGGTGCTCACCTCAAATGTACTCCTTAATCCCCATCACTCATTTTACCCATCCCCCCACTTTCCTCTCTTCTGGTACCATTAGTTTGTTATCTATAGTTAAGAGTCCGTTTCTTGGTTTGCCTCTCTGTGTCTCTCTTTTTTCCCCCTAGCTTGTTTGTTTTGTGTCTTAAATTCCACATGTAAGTGAAATCATATGGTATTTGTCTTTCTCTGATTGACTTATAAATTAATTTATCTAACATATTTACTGAGCTGCTTCTTAGTGAGCTGCTCTAATTATTAAGAGAAATTGGATAGTGCAGCCATAACAATTAGTGTAACATAATATAATGTCATATACTTTTCAGGTAGTCCCTAAATGTTAAACTGTTTTGCGTGAAATGTCTTTTCATTATGATTATTAATGGCTATATAAAGCAATTGCAAAATTACCTTCAAGCTTATAGTATTTATATATCAGGAAAATGTAGTAAAAAAAACAACAAATTATAGAATAACCTCAAGCAAAAAAACTGCATCAATAAACTAAAATATGACTAACATCTTAGCTAAGATAGCAGTGCTCATAGTCTCCACTCTGGAAAAAAAAGAGAGGGAAGTGGGGGGGAGAGAGAGAACAATACAGTCTCAGATATAATTTCCTAAGATTGTTCTTTCATATTTCCCCCATATACTTGCTCATTTCTTTATTTACTATATCCCAAATTTAAAAGGACACATTTAATTTCTGTCTCTTTGTCTGTCTCCTTCCCCTCCTTTTCCTCCTCCTCCTTCTTCTTCTTCCTTGTCTCCTTCCCTTCCTCCTCCCCTTCTCCTCCCCTCTCCTTTCTTCTCCTCCTTCCTTCTTTCTCCTTCCTCCTCCTTCTCCTCTCCTCCCCCTCCTCCCTTCTTCCTCCTCCTCTTCCTCTTCCTTCTCCCCCTTCTCCTCTTCCTCCTCCTCCTCCTCCTCCCCCTCCTTCTTCCTTCTCCCCCTTTCTCCTTCTCCTGTTTGTCCCACTCCTCTTCCTCTTTTTCTTGCACAATAACCATGCATTTAGACAGGTATCACAAACATTTGTATGGTGTTCAGTGGCCTAATGCTTCCAGAGAAAATGTAGTCCTCAAAGGGGGTTTAGTTGAATATCAAATGAGGGGCAATCAATCAGCCATACACAGCAAGTAGAAGGTTATTGACTACTCAAAGAGATGGTAAGAAAGAATGATATATTTTTTGGACTTAATTTAAAAGTATAATTACATAAAATTGGTATTAATGTTACAGTATTATAATTTGATTTTAATTGGATCTGTTTTTTGAATTATAGAAAATATTATCCCATCGTTATTTCCAAAATTATGCCATTTTATAAAAACTTCAACTTTACAAAAAAATTCTCATTATTGTTATTTTATATTGGCCCTTTACAAAGGCATACCTACATTATAGAAACATTCTTATTGTTGTCCCTCTGCATTTAATGTTATCTGGCTTACAATTTAGAGAGATACAATTGTCAGAAAGGCAGAGAAAGGTAAAGAGAATATTTACCTGAACTGTAAGGAAATTTTTAGTTATTCTGACAGAGATGGTTTCAAAATAGGTAATTCTGAAACAACATGGATGTCATATTACAGTACAAAAAACATAGTCTGAAAGGGAGGTCACAGCAAAGGAAGAGGGAACACACATAGTGCCATTTACCTGCTTATAGAATGTTACTGGATAGGTGGCCTTCATAATCATAAATTTCTGAGTGTTTTGGCTACTAAAGTTGTTTGTTGTTTGCATGATTGTTGTGTTAGGAAATAAAGGGTGAATAAATTTGGTATATTTATTTTAGAAGTAACTTTCTTTTACAAACAAAAGGTATGTTAGTGATGAGAACTAATGAGTAAAAGAGCAATATAACAAGGGTACGAAGATGACAGTAGAGGGCACCTGTACACCTCAGGGTACAAATAAGAGAAGGACAAATAGCAATGTAGTAGAAAAATTACATTTCAGTCATGGCAGTTTGTAGTTGACCTGATGACAAGGTCGAGTATTATGCACTGAGTGTAAAATTAATGTCAAGTTGAAATAGGCTTTTCATCTGGATGGCACTTGCTAATGCAAAGCATTTTAAAAAGAAGCCATCAGCAACACTTGGGGAAAGATAATTCTGAAAGGATAAGTAATTCATGTCATTTATTTTAAGAGGAAAAATAAACCCTTGAGAGCAAAGCTTTCATTTCCACGTTTAATTTTGAAGAAAAAGAGTCAGATGCAGACAAAAGTCAGATAGATATCAATAATTATTTCTGTCCACCTGGAACCAGGATAGTAATTTAATTTGAATTAAAGCAAAATTGTACATTTTTTTTTCTTTTTACTGATAAAAGACTTTTGGTATAATGTCCAAACTTAACCAAGTAGTATTTATTATTATTTTTTTAGTATTTATTATTTTAAAAAGAAAACGATAAACAATGTTACTTAGACTAATAATACTTATGTGTCATATGAGAAGCAGGTCTCCAGCCAGCACTAGACTTTCCAGGCCCCTGAAGACTAAATGCCGATGTCCAAGCATATAGGGAATAGGTCATGCTTCTCAAACTTTTCTCTGCCAATCTGCCATTGCATGCTAAGGATCCAGATGCTCTAAGAAATGGAAAGAATTCTGGTCCTTGGATCATCACATGGAAGTCTACTCATTGCCTTGAACCATCCTCATTTAATGAAAGTGAGAACAAGAACAAACTCTACAGAGTTAAACCACTGAACTTTTGAGGTTTTCTTTTTCACACCCAACTAATCCCCCTGCAGAAACTATACCTGTATTTTCGTTGAAAAACAGTGACTCTTCACACACTGTTAAAGTTTAAGAGGAAACTTTTAAAATCTGAAATATAATAATGTACTATACTGATTTGGTAATAAATATCCATCTTCTAGAAACTTGTAGGTAGGATTTCCACATGGGTATAATCAATCTATAGGAACATAGCCAACAGAAGAATAATTCCTTACAAAATCAGACCAAGCTGGGTTTTGTTTGTTTGTTTTCTGATTTTCAGTGTTATAAATACATCTTTCCAATTTCCATTCAATATATAGTTAAATGTTTTGGGAAACAAGCTATACTCACTTTATTTGGGGGGAATTTGTGATATAAGATACATCAAATTTGATACCTGGTCAATTTAATACCTTCAAATAAATTATGAGAGTCTCAATAATGAACACTCCATTTTTTGAAGATTGAGTAATCACCATATGTTTTCGTGTCATAATTTCAAACTCCAATACCAATTCAAAAAAAAACCAATCATGTCAAATTCTATATTAACAGGTTTTATATGCAACACTGGAAACTGTATCATAAGGGTTGGTCTGTGGTAAACAAAACATCAGTGTCAGGAATGGAGTTTGTTTTCTCATGATCCAGAAGAATGGAGAGCAAAGCAAAATTATAAAACTAGAAGTCAGAAAGTAACAGACACACATATATGAAAAATTTAATAGCAGAAGAACAATAAATTTTTTTAAACTGAGCCTGTAGACACATTTCTTGTGGTTTCTCTTAGCTGTTCTTGATTTGTTGGTTAACACTCTTTCTTTCTTTCTTTCTTTCTTTCTTTCTTTCTTTCTTTCTTTCTTTCTTTCTTTCTTTCTTTCTTTCTTTTTCCCTTTCTCCCTCCCTTCCTTCCTTTCTTCCTTCCTGCCTTCCTTCCTTCCTCCCTCCCTCCTTCCCTCCATCCCTTCTTTCCTTCCTTCCTTCTTTCCTTTCTTTCCTTCTTTCACTCTCTTTTTCTTCTCTCTCCCTCCCCGCTTCCTCCTTCCCCCTCTCCCTTCCTTCCTTCCTTCTTTTTCTTTCTTCTAACTTTTTTTCAAGGTTGTGTTTATCATGAATGCCTGCACCTTTCCCCTTGCCAAACTATTCACATTGTGCAATACAGAGTGTACAAAAATATTTAAGTATGAGATAAAAATAACCATTTCATAGATTTTATTTCCAAGCTGTTATTGCCCAGAATGGACTAACATATTTGAGATGCATCAGATGTTATGTTAGGAAACATTCATCTTTGCTTAGGATATTTAAAGTAATATTTTCTGGGAATAATAAAAGTTTTGAATTTAAATTCTTCAAATAAATAAATAGTATATTGCCTATATGATGTACATAGAATATCACAATAAATAGCTAAATATTTGAATAATTTAAAATAAATAACATTGCTGATATAATGTATAGAGGATATCACATTAAGTTCCTAGATATTTTTGTATTATCAAAAATATTATCTGCCTTCTTCAAGAGTATGATGTGTTTTCAGATTCCTTGAAAGACTTCCCTTTGCATGGATGAAGTATAAGATCCCATGTAGTGATGAGAAAATGCCATATAGACTGGATGGAGAGTATATGGATAACACAAAGACAGATGAGTGATTTTTTGCATATTTGATGATTTAGCTAAGAAAATACATTTAAAGGGGCTTAAATGAATTGGCACTTTTCTCTAATTGTAGATTTTAAATTTGTCATCTTTGTTGCAATTTACAAATGAAAAGATTTTGTACCTAAATCTTGCTAGCTTAGCAAATGAGAATGTGTTTTTTCAAGTTACAGGGGGCAAATGTTTATAGTGATTTAATCTTAATTATCTTAAGAAATAAAAATGTGGCAGACTTTATGTACTGTATTATTTAATTTCATGTAACTCTAGGTAATCTTGGAGTACTTCGAGAAGGGCATGGTGTGAGAAACAATGTCCATACTTGAGAAAGAAAAGATAACTAATAAATGAGGATCTAGACCTGGCAGAAGCAAATAGAATGTAGGGCAGATGCAGAGGTAGCAGCAGATAGAGTGCATTGCATGTGATGAAGGATCCACCTTTGGTAAGTGCAATCACACATACTGTTTTGAATCAGGTGGAAGAAAGAGATAAGTAAAGACGCAGGTAGATTTATAGGTTTGGTGTCTAAAAGTTGAAAGTTTCTTTTTAAGTATCTATTATCTGAATGATATGTGAGAAAAGGGTAAAAAGAGGGCCTAAAAATGAGATTTAAGAATGGAGAAGATATATGCCTGAATTATTTTAGAAAGGTAAAAAAAGAAATGACCAGAGAAATGTGGCAAAATTTCTCTGATTTGTTGAGCACCCAGATAGGGTTGCTGATTTATATTTTGTTTATTGTGCTGCTCCCTTAGGAAAAAGCTCCCCAAGCCAGAGAAAGAGGGTGACTGGAAATAACCAGGACTGTGGGTGTTCTCTGTGGATACATCAGAAAGACAGGGCAGAAGGCAGGCAGGGGTATTTGTGAGACAGTGACTGTAATGATAGAAACTAATTTAACTTATGTGATTTTATTCAATATATTTTAATAATAGATACATAAGGGAACTTCATAAAAGCTAATGATGTTAGACTATACTATGAATGAGATATGTGAAATGAAAAGACGGGATGCTTTAATATGCTCCACTTATCACAAAAAGTCAGTAAACATTACAGCATAAATGTATGGCATTATGAAAGTTATGTGTTAATTACACAATATACCTACATACAAAAATAAAATGATTGTTGACATGTCATATTAAAAAATACAATTTAACTCCAGGTTTTATTAAAATTATACTTGAAAGTTCTATAATCCATTTTAATAATAAGTAGTAAGCAAATTTTATTCTTTCTCTAAGGTCACCTTCTGGACTTGGAATGGAGAACAATTGGATATTTTACACAAGTGTGTTTTGGGGGATTTTTAAGCAGAGTTTTACGTTTTGAGCCACATTTTGTCATAGTTTAACCAATCTTGAAAGGAGTATGAATCAGGCAAGATTAGGTTATAGGGCAATAAAAAAGAACCCCAAACACATCGATAAAGTTATAAGGATGCCTTGTTTGTTTTTATTTTTTACTTTCTCAATTTCTCTCCCAAGTCACACATATAAACGGGTCGCTTAGGATGTCTCATCTGTGTCATCATCATCCTCACAAAGTAGCCACCCACTATTAGAAATATTGTCTCAGAAGGGGGAAAAATGACACTGAGCATCCTCTATATTTATTAAATAGTCCAGCTGGAAATGAGAAAAATCACTTCGGCTCACGTTTCACTGGAAATGATAACAAGAAAAATATAATTTTAAGATGAGAAAGTTCAAGCAGAGTGACTGCAGAAAAAGAGCTAGCATATTTGTGAAGAAATGTAATGTGTATTAGACTCCCTGTTAAATAAAAGACATTGAACCTTCTTGTGGTATAAATGTCAAAATTCTGAAGTAAACATTAATTTTTTGTGTGTCTTCCTGATTAGAAAAATCAATTTACTTTCCCGATTTCTCATGTCAACTAAACATCAAAGGTGAATTTGGAATTCAAAACTGCCACATAGCAATTGGTTGAGAAAAAAATTATTTTTTCAAAGTTAAAAATGGAGAAACATTCCTTGTTAACTGAATGCAAATGGTACTATAAATTTTATTCCAGCTCTATTGAAAATAAATTCCACATTTATGTGCTTCTGTAATTAGTTCCAATCAGCATGCTATAAATATGTAAAGGTTTTACCCATCTATCACTTGTATCTCCAGTTTAAAGCTCTTCAGCTGAAAAGGCAAACACAAATTCTGAGCAGGCATTCCTTCAGAGTGGATTTGACTGTGGCTAAAATAAAAGCCATGGATAACTCCTTTTATTTTCTTGAATTTTAAAGTCTTATTTTTCTTTCTACTGAATAGAGTATTCACTGTTCTCTGAAATCAGAGAAAGCCAAGAGAGGTCATGTTAAAATTGAAAAGAAATAAATTTTGGTTATCATGGAGGCTTCAGAGATGGTGATAAATTCTCTTTATTAATCATCTAAAAGTTTATACAATGATAGCAATAGCAGAATAAAAAAAGAAAGGTTGCCTGGTAAATATTTAGCTGAAAAAGTGTGGTAGTTTCCCATAAGTCCTTGCCTTTCTCTTACAGTGTAGGTCTTCTATTTAAGTCAGTAGTGTTCAACATATTTGCTACCATGAAACGTATAAGAAGTCTGACACACTTCCAGCAGTAGCAATGCTGCACTTTTGCAATGATCCTTTTAAAGGTTTACAGGTGGGATGGAATTAAGTGATGCTTTGCATTTCAAATTTTCCTTAACAGGGTGATGCCTTAAAATATACAGTTGGAACATTCCTTCTGCAAGGGATTCTGACATACCCAGCTTCAAATCAGTTATTTTAGTTGAGAGTAAATGGAAAACTATCCCAACACTAATTTTCTTTATATGTAAAATAAGAAGTCAAGGCTGGGAATTTCAGTGGGTTAATATTCCTAGAAGTTGACAGAATGTCATGTTAAATAATTTACTAGTGTAGCTTCAAATCTGTGCCATCAGAAGCGTCTGTATAAATAAATAATTCCCAACAACAACAAACAAAAACAACTAACAATGGAATAACTATTCCAGTATGCTTGGACCAGATATAAAGATTTATATGCAATTTGTGAATTTATTTTAGTTCAGGTAGTGAGATTTTGATCTCAAAACCAGTTTAAATTTAGTGGAATTTTGTTTGGAAGCACCTCACTTTTATAGATACTACAGATATTCAAAGATAGTGTATTATTAAGAATCTATCTCAATATCTCAATATAGGGCACCTGGGTGGCTCAGTTGGTTAGGCGACTGCCTTCGGCTCAGGTCATGATCCCGGAGTCCCGGGATCGAGTCCCATATCGGACTTCTGGCTCTGCGGGAAGTCTGCTTCTCCCTCTGACCTTCTCCCCTCTCATTCTCAGTCTCTCTCTCTCTAATAGATAAATAAAATCTTTAAAAAAATATCTCAATATAAACTTATACATTTTTAAGGTGTCCACTACCCATTAATTAATTTATTTAGCATGTGTTTATTGAACACCTCCTGTGCCCGGCATTGGTAATAAGAAGGTGGTGAAAAAAAATACATTCTAGAATACCTGGGTGGCTCAGTTGGTTAAGCATCTGACTTCAGCTTAGGTCATGATCTCAGGGTCCTGGAATAAAGCCCATATCCTCAGGCTCCCTGCTCAGCAGAGAGTCTGTGTGTCCCTCTGCCCCTCCCCCTTCTTGTGCACCCCCCCCTCAATAAATAAATAAAATCTTTAAAAAAAGATACATTCTATCTTTCTAGCCTAGTGGCCCAAAACAAAAAGTCACCCAAATAAATTAAAAATTACCAAATACAGATAATTGTTGGAAAAGGAAACTATAAAACTATAAATCACTACTCAAAAACATATAATGCACACTTCACTAACTTGGAAGATAAGGGAAGACTTCCTGCAAAAAAAAAATGACTTTTAGCTGTAATATAAAGAATTATTAGAGGTTAAATAGACAAAACTCAATGTTTGGGAAGCAGAGCTCTGCAAAGAGAATTTCTAGGTGCTGAAATATACATGAAAGTCATTAATGCAAAAAAGAGCATGAGATGTTTGAGGAACCTGTATTAAGCCAGTAAGAACAAGAAGACAGCCATGTGGAGAAGGAAATGCAGGACATAAAGCCAGAATACGTTACAAGGAATAGAAAATACAGGATCTCATATGCCAGCTTATAGGTGTGTGTTTTGGGACCACAAGTAATGAGAACGTAAGCAGATTTTATAAATTAAATGGTATTATTAAATTATTAAATTTGCATTTTTAAAAGATAATTTTGCTTCTAGTGTAAAGAACCAATCAGATATGTTAGACACAGTAAGCTATGTGACTTATAAAATAAATTTTTTCCTTCACCATGCAATAATCACCATGATACTGTTATAGAGACCTTTTTTCAATGAAAATTACTCTAGAAGTAGCCCTTAAAGAATTTTTTGAAATTTTTTGGTAATCACTGTGGAGATTTTCCATCTGAATACACATATGTACTCAATCTCTAAAAAGAAAGGCTTAGTAAATTGAAATAGTTGCTATGTGATTTAAAATGAATAACTTAAAAGTGAAGATTAACAAAAAAATGGTATAATACATTGCACAGTCAGAGGCAACTACGGGGTTTTTTTATTTTTTATCAGAAACAGTATTTTGGAGCACTTTTATACTGATTGTGGTACTATAATTTTTGTAAAACTCACAAGATACATTGTTGACAAACCCACTATTTTATATTATATTGCAGTATCATATTGTATAGAATAGTACGTTACAATAAAGCTTTATTTCCCTATCTATAGTAAAAAAAAAAAAAAAACTTCTATTAAAACACTCAAATCTGAATGGTTAAATAATGACAAAATTTACCAAAGATGTACAAATCAGTAGAAGCTGTCTTATTACTGATTTAATGTTAATGTGGAGACAAAAAGGCAAAAAAATCTAATTCTTATCTAGTTTGAAAATGGCCCTATTAATTCAAATAACATAACCTGACTTTATTTTTTTTTTTTAAGTAGACTCCACACCCATCATGGTGCCCACACTGGACTTGAACCTTGAGATAAAGACCAGAGCTGAGACCAAGAGTCATATGCTTAACGGTGAGTCACCTAGGTGCCCCATAACATTGCCATTTTAAGTCATTTTCTTAAGTGGTAATAAAATGTAAGATGTGATAATCATGTGCTGCTTTACTCTCATTTTAAGGAAAAGTTATTTAAGATACATAAATGAGAACATTCAAATGCCAAATTTTCACTATTTGACTACTATAAAAAGAAATAATGCAGACTCAGGGACCATCCTCAAAAACCTCTGTTCACATACTCTGGAAGGCCAAGAATAACTTCCAGATGAGGGCATAATTGTCCATTTTACGATTTTTTATAAAATGAGCTTTCTTGCACTTGGCAGTCTCCAGTAATACATTAAGTCATGACAGGTATTAATTAACGATGGGTGCCCTTCTCTTGACATCCTGAGTCTCAAAAATACTTTATCTTTCACTAGATTAGAGACTGTAAGAAGACTAAAACCAAGAATAGGAATTAATTAAAGATTTCATTAACCTCAAAGGTATTGTCTGATTTGTTTTCAAGCTGAATTTCATAACAGTCTTGTCAGAATCAAGCTCAAATCAGGTGATTTAATGGAGTATCTACTGAGTGAAGAATTAGCATTAACATCCTGAAAGTAAATAAACACAAGTACAAAAACTGTTAAAACACATGAAGTCATATGAGTATATAGAATAGACATTTAGAATTTTATATTAATAAATATGATTAGAGATACTTTTTGATTATTTCTATCACCAACATATTGAGGCAGTCAATATGTATACATTGTGTTTTTTTAATTTGTAAAACAGCTTCCACTCATTTAAAATGAATATTAATGTCTTTCTTTTAATGGCATTGTACATATAGTTAGTACATAAAATGTGGGATAATAAAATGGAGATAGTAACCCGTAGTCCTGTGATGGTGATTAATATTTATACTATAGCATCATAGTTTTCTTTTCATCATCAACATCATAATAATTGTAGGGATGGATTTATTTTTTATTGGCCAAAACTTCATAATCAAAACATGTCTCAAAGATGATGCTTAATGGAACTTAACTGTTTGACTAGGATAAAATATTGTAGAAGGAAAATACTCAAAGTTGTCATAACCTTTTCTGTAGTAGTTTTGTCATTTTGGCTATTGTCTAATGTCAAGTTCTCTGTTTGGAGTCTCAGTGAGTTAATTCCATCTTGGACTATTCCTCTAGAAGGAACAGCAAAATTTCTATTTTTAAGGGTCCTTAATAAAACAGATGTGAAAATCATTACCCTATGGTATGTATCAATTCTGGCCAAGGAGAAATTCTTATGACAATAAAAATGAAAATGTATCCCAGTTACATCACAGATGTTAAGGACGTATTTTTACAAATTCGTTTGGAAATATACCTGTATTCAAATAACCACCAGAAAGTGCTAATGATTTTTGTATCTTGACTTTTGACAAAAGAAACACATCCATCTTTTACAAGAAAGAATACATTTCTAATTATAACAAAGAAGATTTATCATATATTTTACTTGAAATTTTCATCTAAGTGAAAATGGGATAGTTTATATGTTTATTAAATTTATAGCTTCTAAAACTGAAACAAAGGCAAAAATAAACTATTGGGACTATATCAAAATAAAAAGATCTTCCACAGAGAAGGAAACCATCAACAAAATAAAAAAGGAAACTTACTGATGGGAGCAAATATTTTCAAATGATGTATCTAACAAGGGGATATTATCTAAAATACATAAAGAACTTGTACAACTCAACTCTCCCCTCCAAAAAAAGCACAATATGGTAAAAGAGGCAGAGGACCTTAATACACATTATTCAAAAGAAGACCTACAGATAGCCAACAGATACTTGAAAAATGCTCAACATCACTCATTGTCAGGGAAATGTAAATCAAAATCACAATGGGATATCACTACATACCTGTCAGAATGGCTAAAATAAAAAGATAAGAAATAGCAATTATTGCCAAGGATATGGAGGGAAAGGAATTCTCGTGTACTGTTGGTGGGACTATAATTGGTATAGCTACTGTGGAAAAAGTATGAGTTTTCTCAAAAACTAAAAATAGAAATACCATATGACCCAACAATTTCACTATTGGATATTTACCCAAAGAAAACAAAAACACTAATTTGAAAAGATATATATATACCACAATGCTCATTGCAGAATTATTTACAGTAGTCAAGATATGAAAGCAACCTAAGTTGCTAAGTGTCCATAAATAGACAAATGGATAAGGAAGACGTGGTGTACACACACACACACACACACACACAGAGGAAAATTATGCACCCATAAAAAGGATGAGTTGGTGCCATCTGCAACATCAATGGACCTAGATGGTATTATGCTAAATGAGATAAGTCAGACTGAGAAAGACAAATACCATAAAATTCACTGATATGTGGAATCTAAGAAACAAAACAAATGCATAAACAAACAAAAAGCAGAATCAGACCTATAAATACAGGAACAAACTAATGGTTGCCAGAAGAAAGGGACATGGGCAAAATGAGAGGAGGGGTGTGGGAGATACAAGTTTCCAGTTATGGAATGAATATATCATGGGAATAAAAGTTATAGGATAGGGAATATAGTCAGTGATACTGTAATAGCACTGTATGGTGACAGATGTAGCCACACTTGGCAGGGAGCATGGTATAATATATGGAGATGTTAAATCACTATATTGTCCACCTAAAGCTCATGTAACACTGTATGTCACCTATATGAAAAAAAATTATAAAGTGAAACATGATATTTAGGCTAATCTACTGCTTGATAAGATGCTATCATTTGGCAAGCTCTAATCATAGAAAAATAATTCGAACGTCCCTGCTTGGAAACTTAAACAGACTTAGCTCTGCATAGTCTTCATGAGTGATGTAGGCTTTAGACACTTTTGATAATCAGGTAGTATTTGTGTAAATCCTTCATCATGTGATGAAATGAGAATTCCCCTGGGAATCAGGAGTTGTGCATTTTCATCTCATTTCTGCCGCTTTTTAGTTGGGCAAGTCACTGAACCGGCCAAATCCTTAAGCTCCTCATCTATATTTGTACAATTCTCATTTATAAGGTCCCTGAGGTTTTTTGTTACCTAATATTCTATTGTTTTTACACTTAACATTTCCAGAAGTGGGAAAACGCCATACTTTTTATTCACCAATATATAAGTATTTTGCATGGGTTTTGTTGAATGATAATTATACCCAAAAAATTATTTCGGAATCTGCCTACATAAAGACCATGATTATATGTGTCAAAATGAAATGACATTTTGTAAAGCCTTTATAAATAACTTAAATGAACCTTAAAACTGAACTGAACCTCAAAATGCCCTATGAGATGAAAATATAGATCTAGTTACTCCAAATTTAATTGATTCAGAAATCGATGCTCTCTTATTTGACTTGTACAGATTTAGTACAGAGGCACCTGGGTGGCTCAGTTGGTTTAGCATCCAACTCTTTGGGCTCAGGTCATGATCTCAGGGTTCTGCGAGTGAGTCCCACGTTGGGCTCCACTATCAGTGTGGAGTCTGCTTGGGATTCTTTCCTACTTCCTCTCCCACCCTATCTGCCCCTCTGTGCACTCTCCTCTCTTTCTCTCTTTCTCTCTCTCTCTCTCTCAACTAAATAAAATATTTAAAATAAATAAATAAGTAAATATATAAATAAATTTGTAAGAATAAAAAGGTCATCACTAGCACTAAAAATGTAGTCCTCTGATTTATATATCAAAACAGTAATTGTGATTGGCATAGCACTTTAAATTTTCAGTGTTCTGTTTTTCACACATATTATTTCCCTTATTATTTTCCTGGACTTGAAAGTGGAGGAGACTGAAACCATCTACTTGAGTACCAGTGAGAACCACAGAAATCTAAAACACAGGTTAAGGAGTTAGTAAGGGAAGGAAAAGGAACATATAAATAGATCGATGTAGGAGAAAGAGGGATATCGGTGTGGGGGTGGGGAGAACAGGAGAAGGAAAAAGAAAAAGAAGCATGTAGGAAGTGATAAGATTAATATTGACCAATAATTTACAGCTTATTTTATGGCATCTGCCCCCTCGCAACTTTGAAGCAGGAAAAACTTTCCTATTGAAGGCTTTGGCATCACTGATTATTGCAATATAGCATAAAGTTTTGTTAGATCCAAGCATTAACTCAATTCCCAGCTCATTTCATATTACCTAAATTCACAAGCTGACACTTGAAAATAAACTCTTATAAATGAATGATTTTTGAAATATATTTATAACATTCATTCAGTAACATTTCAAGTACCAATTGTGTGCTATGCTCTGTGCCAGGTGCTTAAATACAGTGAACATAAGGACTTTCTTCCACAGAACAGTTCCTAAACTGTAATTTACATTAAGTCACCAAGAATCTTGTTCAATTGTTCAATTTGAGCCATAGCAAAAATAATATGATAAATTGGTTGTAGAGTGGACTCCACAAATTGGCATTTTTAATTATGAACACAGATGGTTATAGCTCCAATATAAAAAAAATTGCTTTGGAGTCAGAAAGTGAGAATGGATAATTAATCAATTTAATAATATAAAGTAAGAACTTTTTGTGTGTGCAAGCAAAGTACAGAATAGTATATGAGGAAAATAACTAGAAAAAAATGAATCCAGTCTGTGGTGAAGATCAAGTAACACTTAGTGTGAGACCTGGAAGATTTGTAATACTTAGCCGGATAAAAATGTTACATTTTTGTTATTTTAAATGTTGTATCTTGGAAGAAATTTTTCAGGAAGAGAAAACAACAGGTGTGAAGATCCCAGTGATTGGGAGGAGTTTAACCTGTATGCCAGAGGACATATTAGTATAACTAGAACCCAGAAGGAGGATAACTGAAGAAAGAGAAATCAGTGTCTTTACCTGGAGCTCCTCATGTACTCCTAGTTCTACCTAGAAACTCTCCAACCACCCAAGATAATGCCCAGCACAGCATGAGGTCATTGTCTGGAATGTCTTCCGGCAGTTCCACGCCTGTGATGTACCAGTGTTTAAATATTTTCACTGTGATCTCTGTATATGGACAGAAGATAAATCTGGAAAGTTAATTGGGAGCTAATGATGGAACACTTTGTGAATAACGTTAAGGATTTTTAACTGCATCCTGAGAATAATTGGAATCCACTGATAAAGTTTAAGCAAGTGAATTCCATGATTAGAGCTATATCAGTATCAAAGCGTCTGTGGATAAGAGTGTAAAAGAAAAGAGTCAGAAATACCTTTCTTTCAAAGCAGGACAGGGGAAATGTACAGAGGTCTATTACACTGTGAATGTTGAATATTAATTCTCAGAACATGAGAATCAAATTTAGAGTTCTCATCTGGTCACACAATATTGAAATAGTGTCTAGACTTGCTGATTGGCATCTGAGTGCCTGTTTCTCATTAAAGTGTAATACTCTAGCTAAACACGAGAGTAGTTGAGTCTTCAAATGAGATTTTCTATTCAGAGGCAGTATAATTTGGTTCTCCTCTCACTGAAGTCTGTTATCACTTTGTCAAATTATACTACTATATAACATAAAATCTAGTTATAGAGACTTGAAATCCAGATTTGGCATCATTTAACACATTTTTATCTTGCTCCAAGAATCTCTTTTACCACTATAAGCTCAAGTTTTTCAGCCTATCACATCTAGGCAGGCAGAAGAATGCACAATTACTTCATAGTTCAGGCCATAAACTTTGCACCATTATGCAATGAGGTAATATGTATTGTGATTTTTTTCTCTTGGTTTTATTTCTTCTAAAATGTTGTTCTCATTTCTGATTTTAATATTAAAATGTTTTCAGTCCTGCCATAAAAATGTGTAATGTGACTGTTTGTATATATTCTCTGCCCAGTGAATAATGCAGTCTCCTAAATATTAAAATGTTCTTGTAATTAGTAGTGTCTGCTGTATCCACTTAATGTTGGGTGTGCTTCAACTTCTTTTGATGCTTCTGGTAATTTACTCAAGCAAACTGCATACTGTAAATGAAGTCAGTCATTATATGTTGCGCACTGTAAACTAATGAATATACATTTAAAAGTCTTTTCTTTTATCTCCAGTAACTTATGTTATATTTTATTCTTTGAAAATTAGAAGAGATGTTTAAATTACTTCTGGATTGATTAATTTAACTTGATAACACAGTTCATCAATGTGACTAAGCACTAAAGCAATTTCTTTCCCGTTTTTTGTTTTGTCCTATCCTTTTTAAATGTCTTCATTGTTGACCTGACTTCCAGAAAATTAATTCTTCACACATTTTATTTGTTTTATCAGCAAACAGAAACAAAAACTTCCAGCCATAAATTGTACTTGCAGTTAGAGCTCAGTGATAAATAGGTGCTTGTTCTCTGCTACTTCCAGTGATGAAATGCTATTAGCAGTGAACTCTTACTTTACTACTCTAGGCCCAATGAATAACATTAATTGTTTTATAACCCTACACCAACTCATTCTGCCTGATTCATAAAACAGTTATGCACCATTTAGAAGCATTTCTCAGTAGATTTCATTTTCCCCCTAAAACAAAGAGTTTGACTTCATTAATCTCCTTTTTTCCCTCAAAATGCAGCATGAACTTTGAATTATACACTGCATTTTCACAATTCTCGTAGTCTCTGAATTAGTTGAGCCAGAGAAGATTAAAAGTACATCCAAAGGTAGATTTAGCACAAAAGAGTTCTAAGGAAAAGATGTCAGTTATTTTTAACAAATACTTCTATTACCTAAATTTCTTTCAATTAAAATATTTTAGCAAATATTAAGCCTAAATGATATTTGGTGTCTAAACTTCAAAGAACAAAAATGATATTTGATATCCACCATAAATGAACACTTAAAAGCAAGTGCTATTCAGTCCAGTATTCAGAAATATGAAGAAATAATATAAATCCTATATTTATGGTTCAGTGAGAGGTGATAGGGAAGATTGGCTTTAATTCTTAGCAAAGGCTCTGAATATTCCAAATTATGTAACCCAATAATCCAGAAAGCTGGAGAGAGCAGGCAGTGAAATTAAATTAGTAATTAAAAATATTTTACAGCCTGATAATTCACAGACATGTACCCTGGGGCAAATAATACATTATATGTTAATAAATAAATTAATTAAGAATAAAAAAGAAAAACTACATTAAAAATATTTCACAAATTGATAAAGCATTGTGTAGGGAATTTCATAAAGAATATTGTTATCTCACTATGGAAATATAGACAGACATGTTTAATATGTGTTAGCATAGAATGCAGTCTTCTAAGTAAATGAATTTGGTATTAATTTGTATTAACCATTTAGACCAAGTAGTAAAAAAAAAATGTTTTTTTTCATCTTGTCTTCATTTCTCTATGCAGGATAAAAACTTAACTAATAATATTTACATTTGTGTTGTGAGCACATAGGAAATGTTAAAAAAAGAAAAACTATTGGAAAATTAGCCACTGGAAAAAATGGATCCGTATGAAACAGCACAAGTTTAAAATGAATAAGAATGAGGCAGACTCGCAAAGAAGACCATGTATACAGGCTAAGAACACAGAGTAGACACCTTTTTTAATTATTTAGATGGTACTGTTAGGAAAAAAATTCAGCCTCTTCTTTGTTTCTGCATTAAAAAAACACTAAAAATTGAGCCCAATTTAAATAATGGTGGTCCAGAATGAATCAATATGTAAAAACCATCACCAAAAATAAGATAGATATGAGAGAAACAAGTCTGTCCTTGACCCCAATAAATGGAGTGCATTGCTTTCATTAGTTACTACTATTCAGAGTACTCAAAGCAATTGGATCACAATAAAGGATTAGAACAGGCAGTCTTTAATTATGGCTATACATTTAGTAGCCATAGGAAATCTGCACACTTCTAGAATTTACTGATTTTACTAAAATTGAAGAGTATTTCTAGCCATGCTTTAAGGTCTCTATCTCCATAATCATTCAATAAGATATTTTTTAATTAGGCACATGTTATAATAGAATTAAAATGACTAAGATAGCATCAGTCTTTATCTTCCATCCATATAAAACTACTATAGTCAAGGATCTAAATGGCAAGTTTATGATGTAATATAAATAGCAATATTAATAAATAATAATGAAGACAAAGAAATATACTTTATTCCAAAATATATGCATATTTTGATTTTTTAAAAATATACTGATAATCACATCTATTGATAATCATAGCTTGACACATATATTTAAGATGACCACTGCGAAGTTGCTTATCTCTATATTCAATTGTAAGTGCAGTGGAAAACTATGTAATTATTTATTTGGATAGATATTAACACTAGTGAGAGGTACAAAATTCTCTCTGAATAGGAATGAGAAGAAGAATGTCCAGGAAATGTATACATGTTTTTGCCTGGTGGAGAAGGTTGGAGAAATTATATAGGGGAATGAGCACCATTGTGGATCAAATGCTTGTGTCTTCTCCAAATTCCTATGTTGAAGCCCTAACTCCCAATGTGATCGTATTAGGAGGTGGGGCCTTTTGGAGGTCGTTAGGTTTGGTTTAGATGAGTTCATAAGGGTAAGGTCCTCATGATGGAATTAGTGCCTATGTTAGAAGAGACCACAGAATGTTATTCTCTTGTTCTCTCTCTCCTTCCATCAGGCAAGTATACTAGCAAAAAATGGCTATCTGCAAACCAGGGAGCAAGCTCTCAACAGACACCGAATATGCTGGCCCCTTGATCTTGGACCTCCAAGCTTCCAAAACTGTGAGAAACAAATGTCAGTCATTTAAGCCCCAAAGTTTATGGTATTTTGTTATAATACCTCAAGCTAACGAAAACAAGAACAACTGCCAAACATTCTAGTAACTTCTGTTTCATGTGTGTGTTTCTGTGTCTTCATGTATGTGTATCTATAACAAGTTCCATATTAGCAGGTATAACAAATTCCATTTTAGTGTACATATTTGTATGTGTGTGTTCTTCATGAATAATTCTACATAAAGGTACTGTTTGAATAAGGAAGGGCTTTCCTAAAACTTTTTATGGAGATGACTTTGAGCTTTACATTGTATTTCTACATGAGAAGCGTTAATTTCTATTTGATTAATTTTATAAACTAACTCATAATTATACATACTGTGGTAGAAGAAAGCAAATAAGTAGGATAGGCTAGAAATGGCTTATGATGAGTATAATAAACTAAAATTAGAAAAATAAAAATAAAAATAAACTAAAAGATTCTTACAGTGAATCAGAAATATTTTATAATAGGCTGATATCTTCATCTCTGAGAAGGCAGATTTTTACCTTTCTTCAAATACATGGGTGTTAAATGCAATGCAGAATTCAACCCTCAAAAAAATGAATTCTAAATTATGTAACATTTTACATAATTTACTTAATTTACTTACATTTGGATAGTCCTATACTTTCATTTACTTATTCTATGTTTAAAATATTTTTGAGTAGCTGGAAAATGCAGCACAGAAACTAAATAAAAGTCTTAAGGATGGTAAGGGGAAATATTTCAAATAATAATGTATAAATAGCATATATCATGGTCAGTTTTTTATATCAACTTGGCTAGGGTGTGGTGTTCGATTGAACACTAGTCTAGATAGATGTAGAGATGATCAAAAATCAGTGATGAAAAATCAGTTCACTTTAAGTAAATTAGTACATTACCCTGGAGAACATGGATGAGCCTTATTGAACTGGTTGAAAGCTTTAAGGGGCGCCTGGGTGGCTCAGTGGGTTAAAGCCTCTGCCTTCAGCTCAGGTCATGATCTCAGGGTCGTGGGATCGAGCTCCACATCGGGAATCTCTGCTCAGCGAGGAGCCTGCTTCCCCCCTCTCTCCCTGCCTGCATCTCTGCCTGCTTGTGATCTCTCTCTCTCTCTCTTTCTCTGTCTCTCTCTCTGTAAAAATTAAATAAAATCCTTAAAAAAAAAAAAAAAAAGCTTTAAGAGTAAAATTGTAAGTTTCTCAAAGAGGAAGGCATTTTCCTCACATAGAAATCTTGCCTGAGTTTCCATCTTGCCCTGTGGATTTCATATTTGCCGGCTCCGACAATTAGGTGAATTAATTCCTTTATCTATAAACATGCAAAGACTAAGAGTTACCATATACATAATATATTAATGTTAATTTTGATCAGGGTGAAGATAGTGGCATTAAATAGGACGTACTGAGAAACATTTATGTGACCCTGTGTGTACCTATGTGCACATATACTGAAATTTGGGACAGATTTTTTTGAAGGTTAAAGGAAGAATTTGCAAGGAAAACCAGTTTGGCTGAGTAAGATAATTTATTATTGCAATTAAACATGTATGATTTCATTAGATCCCATGAAAATCTAACAATGTGTGTTTATGACTTTTAATTAATTGGTAGTTGATTAGAAATTTTTATATAATGAGATTTTGCCTCAGTTTATGTTAGAAATGCAGATTTTTTTTGTTAAATTTATCAGTTTTTCCTTGACTTTCTAAGTTCAGTGACTAGGCAATGACTTTTTCCAATAATATCAAAACATGCTTCTAAACTATGTGATTTTTTTGAAGTTTAGAACAAAGGTCAAACCAAGAGATATGATAGCACTTTACAATAGAGTTTTCAAAACGAGCATGCACACATCAAATCAAATTTTATCTTTAATGTTCTATATCATAGACCATTTTTATCAAAGTAAATGATTTGCTATATCAAATTTTTCAAAATATACCTTCTCAAATAAAACACAAATATTTCTTATTTAATTATTAAAGAAAACAATTGGTTTTTTTCTCCCCAAATATGTTTATTTTAATTTTTCAGTGTTACAAGATTGATTGTTCATGCACCACACCCAGTGCTCCATGCAATACGTGCCCTTCTCGATACCCACCACCAGGCTCACCCACCCTCCCCCC
>CM052810.1:18396189-18469701 GCA_028533885.1 Nasua narica
AGAGATCACGACTAATCCAAAGGAAATAGAAACAATCATCAAAAATTATTATCAACAGCTATATGCCAATAAGCTAAACAACCTAGAAGAAATGGATGCATTCCTGGAAACCCATAATCTTCCAAGACTGAAACAGGAAGACATTGACAACCTGAATAGACCAATATCTAGTAATGAGATTGAAGCAGTGTTCAAAAACCTCCCAAAAATCAAGAGTCCGGGGCCTGACAGATTCCCTGGGGAATTCTACCAAACATTCAAGAAAGAAATAATACCTATTCTCCTGAAACTGTTTCAAAAAATAGAAACAGAAGGAAAACTTTCAGACTCTTTCTATGAAGCCAGCATTACCCTGATCCCCAAACCAGGTAAAGACCCCATCAAAAAGGAGAATTTCAGACAATTGTTTTAAAATAAAATGTATTTATATTATATTTTGAATTTAAGGAAACTGTTCATTTCATCATGATGTGAATCTGTTTGCCAATTACATCATTTCAAACCAATGTTAATGAGCATTATATAATTTATGCCTATACTTTTTGGGTAATTTTTGGTAAAAATGTGTGTTACAGGTGACACAGACCAGTAACTCTACTGGACTTTATTCTGATCTTTTCTTTATTTTTTATTCTAAAAAAATCCCACTGTATTATTATATTTAGAATCATAATATTCATCATCATATATAAAAACAAGGTCATCTTGGGTAATCCTTTGATATGATCCAAAAACTAATGGAGATACACACATATATATACATGTACATGGTTTTGGGGAGAAACTGAAATAAATAACTATCATGGGAATTTGGCTAACAAAGCATTCAAAATGTGAATTGTAATATTTAAATAGATCTTACCCTTTTATTTCTGGTAGCAACAGAAAGAAATGTTTGGAGCATTCAATAATGATAATCATTTTCTTTTTAGAATTATTGATGAAGTAATCCAAAGACTTTCTATTTTTTCTTTAAATTTTTATTTGTATTAAAATTAATTAACATATACCATACAATTAGTTTCAGAGGTAGGATTTAGTGATTTATCACTTGCATGCAATACCTAGTGCTCATTACATTAAGTGCCCTCTTTAATGCCCATCACCCTGTTACTTTAGCCGCCTACCAACTTCCCCTCCAGCAACCATCAGTTTGTTTCCTATAGTTAAGAGTCTATTATGGTTTGCCCCCCTCTTTGTTTTCATCTTATTTTATTTTTCCTTCCTTTCCCCCATGTTTATCTGTTCTATTTTTTAAATTCTACATGAGTGAAATAATATAATTGTCTTTCTCTGACTTATTTCACTTAGCATAATACCCTCAGTTCTAGCCACATCATTGCAATTGGCAAGATTTCATTCTTTTTGATGGCTGAGTAGTATTCTGTTATATGTATGTGTGTGTGTGTATGTGTGTATGTGTGTGTGTGTGTGTATACACACACATCTGGTGGACTCTTTCCATGTTTTGGCTATTGTGGACATTGCTCCTATAAACATAAAAAGATCTAAACTGTAGATAAATGTATATATAAAAATTGTTTAATTTTATTTCTTTCATAATGTAACCACATTTTCAATTCTGGTTTCTACCTTTACATTTTATAGGTATTTTATGGTTTTCTTATAGAACTACTTCAAAGGCTTATGTTTAGTTAAATTGAGTTTGTAGTAGAATTCTTTCCTTAAAACACGGGACCGAAGAAGTTAAAATTTTGTGAATAGTGTTTTCTGAAAGAAGTCCTGGCTAGTGAATATGCTGTCTGGGGGCATTTCTGGATCAAAACTTTGAAATAAATAGCACTCCTTTATCTTTCATTCATTCACTGTCACCTACTTTCATCCCAAGATTTTTTTTTTAAGATTTTATTTCTTTATTTGAGAGAGAGAGCATGAACAGGGGAAGGGGGGGAAACAGACACCCCGCTGAGCAGGGAATCTGATGCAGGGCTAGATCCCAGTACTCTGGGATCATGACCTGAGCTGAAGGCAGACACTTAACCGACTGAGCCTCCCAGGTGCCCATCATCCCAAGATCTAAGCATACACAGCTAAACAAGGAAAACAATGACCTTGTCAACATTTTTTATTTTGGGGAAAACAAACTACAAGCGAGTGAAATGTAACTAAAGAATATGAACTCAAAGAGTAGTAAGTAGAGTGATAAAAAGTAAATTTGGGTAATATAAAAAAAAATATTCATTGTATAATAAAAGACATACCATCAAACCTAATCATGTTTCCTTCTTTTACCAATGTGCTTATTACTCCAAACTGTTTGAGCAAAAGTGGAAGAGACACCATTCTGAGGTAATTAGACTGACTTCCTAGCAAATAGAACACAATACATTTTTGCTTGGGATTCAATTAAAGTGCAAGAAAAAGAACAATCACAGAATAAATACAAAAATGCAACAGTCATCTCTTCCAATTCTACATAGACAGATAGGTAAAAGACGAGTCAGTGGTGCTCCAAACTGTCCCTCCTCTTCATACCCCTCCCTTAAAAAAATACATAACAAGGGACGCCTGGGTGGCTCAGTTGGTTAAGCAACTGCCTTTGGCTTAGGTCATGATCCCAGCATTTTGGGATCAAGTCCCGCATCAGGCTCCTTGCTCCGCAGGGAGCCTGCTCCTCTCTCTGCCTCTGCCTGCCTCTCTGCCTGCTTGTGATCTCTCTCTGTTAAATGAATAAATAAAATCTTTAAAAAAAAATACATAACAAGAACTGAGAATCAGCAGCAAGTAGCCAGATGCAGAATGGCTTCCAGACTGCTTTATCCAAGTCTTTTTTTCTCAGCCTACACAATGCAAAAATAATACATCAGAGTTAGAAAAATACTATTGTTTTTGTGACCAAAAGGGACCCGGAATCAACTACCCATCCTACCTTCCCTTGCTTTCACACCAGTTTATATGGTCTATATTCCCAAATTTCTATTGCTATTCCTAGAGCATATATTCTCAATGTCTCGGCCTCCATTCTTGCGGATGGCGTGATTGGTGACAGATAAGATCTTGGTGAGCTATCCTGGTCCATGACATGACTTCACTGCTCTTAGGTTTTCCTTAGGCTTATTCTAAGAAAATCAAAATTGTCTGTTCAAGACTCAGAATATCAATGAGACATATAGCTTGCTATGCCCAAGGCTCCCACTGTTACAGAGATTCCTTTCTTTTAATTTCTACCCCCAAGAAATCTGTCTTTCCTGACTCACCCTTCTTTTCAAAAACAATTACATCAGAAATAGTTGCCACATTGTTTCCTCAAAAGGCACGGTGAGCAAGCCCTGATGTTTAATTATTATTCAAAAAATATCATACGTAAGACAGTCACAAAATAGTGAAAATATTTCTGATTTAACAAATATTCCTAAATAAAGCACTCAAAATGTAACCCCAAATAATATCAGCCTCTGGAAAATACCCCTAATCAGTCTGACACTATTCCTTTATTTTGCTTATATGAAATAATTACAAAAAGAAATATAGGAATACATACAAAGATGCATTTATAAAGAAGTACCATAATGAGTTACATCTTGATCATATATCACTACTCTTGGCCTCCACACTAATATGGGAAAGAGTCAAGATCATTTCAGGTTTGCAAGATGAATTTTTCTTTTTCTCCATCCTCAGACTCATAGTTTCATCTCAACAAAATGGCTGACATCATTTGCCCTAAGCCTGTCTAGATCTAAATCTGTCTTGTATTATTCACATTAAGTGCCCCAAGCCCAATTGTATTAACCCCATTTCAGTCTGTAAATCACATATTTCACCTCATAGTCCATTCTTCATGAACTCCACAAGACTTTCAACTGTAGCCTCTGGAATTCACATTCCACATGCAGCATAATCTCTAAGCTTTGTTTCTCCTTTTATGTTCACATCACCTTGTTGTAGTAATGGATATAAACTTTTTGTTTTTTAATTTCACAAAAATACTGATAAGTGACTCATTCTAAAACAACACCTTTAATTCATGGTAATTCCAGTTTTCACATGGCTGAAAATTTCAGTACTTTGATTTCTCCTAGCGTGGACATCTCATTACCTTAGAACTGCAATATAATTACATCATATTTATTAATGATGTATATTATCATATGCCATTACAATAATATATGTCATTATATAAGTGTATTGTAATATAATTATATAATAATATAATTATTTTTATAATAATTCCTCTAATTATTTTGTTCTTTGGTCTTCCTCAGCCACATAGTTCCATGGTCATACAATAGATCTCAGCATAAACTGAAACCAGGATGGTCATCACCCTCTCTTACCACTACCTCCTTACTTTCCTAATCACTTTGGATAGTAATCTGCTTCCAGCAATTCTTCAACTATCCCAGGATCTAACTGTTTTATCTCTATTGTTTTGAACTATCTCTCTCCCATTTCCTCCACTTTCACCAGAATGCATATTGCATTACTATTATCATATTATCATTATGGCTTTCTTGTGCATTTCTTCCATTTCCTTGTCCTTTCTCCCTCCACCATACTCTCTAAAATCATCAACAACTGGTTAAATCCAACTTACTCTTCACACTGTATATGCGAGGTAACACTCTCCCTTTCCACTACAGATTTATCATTCTCTTGTTTTCCCTTGATCTGTCCCAGATTAGCTTCTATGGGATGCTTCAACTCAACTTCCTGCTTTCTGTTTCCTGCTGAGATCAACTCATAGAATGAAATAGAGGGAGGTTGGAGGGTGGGGGAGACATAATTAAGGTACTTATTCTTCTGGCTTGCTTCCTGTCAGCTGATAAGTGTGCAGGGGCTACCAGTTCTCTTGCTAAGCCTCCGTTCCTAAGGAGTGTCTTTCACACCTTCAGCTTTAGTCCTCTCCGTGCTTTCTGTTTATCTTTGAACCATGATTCAGTCATTGGACATCTTCTCCTCTCTTTCTATCTTTATTTCTCTGCTGATCTCATCCATTTTCAATACTTGAAATTCCAGGGGTGCCTGGGTGGCTCAGTGGGTTAAAGCCTTTGCCTTCATCTCAGGTCATGATCTTAGGGTCCTGAGATCAAGCCCAGCATTGGCTCTCTGCTCAGCAGGGAGCCTGCTTCCCCCTCCCTCTCTTTGCCTGCCTCTTTGCCTGCTTGTGATCTCTCTCTCTGTCAAATAAATAAATAAAATCTTCAAAAAAAATAGTTTAAATTCCAATTCTATCTGTGATAATGAATGGCAACTTTTGATCTGCAATACAAACTTCTTTAAGTTCCAAAATCCTTTGCAACCCCTACACTGGGATGTCTGATGATTTCTCCTTGCCTTTCACTGCTTACTTACAGCCTCGATCTTCTCTTTGTTCATTCCATTTCTTGCAGTCCTTAAGTATACTTATTTATACCACAGGGGCCTTGAACTTGTTACACCATCTACCTGGATAATGGTTTTCTAGATATGTGCTGACTCAACACTGCTCTTCAAGTTCATTGCATAAATATCACTTATTCAGGAGGCCTCCTTCACCACCCTCTAGAAAGCAAAAACATCCCCTAACCCCAGGTTTTCCTATGTCTCTTATTTTACTCAACTGTTTTCCATAATTCATATCACTACTTAACACACATATTTATTTGTTTTACCTACTGCTTCCCCGCTGTTATATTTCTAGAGCCTAAAATAGAGTCTAGCATATAATGTGTACTCAATAAATATTTGTTGAAAGAATTAATGAGAGATGAATAACACAATGTAGTCAGATAGATAGATGATAGAGAAAGATGTTGTATATTCTCTATATAATCACAAAATAATTCAAGGGTATACTAATGTTTTTTTTTTTAATATTTTCACAAAACAGAGTAAATGGTGTATTAATAATACTCATTAAATACCTTCCAGGACTGTGATGTTGAGGGGTTTTTCTATCTTACAAATAGAAGAAAGTTGGTACTCCAGCAACCTTGTACTTTACATGAATTAGAAATGACTTTTTCTCCACATTAAATCTCTCATGTTTTAATATGTAATTGCAAAAACATAGCCCTTTTTACTAGAGACTAGAAAATTACATTCAATATGAATGGATAAAATGATGATTAAAAAAAACCCTTTGATTGTCAGTGTATTAGACTCTAGTACACTTTTAGGCTGTTCCGCATCACTGTTTTCACTTAAATATTTGTTTAATTTATACTAATATAGTTCATAGATTTTCTAAAGTATATAGATATTTGTTTGGATCGTAATGTCTTCCTTCATCATATCAATAAACACACATATGAGTGAGGCATATCTTCAGTATGGTGGTTCTAAAAGTCTATACATTTAAAAAACAACCATGTATCTTTAAGACACATTACAGCAGAAACAAAATACTAGGCAATCTTTCTAGAAAAAAATAGTAGTATGTTATCAATTCTGTTAATGTACTTACTCAAATTAGAGTACACTACTTTTGCAGAATGTATTGCAGAATCCAAAATACTTTTCTGCAATTGCTTAATAACGGACATAGTCAGCTGGGGATGCCTGGGTGGCTCAGTCAGTGAAGCATCCGACTCAGTTAAGCATTAACTCAGTCAGTTAAGCATTGATTTCAGCTCAGGTCTGGATCTCAGGGTCATGAGATCGAGCCCCATGTTGGGAGCTTAAGATTCTCTCTCTCCCTCTACCTCTGTCCCTCCCCCTTTAAAAATTAGTCAGTTGGTCTAAATTATGTGGGAGATATTTTTACTTTATGGGTCATTGTAAATAAAAGAATGGAAAGTTATTATATAAACACTTATTAAAAATCAGAGTAGAATGGCCAAAAATACATTTTTCTTGATCAAATACATAAGAAAAGTAATACTAAGATAATCAATGTAGCACATAAAGATATTACATGAAGTTATTAGTGATTTTTAAAATCTAAGAGTCAAATATTAGGTATAAAGCTAAATTTTGCTTAGGCAGTCAGACTTTACTCCAGATGTATGTACTCATTTGCTTCCTATAGCCAGAAACAAATAGTATATATACTCCCCCTAGTTCCTCAGAAACAATGGGACAACATCTACTGTCAACCAAGTATCCTCCTAGTCTTACAAATGCTCTGCTTAGCCTCTGATATCAATATTCACCTCAGTGATTTGAAATGAACAGTTTTAAATGAACAGGTTGTGGTATATCCAAAGAGTTGAATGCTACATTGCAATAAAAATGAAAGAAGATATACAAAAAAGAGCACGTATTCTCACAGTCCATTCATATAAAACTCTAGGACAAGCAATATTAAGCTAAGGTGATAGAAATCAGAACAGTAATTGTCCTGCGTGGTCAGAGAAGAGGACTGCCTGGAAAGTGATAAGAGAACATTTTCTGAGTGATCAGAATGTTCTATAATTTGATCAGGTTTGTGGTTGTTTAATGAGCTATTTACTTAAATTTGTTATAGGCAAATCGTATCTCAAAAAGACAAGAAAACAAGTGAGAATTTTATTGCTTTACCCCTGTTGATCTCAAAATTGAAGAGTTACTCTTTATATTGTGTACAACACACAGTGAATGCCTAGAAGGCATCTAACACTTGAAGGAATAACCCCTTTTCTATGAGTTATCGTTGCAGGACGTTTAAAACATCTTACCATGATTTTTAGGAGATGATAAATTAAAATGTTTTCAAATTCTTGACCCTCAAAATAGACCATCTATTAAAAAAAAGTTAAAAGACTGATCTCATGAAGACCTGAACTTATTTTATTATAAAACAATTTTTACGAGTTGTGTATGAAATGATCTTCCCATGAAAAGTGACCTATTATTCCGACAATAAATGAATAGGATCACAGAGAAACTGTATAGTCAATTTCCTTTTTTAAAATAGTTTTTCTAGTATTAAGTGTACCTCAGAGATTTGTGTTTCTTTTTTTTTTTTCCTTTTTAGGCAACAGCAGGAAGAAATGAAGGCAAACTGTATGAGCATAGTGACAGCTCTATTATTAAAAGACTTTTATTCAATATAATCCACTAATCTCTACAACCTTGATAATAAAAAACATATTCTAATGTAACCATCATGCATATCACTTACAGAAGTTAAAATAGGCACAGTTAAGCATGGGATGTATTGCATTTTCCCCCCACCCCCCACATACCTATTTTTTAATTAACAGTAGCAATTCCCCTTACTATAGTTTTCTTTTTATATCACGTTGATGATGATAAACACAATCAGAACATAATGGAGTGCAATAAAATAGTATGCCAAGGTCTATGGCAATTTAAAAATTTACAATATCTCCTGGTAATACTTACCTATTAAGGTGAAGGAAAATACGGAAGTATAGAGATTAACAAGTATTTCATTTGTTATACATATGGATTCTAAAATCAGGCCAGGACACTGTTTAAAGGTTTATTGAAAAAACGTATATTTGCTTAAGTATAAGGAAACTTGACAAGTTAGGTAATTAATTTGTAACAATTTTTTATTCAATTTAACTATACCCATTATAGGACTGAAAAACTGGAAGAGGGGCGCCTGAGTAGCTCAGTGGGTTAAAGCCTCTGCCTTCAGCTCAGGTCACTATCTCAGGGTCCTGGGATCGAGCCCCACATCGGGCTCTCTGCTCAGCAGGTAGCCTGCTTCCCCCTCTCTCTCTGCCTGCCTCTCAGCCTACTTGTGATCTCTTTCCCTCTGTCAAATAAATAAATAAAATCTTAAAAAAAAAGTGGAAGAAAGTGTTTCAAGTTTTTTTATAGAAAAAATACAAATATGACATTTTAAATTTACTTCTTATTAAATCAAATGCATATTTTATACTTTCATATTACACTGAAATTTAGAGTATGACTACATTGATCTATTTGTAATCTGTTCTCAGGCTGTGTGAATTTGTCTTATTTTTTTTAAGATTTTATTTATTTATTTGAGAGAGAGAGAGGTGGAGGGAGAGTGAGAGAGAGCATGACAAGGGAGAAGGTCAGAGGGAGTAGCAGACTCCCCACAGAGCTGGGTGCCAGATGCAGGACCTGAGCAGAAGGCAGTCGCTCAACCAACTGAGCTACCCAGGCACCCATGAATTTGTCTTATTAAAAGTACCTTCGAGTTAGTGTAAATAGAAAAGTCTTATAAAGAATGCATTTCTATGAAGCATAGCTATCGCTCTAATCCTTTAAAAATGTCAAATGTAAATTAAACAAATTATCTAATGACTATAGGTGACTTACAATATTGAGATTTTTTTTAGCGCTATCAGCCTTCACTTTGGATTTATATTTATGTATAGGGAAACTAGTTTATTCATTAGTCATTATAAGATCCTGGGATACCAGAGGAACTTTGGTAAAAGAACAGACTTCATTTTATACAGATTTTTTATTCATACTCTCAAATTAGGTTATATTGTCTGTTTTGCCACCACATAGGCTAGAAATTATCTTCACTAACAAGTAACTACATGGATTTAACTTTTGACTTAGAAACATCACCAGCTAATTTTGAAAAATAATGCATTCAATTTTTAAAGTATTTTTCTATCTAGGCACTATTCTATTTTCCTTCTAAATCTTGTTATAGTCTCAGATAAAAAGAATTATAAAAATTTAACATTAGATGTATAGAAGAGTGACTTCTTTTATATAAAAGTGACTTCTTTTATATAAAATATAAGAAATTTCAAAAAATTTAGGGTGCCTGGGTGGCTCAGTCAGTTAAGCATCTGCCTTGGGCTCAGGCATGATTCCAGGATCCTGGGATCTATTTTCACATCTGGCTCCCTGCTCAGCGGGAAGTCTGCTTCTCCCTCTCCTCTGCCCTTTCCCACGCTTGTGAGCTCTATCTCTACCTCTCTCACTCTCAAATAAATAAATAAATAAATAAATAAAATATTTTAAAAAGAAATTTCAAAAAAAAAAAAACAACTGATGACAGTACATCACTACTTTTGAGAGATTAAGCACAAAAAAAGAACTTATAAACAAATTAGTACGTTTATGCACACCTATGTCTCTTTTTGTTTTCATTATACCTGACAAACACAAAAGTAGAAATTATTCACTCAAGCTAAAAACTTAAAGGTATTTATATTATGAACTTTATAGTAATAGAAGTAATGATGTTTTGTCAAGTATGTTTCTAGCCTTATACTTCATTTATTCCTTAAATTATTTTACATGTACCTTCTCTTAGGAAATATGGACAGTAACTATGACTCAATTTGACAGGTAAGGATTGTTTTTCACTGAGCTGCAAGAAAATTGTCATCGTTGATAGTAATTAGAAAAGAGTTTGCCGGGCGCCTGGGTGGCTCAGTTGGTTGAGCAACTGCCTTCGGCTCAGGTCATGGTCCCGGAGTCCGGGGATCGAGTCCCATATCGGACTCCCGGCTCTGCGGGAAGTCTGCTTCTCCCTCTGACCTTCTCCCCTCTCATTCTCAGTCTCTCTCTCTCTCTAATAAATAAATAAAATCTTTAAAAAAAAAAAAGAAAAGAGTTTGCCAACTTAAATAAACCAAATAATGTATTTAAATGCTTGGTATATTGCTTGGTGCTCATGGTACACTAATTATTTTAAAATATTATTTCAAGCTATAATTCACTAAGAGATATCCTCAGTAATTGTTATTTTTAAGAATTCCTTGTTTAAATGTGGATGAACATCCAAAATATTCGTTTAAATATGGCTTCTTAGGTGTCGATATATGGTAACTTTACATGTGTTACAATTTGTAGAATATCTCCTCTCTAGACCTGCCATTATTCCTCTGTTTTAGTCATCCAGATATCTTCTCAATATCTTTGAATTTTACAACATTTGACTCTACCAACATAATTCAGGTTACGATTAACTGCTGTTGTTTCACAAGGGACATCTGTTGGAAGCCAAGGTCACTTGTCATGAAAATGGCAGAAAAAGTTAATTTGCCTTCCTATGCCTGGTTACTTCTTACTGGGGGACATGACTAGGGCTCTGCACTGAAAAGCAGTACCAAATAAATATTAAGTCAATTAATCAATTGATGAATCAAAACCAACAAAGAATGTCAGCTTTATCTTCTTAGAAATTGGATTACAGAATTTATTTCAGAGTCCAAGCAGACTATGTCACAAAAGCCCTAGCAACCAATATTCTTAGGAAAAACTGTTACACTGGCAAAGCACAAATGCATTATCACCCAATCAGTTCAGGGAAAATCACATTATTAATTTTCTTAGTGGTACAAGTATCTGGTATAGTAACATCAGCAAATGCTTTCAATGTCAGATGAAAGATTTGAGTATCAGAGATTTTGTTTTCTACCTATTATCCTGCTTTCTGACAGCATATGGTTTCTTTACAACTGCAAAATGTATCAAAATATTATATTAGAGATAAATAATACCATCAGAGTTAAAGGAGTGTTACTTCTTTGATCACTGTTTCAGGTTACCACCTCAGTGTTATGTTTGTGGATCTCTGAAAGAACACCTATAAAGTTTGGCTCAAACAACACATAGATGTATAACTCAACACATTTAATCTACTTTTAACTACAAGAGAGCTGACTTTTCCCCACAGAACTTGAATTCAATTTCATCCAACACAAGAAAAAGGATTCTGGAAAATTCAGTGTCATGCTAATTAACTAATGAACTAGATTCATTAATTGGTTTTTACCTTTGGAGTACATGAGGGATCCATTGATATAGCTAATCACTTTAAACTTGCAGTGGCGTAAAATATGTTTTCAAAAGTATCTACCAAAGAGTAGAGCAACAGGGGATGCTAAAGAGATATTAAAGTCATGATACCTTAATAGATCAAGTTAATGTAAAAGGCACTTATTTAGATACAATGAGGCCTATCAAGAGGAGGGGGGAAAAGTGTGTGTGTACGTGTCCATACAAACTAAGGAAGACAGACACTTGTTTGGGAGCACTTAAATATTTAAGTGGAATACATGTAAGTAGTGGGAAGAAATACCTTTCAATTATTCCAGATAAAAGAAAATGATGATGTACATCAGTGATGTCTGATGAAGACTTCAGTAATTGATACTGTGGCACCTCCAACTCAATGATATGTAGATGAGCACTTCCTCCTCACTTCCTGAAAAATAGTTACACTCCAACTAAATCTTCTAACCAGAGTTGACAGGAAAAGCATTAATGTTGATCTTGCTCAACATAGTAATTTTGCGCATGAAAACACTAAGACTAAAACAGTTAAGTACCTTCCGGAAAAAAAAAAAAAAAGTGCTCAATTGAAGGAGAAAATTTGAATTTGAGCCTATGTCTTTCAATTCTAAGACCTAATTATTAATGGATAGAATGCATACTTATTAAGCATCAGTTAATTGTTGGTCACTGTAGTGAATTTTGGAGAACTAGTTGTAAAGTAGATGTCCATGTTCTCTTACATCACTATGCTTCATCTAGTTTACCTCATCATATAAGGAGGTAAACAGGAACTTGAGATATGCTACAATAAGTTACAGCATTAATGGGAGAAGAACAGCATGTTTTCAGATCAACTAAGAGCAGTATCTGGCCAAGTCTCAAATAGAAATATGGGGTGTTTTAGGACAGATTGGTTGGATGAGGTGATATAAACTGAAACGTGCAGTTTGATATTAGCCAGGAAGAGCAAGAAGAACATATATTTCTAGTATGTGTACCGTCCTGGATGTAAGAGATAACACAAAGTTTGAAGAATTTAAGAGTTCAGCTTATGAACTGTCCTTCTTTGCCTCTTTTCCTTTTTCTTAGATGGCCTTTTCAAATCTAAGATTGAGATAAAATATAGAAGAGAGAGGGGGAGATAAGAGAAAAGATAACTGGCAAAAAGACCTTCACAAGCAGACCTCTAGCACAGATGGCACGTTTCTGGTCAGCTGTTTGTAATTACTTTTCAATAGTTGACTTCTGGATATCCTTTTTTGATTTACCAATCTGTAGCATTTTTCAAAAGGAGAGAGGTACTTAATCCTGAGGTTTATTTTTATTTATTTTTATTTATTTTTATATCATCTCAGCTAATCTCATTTTTTCCCCAAATATGTGTATTTCCCATGGGAAAGAATGCTTAGGATTAACTAGTTATAATTTCTGGGGCACAGGGGCTGTCCCAGATTATCTGATATTTACCCTGGGGGAGATTAGGAGGGCTGTATGAGTGTGAATGCCTGTTAAGGGAGGCGATCATCAAGGTGTGAACTGATTCAGCCATTTAAGAAGGGGAATTGACTGGCCTCTAGCCAGCATCTCGAAACTGGTCAAGACAAGATTTTTTAAAAAATTTTATTACATCTGCTCACCTTCTAAAACTATTTAAAAGTAAGAGGAAGAAAAGGAGGAGGAGAAAATTTATACCTTTAATAGTGAGACAATCATGTTACCTCACTTTTTCTACTATGTAAATCTGCATTAGGGACATTTTATTATAAGGCGATTTATTTATTTTTTATTATAAAGTAATTTATTTCACAGATTTATATAAATTGATCACCAAAAATATGTTCCTTTTATAAATACACCAAATTCTCTCCAGACTCAGGCCAGTATCTTGTTACAGACAGTGACTACAATAAGGTAGATATAATATCATTCTTTTTATGATTTTATTTATTTATTTGACAGAGAGGGAAAGAAATCACAAGTAGGCAGAGAGACAGGCAGAGAGATAGGAGGAAGCAGGCTCCCTGCTGAGCAGAGAGCCCAATGCAAGGCTCCATCTCAGGACCCTGAGATCATTACCCGAGCTGAATACAGAGGCTTTAATCCACTGAGCCACCCAGGTGCCCCAATATAATATTATTTTTAAGTGTTAAATTAAAATGAACATTTTATCATCAGAAATAACAATAATGACAATATTAGTTGACTGATTACTGTAAGTCAGGCACAGAGTTAAGTGTTTTACTTATGTTGCTTATGATCTCACAGGAAATATTTGAGGTACATATGATATTCTCCATTTTCTAGATCAGAAATCTAGGGCATAAAATATTATATTGCACAAAACCATTGAATTACAATAGTACTGAGCTTTGAATGATACCTTCTGCCTTGAGTACTCATGCACACATAACCCCTATGTTAGTATTAAGGAATTATTTATGTTGCTTTATATATTCTCGGGTTTGCAGTTAATATGAACCTAAGAAACAGTAAGAAAGTAATTATGACTAATTATGTGAGTATTTTATGGATATATTGAGCCAAAGAAGCAATGGTTATTTCCCTCAGAAAACTCTGTGCTTCTCAATTGGTTTACAAAGGGTTGGGCAGAGCAGATGACTACTGTTAAAAGCTTTTAAGCATTCTAACATTATTTGAATAACATTATATTATTTATATTGTTATATCTTCTGTGACTTTTAAGAAAATAATGACGATCAAAATATCCAAGAGAAAAAAACATGCATATATATGGTCTTTTCTCTAAAATGATGATAATTTAATGAACTTAGAAAAATACATAAGCAAGAGATTTATATCAAAGTAGAGCACTAAAATTCCTCATTAGTTATAGTTATTTCACCTAAATATTCTAATTCATTTTCTAAATATTTTATAATGGATATGAATTTTTCAAAGCATTTTATATGTGTATATTCCTGGAAAGATCAAAGTTTTTATTTTATTTTTTTCATGATACAACACACTAAATCTTACGGTGGGCAGATGTTTTTAAAAAGTATCTATTGGTACATAATCGAGGATTTAAATACCTCATGAGTATGGTGCTGTAAGTCTGGCATGGACTGGGATTTGAAATACAAGTCTGCACCTGGAAATGATACAGTAGATGCCAAGATAATTCTGAGGAAGTAAATCATGGGAAGTCATATACTTTCCTACCATCTCTTGTTTCTGTGGTGCCTTTATCTAGTGTGATATAAAGATCCACTCAACTTCTGTTCTACTTCTAACTGTCCTCTGTTCTGATTAATGGCATATTTGGAAAAACTACTGACTCAGGAAGGTAGGAGGAAGTGCCACTCTGTATAAAGTATGCAGTCATTTTTGTACAAGTGGGAACATTTTACTGTCCTCACCATGGGTTTTAAGGGTATGAATACCAAAGACATTTCTATAATATATGTGTTTCTTAACAGCATCTCTCTTTAACCGTAGTGAACAATTTTCCTTTACCTGACTGAAGAAAATTAGTTTATGAATGATGTGAATGACTACTTACACAAACCAAGAAGGACAGAGATGAGGTAACTAGCAGTTTATAGTAAAAGAAAATAAAGCAGCTAGGAGGACAAAATGAGTGAGATATATATATATATATATATATATATATATATATATATATATATATATAAATGACCAGTTTCCTCATCTTTTGAGAAATATTTAAAAGGCTTACTGTGCTTTGTATTAATGGCTATCTAGTGGGATTTAAAATACTTAATGATTCATAACTATTTTGCCTTAATCTATAAGGATTTCTGCATAAAGTATCACAAATAGTCCTCATAGTTATTCTAGGTACCTCCTATATTTTATAAACAAAGATGTCTAAGTTGCTAGGTAAATATCCATTAGGTATGTCTAATATTTCCTATGCTGAGTTGAAGATTTCCTTCCCTGCCCTCTTCTCATTTTAAAACACTCAATGGAATAAACTGTAAGTGGATATGAATCAGAGTACCAATCCCTGAATATCATAACCTTTCAAAAGTATATCTTCTATTTGTGACAAATCAGAATTAATGAGCATGAAAATAAAACGCCTGAGGCTGAAGGCTCATAGGAGGATACATGGACCTTCACTGCCTGGTTTTGTAAAGACTCTTTCTGCTCTTTGGTCCAACACTAGCAGAGCTGTTCTTCAATGGGTCAGTAGCATTTGTGTCTGTGTGGAGGGGGTAGGTGAGGTCACATATTACACACTCCATTTGTTCAAGATCTCAGGTAGTCCTACTTTAACACTTGATACGACATACTCTAGCAGAGACATAGTCTAGCAGAGACACTAGCTTCTTTCTAATGGACAAAGGCATAATTGCTGAAATATTTTGTTAATGAAAAATAATGTTTTCTTTGAGTGCATATACATGGGTGAATAAAAATAATTTTGGGGGTCACCTGGGTGGCTCAGTGGGTTAAAGCCTCTGCCTTCGGCTCAGCTCATGATCTCAGGGGCTTGGAATCAAGCCCCACATCGGGCTCTTTGCTCAGTAGGGAGCCTGCTTCCCCCTCTCTCTTTGGTGCCTTTCTGCCTATTTGTACGTGCTCTCTCTCTCTCTTTAAAATAAATAAATAAAATCTTTAAAAAAATAATTTTGGGTTATTGGACTTCTAAGAAATTTGTGAAACTGATTGTTCCAGATTTCTAACTGTTGCCCTTATACAGAAGTTTATACATTTCAATTTGTATTTTATTATTTATCTAATGCTTTTACAAGTACTTTCAGTTTTACTTCCAAAGTTCAGGAGAATTTTCCTTTTTTAAGATTTTATTGATTGATTGATTGATTGATTTGAGAGAGAGAATGAGAGAGAGAAGGAGCATGAGAGGGGAGAAGGTCAGAGGGAGAAGCAGACTCCCCATGGGGCTGGAGGCCCAATATGGGACTCGATCCCGGGACTCTGGGATAATGACCTGAGCCAAAGGCAGTCGCTTAACCAACTGGGGCAGTATGCAGCACTAATTTCTAAACTGATATGTATATTTATCTCTACATGTCTTTCCAGTATGTTTAACTCCTTTAACTGTCACCAGTGAATTGTGTCAACCTTCTGGTATATATGATATCTTCAAATGAGCAAGTAATGAAACACATACACCCACCCACATTCTCAGACACACAGAGATACACAGATTGATAGATAGATAAATTGATCCAGACTTTTGAGATCACAATCTGATACAATATATATTCTCCTTTATATTACCTATTCTCTCATGATTAACTTTTTATTTTGTTAGTATAGTCATGTTTATGGGCACACAGTAATACATATATTTTACTTTTATAAATACTGAAATTTTTACCAAAAGTAATGTTCAATTTTGCTTATAACTTTTAGGCCTAAACCAGCAATATTTCTGAGTCAAGTGACTAAAAATGTGATATATTTGATCACTCAATTTTCCAGATCAAATTGATATGTTTTCTGGCAAATATATCATTGCTTTCCAGGCACATTGCACATGTAACTTAACCCCTTGATAACACTGAATAGCAATATCTTAATGATTTTCCAATTTGATAATCGACAAATATACTTACATTTTTATTTTTTATTTAGTATTTTGCTGAGGAAGCTGACAATTCATATATTTTGAAGTAGTCATGCATTAAGTCTTACATAAAATAAAATGTTTTATAAGTATACTATTTAACTTATAGAATTTTTAAGGTAAATCATAAGTTCAATTAGGAAAAGAGAGAAATCCAGTGAGATGAGTATTCACAATTAATATTTATATCTGTTTTGTAAGAATCCATATCAAACATAGACTATATTCCTTCAGCTCCCAACATTTTCTTATCATGTTTGTAGAAGTTCAAGCAAGAGAATAACTGGAATATGCAGCTACGTGGCATCTTAAAATAATTTACAGGCCCTTCTAACACTTCGGTAATGGAAAGTATCAGACGTAGAGACTCTTGATTTATTTGAGATGATAATTTTTAAGTGAAAATAACTGCTAGTCGTATATCTTCACATCTTACACTTTATTAATATCTTCAATGCCAATATTTGCTCTCTTCTCTTCATTTTCTGAATTATCACAGGTTCAAAACACATGTCTAGAGGCTTTTGTGATCCACTTGCTACGTGAATGGAAGCTTGAAAGACTTGCTGCTGCAACTGCCGAAACTTCCTTCAAATTTCTTAGGACCAGCCATTCTGCATATTTCCAGTGTTTGACAGGAGAAATACTCAGATTGCTCTATGCCTGCAAGGCAGCACTGATCACTCTCAGAAAAAAAAATGGTAAGTGTAACTGAGAAAAAAGGTATGGATTGTTTTAATATTTATGTGTACGATTACAAAAAAAAAAAAGGTTTCTCTGAAAATAAATGGTAACTCTGCAGTCCTTAATATTTATGCACTTTAAACATGGATATTTAATTATTTCTTTATGTAACATCTTTACTTCATATTTTAAAAATTCTTGGAAGAAGAGAGGCAAAAATAACTAATAATTTCATTTTAGAAATTATAGTGGAATTTGATGGCCTATCAGATATAATCATTTTAATCCCCCTATAAAACATGTATTAAATACTGGCATATCACAATGACATTAATGGACATAATGTGAAATCCATATTTTTGTAGTATTAACTGTTCAGAGAATATACCTACTATATTATGCTTTTTAAAATAAATTGTGAGCTTATATTATTCATGTGTACATTTTTAGAGACTTGTCTTTAGGGAAAGTGGAACTCCAATCACACAGTGTGAGATCTTTGCAAACAGCTGCTTTTAAAGGTAATCAAGAAACTGGGGCGCCTGGGTGGCTCAGTTGGTTAAGCGACTGCCTTCGGCTCAGGTCATGGTCCCGGAGTCCTGGGATCGAGTCCCACATCGGGCTCCCAGCTCCATGGGGAGTCTGCTTCTCACTCTGACCGTCTCCCTTCTCATGCTCTCTCTCACTCTCTCTCTTTCCTAATAAATAAATAAATAAAATCTTAAAAAAAAAAAAAGGTAATCAAGAAACTTATATAATATCATGGTGTTAATCAGTAATCAACTTTTGACATAGAGCACTAATTATTTGTTTTATAAAAGAAATTTATGGAAACATACATATCAATAATTTTAATAATTAAAATAATAATTAGCTATTATAACTCTTGCTGATCAAATGATAATCACAATGTATGAGTCCTCAAATTCTGATTTTCTTAACAAAATAGAATTCATATCATTTTCTCTGTCATAGAAATGGATATATTCAGTCTTGGATCAATAAAGAGGTCTCTTATTTATCCACTGCAGCAGCCTCTGTTCACAAAACATCATAATCGTATCTTTCTTCTCACATGTTCTTCTGAAATGTGAACTTGCCTCTCTACTATCAAGAAGTAGAGTAGTGTATGTCGCTCACTGAATCTGAAACAATAGAATATTCTATAAGTAATGATGTTGGACCAGTAGTGAGCACAGTCTTTAAAAGGCTTAGCCATTTACATTTTCCAGAAACCCTGTAGGAAGTGAAATTACCCTGAGACAAACATTCCATTAGGGGGAAAAAAAAAACGAAAGAAAGAAGCCTAGGCCTTAGAAATGAGATGAAATACAGATAGGGAGAGAACACAAACACTTAAGATGTGTAAGAAAAGGATCCACCAATTCCAGGCACTCCATTTTCTGCCAACTGGACATGAACCATGAACTGGGCCCTTCCACAGAGTCTTAAAAGAATGAAATTTTTTATTTTTTTAAATTTTTTTGTAAAGATTTTAATTAGTTATTTGAGAGAAAGAGAGAGGGAGAGGGAGAGCATAAGGAGGGGGAGTGGCAGAGAGAGAGGGAGAAACAGGCTCCCCATTGAGCAGGGAGCCCAATGTGGGGCTGTATCCCCAGGCATCATGACCTGAGTCAAAGGCAGATGCTTAACCAACTGAGCCGACTGAGCCACCCAGGCTCCCCTGAAATTTTTTATTTTAAACCACTACTTTAGCTGGTTAGTTATGAATATATCTAAAACACCCATACTTGCATGGAGGAAATGTAAAAACATAATGAAAACATAGGTGATTGAATTCTATTTATAATAGAGAATAGTAGATCAACGACTAAATTTAGACTGTGCAATGTACTCCTGTTACTTTTTGACTGCTTAATATGTTTTTCCTTTCAGGAAGTGTCCTTTCCCCAGTGACGGTGTCAACATTGTCATTGTCCTGCAGTACTTTTCCTAGATAAATAACCCCGTATAGTCAATAATATCCCACTCCACTCCTGATACAGTCATTGTATTAAAGGTTAGACAAAGCTAGATAAAAAGAACCCTTTTTATGAGATCATTACTGATTCTAGGAACGAGGGAATTTCTCTTTTTAAAATGGATATGACTGAGAACGAGGTGATCTTTTGGACTGCCAGTAGATATTAAGGCCAACATGTGGAAAGGCCCCCCTGAGAATTAATTTTAAAAATACAAATATCAAAGTGAATCAAAGTGAACAGAAAAGGGTAGATAAGCTAGACAACTGATGACATCTTTTGAACCCCAAGGCCCAGTCATGTCTTAGGCAAGAGCTCTCCCTTTCATTTCACAGAATTGTGAGCAGCAAGATAGTTTCCTCTTGAACTAGTTAGAATTGGTTTTCTATTACTGATCAAACAAACCAAATGGAATGTTGTATGATCTGTGGAGATGGAAAGGAATCATTACAGAGATCCTGTCCATCATGAATTTATTATGAAGTTAAATTTAGCCTAGATATTGACTGAACATTCATTTAAAAACAATTGTTAAACAATTGTTAAATGTTAAGGACTGTAAGAAAAAATTGTAGAAGTAAATATATGCCCAGGTGCTTCCCCAACTGACTCTAGTTAAGTAGAATGAAGAGTATAAAATCCATGTTAAAGTTAACGGAAATCATCATGAATTCCAGATCCCTTAATATTTGATATCTTCAAGGACAAAATTGTTAACAATTGTTAAGCAATTGTTAAACATTTCTTATTTGCAAAAATGTGTACTAGACATATAGAGGTAAATATACAGGTCTACATATGTTCTCAAGGAACTAATAATAAGCTAGGACTTCTTATATTACTAGGTAATACAAAAGTTATGGGTTCCAAGAAATGAGAATTTTGGAATAAAACAGAACCATTTATTACCAAGAGTTCCCGTGGGAGCATATAGCTGTTAAACACTGGAAAATAAATTGGAAGGGACCCTTTCTTCACCCTCTCCTTATGTCTAGTCCATTTTTTTCCCTTTTATCAGTTGATCTCGTAGGGCACAAGTCTGAAGAGATTAATGTGTCCATACAACACTGGAGTTGTTTGAATGCATATAGCAGTATTATAGGAAATACATTTCCGAACTATTATTTTCAAATAGTTTTTTAGCTTGGACTAGAGGACTTACATAGATGACAGTATCAGTCCATCTGAGGGTGTGATTTCACATCCAGCAGCATGATGCTCCAGTGTAAGGCACCGCCATCATGGAGTGAGCTATGTTATTATCTCTTGCACTGTTCAGTTTCTTATGTATTTAGCAACACATAGTTTCCCTAGCTGAGTCAATCTCCTCTCAACATCTTAGATAGTTTATTAATTTTCATTTCCTGAAGAAATATCACTCTTCCTCCTGAGCCTTTTGACTTTATTAGAGCCTTTGACTCTAATCTGGGACCAATATCTCCTCTAAGCTTACTGCATATCTGGCATGTTTAGAAAGTAATTAATAAAAACTGCAATAATAATAACACAGTAATTAGAATTTCTAGGCCTTTTACTAAGTGTTTCTACAATAATTCAATTGTGTTTATTTTTAAAATTTTACACATGAAATTTTAAGGTAAAATTTCATGAAATTCAGTTTACAGAAAAACTGATTTGTCCAAGGTCATACAACTAACACATGACAAGGGTGGGATTGTAACATAGTAATCTGTCTAGAGTCCTTGGAAGGTCTGAAAATGACTTTTAATGATAGTTTCAGAAGGTATAAAATTTTATTGAAAATTGTTGCTTTATCATTTCCCTTCTTTCTAGCTCTTTGAAAAGTCTGATTGATGAATCTGCAACCCATGTCATGTTGGCAGCTGAAACTTCATCCAATCAACATAATCTCTCCTATCTGTCTCATTGACTCACTGAACTCAGTAAATATATCTTTTCTTAAGTACCTCCATCAGGTCAATTTCCTCACTCCCATTGGAAAAAACAGACCAGCAAATCTCTGGCTATGAGATTGTGCAACCAGTCCCTCTGTTTTATACAGGATTGATTGGTTTCTACTGTCAGGATGCACCTTTTTTACTGTATAACAATATTTGACAGTCTTGTGTGAGATTTGCTACTGGGTATGTCTCTTCAGGGATTCTTCAAGTAATATTCATTACATTTTACTCCATTGTTCATCCCTTACTCATAAATAGTGATTCAAAATTATATATATCTAACAGCTTCTATCAGTACTTTTTGTTCAGATATTTATGACCAAAATGACTCCATAGTCCCTTTCATTTTGTAATTTTCTCAGTATCTTATTCTTAAATTTGAGTCTACGGTGACCACTTAATTCTTGAGATCTGGATTCATATTTCCAAACTATATCCACATCAAGAAAGTAAACAATCAAGCAAACGAACATACCCAAAAGCAACTTATCCTCATAATTCCTATCCTTAAAGATGCGCTATCTGCAGGTATTCATGTATTTAATACAATTATTCAGGATTCAAATTTGTCATTGCATCTTTTCCTCCTAATTTTCTCTTACATTCAATTAGTAAAAAGTTGGTATTGATTTTATCTCAGCAGTGTTTCTAAATGCCTTTATTTCAATTACAGTTACTCCTTTATTTCATAACAGATTATCTCCCTCCTACCACACTTAATCTATTCCTCCTTTATACAGTGTGCCGGTATTTCTGCAAAGGAAGATTTTGAACATTCTCAAAGATATTCTATTTCTCTTATTTCAGATAATAAATTGTCATTTTATCTTGAAAACTGTGTAATTTATAAACAAATACATTTTGGGATTATATTTTACATATATAATTATAATATATAATATATATACTAAGATAAATAATGAGATATATAGACTTTTAGACATGTCTTTCATTTTTCCTCCCTTAAACTCTTCTAATGATTTTATAAATGAATTTAAATTCTTGAGAAAAGAGATTATACTAACTATTGTTAAATAAAAATTGAAGTACCTCATAGGTCAACTCTCAACATTAATTAGCAGTCATCAACAGGGAACTTAATCTTTTCTTTTCTCTTCCCCAGATATATTTATACTTTATTCATATACTTTATTCATATTCTATATTTTATATTTTATTCTATATTTTATTTCAAAATAGAAATCTGAAATACAAAAGTAAAAATATTATCTTCAGATAATTAGCAAGTTTACTCATTAAATGTTTATCCAATTTTATGAAAATTATGAGAATTTTATAAAAGTTATAAATTACTCATTATTTTCTGCTAAGGACTGTAAGAAAAAATTGTTAAAGTAAATATATGCCCAGGTGCTTCACAACTGACTCTAGTTAAGTAGAATGAAGAGTATAAAATCCATGTTAAAGTTAACGGAAATCAACATGAATGCCAGATCCCTCAATATTTGATATTTTCAAGGACAAAATTAAAATGAAATATGTTTATAAAAAAAGATTCATTTCTTAATTTTCTTTCTGCTGCTTCCCTATTGGTGTACAGAAATGCCACAGATTTCTTTTTTTTTTTTCTTAAAGATTTTATTTATTTATTTGACAGAGAGAGAGAGATCACAAGTAGGCAGAGAGGCAGGCAGAGAGAGAGGGAGAAGCAGGCTTCCTGCTGAGCAAAGAGCCAGATGCAGGACTTGATTCCAGGACCCTGAGATCATGACCTAAGCCGAAGGCAGAGGTCCCAACCCACTGAGCCACCCAGGCACCCCTAGAAATGCCACAGATTTCTGTATATTGACTTTGTATCCTGTGACTTCATTGAATTCATGTATCAGTTCTAGCAGTTTTTTGGTAGAGTCGTTTGATTTTCTGGATAGAGTATCATGTTATCTGCAAATAGTGGAAGTTTTACTCCTTCTTTGCTGATCTGCAGGCCTTGTATTTCTTTTTGTTGTCTGATTGCTGTGAGAAGGACTTCCAGTACTATGTTAGATAATGGTGGTAAATTACAGTTTCTTCTTTTACATTTATGTGAAATTAAACAAAAATTATATTGTTAGAACCTACAGTTTAAATTTATAGAATCTTAGTAACATTTGGATCAACTAATTGTTTGTTAAAATTTAACAAAATACAAAAGTACTAGGAAATATAAAACTCTCTTTTTTTACTATGTTGATTATGGATTTTATTTTACATGTACCTAATATCCATGCTTAAGTAAAAATTTAATAGTATATTTTGTTAATATATAAAGTTAAAATATAATATTTTACATATTTTGTTATTTGTGTTTTGTATTCTAATTATTTAGTAAGTCTTTTATTAATGTGGGCAGCATTTACTGTGGAGACTAAAGAGTGAATTACCCCTATGTTAAATGAGGGAGAATGTCACTTGTCTCCAACTGAGGTGCCCTTTGATAAGGACTGTGTTCCAGTTTAAGTAATGAGATGGGAGGATACAGATTTTATATGTGAGCAACAGCTCTCGAAGCCATATATAAAAAGAAATTATTACTCTTATACTTCTCAAAATGTTTTCTCTGATTTACATTGTTTTAGAAAGACCTCAAATGAATAAGTTCTATATCTTTACACTTTTTACATGTATCTTTGACTATATTTAATGCTTATATATTTTTATTTTCAACCATATTGGCTCTTTGATGTGGAGCTATGTCAAATTATTTTTATCTACTTATCCTTTATAAACCTCAAAATATTTAGTACACTGGTAAGTCTAATATGTAACCATTACTGGAATTTCAAAATTCATGACTTCTTAAGCAGGAGAAACTAAAACAGAAAAATTTCTTCTTTTTTTTAATCTTTAGCTTAAAGTATTATCTATTGCTGCCATAATTACTAAAATTATTTGAACCGAATCTGTTTTTACTTTCCTCTTCTCCTATCTCTATCCCCAAAGCCTTTTGATTAAAATTTCAAGTCTCTTAACAGCACTCCTTTCTGAATAATGCCCACATGCTTATAGGCATCCCTATGGGGTTTTGTTCAATTAAAAATACCACATGAGATATAGAAAATTCAGAAATAATATTCAGAACATTTATTCCTAATTATCAGCAAATGTTCTAAATAAGGCACATTTGTACTTGGGACAAACTTAAACATATTACGTTGAAGTTATATGAGATGTGGTAGGCATTCATAAAGGATCATATAATTTTTAAAATTGATATTTCAGATTTACTTAAAACTGTTTAGCTTTAGCAAGCTGAACTAGTTTTGCTACCTAAATAAAATAATAATGCATAAGGAATATAAGCTGATGTGGAAAATGATTATTAATAGAATGTTTTAGATAGTGTCTTATTAAAATGTTGACCTTGAAATCAAATAGAGATTTGGGAAGTTAAAATTTATTTTGTGTGGGAAAGTATATCAAAACTGAAATAATTAGCTGAGATTGGAGTCAATGAGTATAGGGTTTTGTTTTTTTTTCTTTAACTTTGGGGTGGAAAATACATGACTGTAAAGAATTTATGTCGTCTATTCTAGACCCCAAGGACTGTCCTCTAATGATTAATTGTGGTCTTTTCCTCTAATTGAGATTTAGTTTTTTTTTTTTTTAAAGATTTTATTTATTTATTTGAGAGAGAGAGCATGAGAGGAGAGAAGGTCAGAGGAAGAAGCAGACTCCCCGTGGAGCTGGGAGCCCGATGTGGGACTCGATCCCGGAACTCAAGGATCATGACCTGAGTCGAAGGCAGTTGCTCAACCAACTGAGCCACCCAGGCGCCCGAGATTTAGTTTGACTTTATTCTAATAAATTAGCCTCTGTTGTGCATCATTTTAAATGCTCCAGTGAACACACACACTTTCCAGTTTCAAATGAATACAACTGACGCATTGCCATGAACGTACCTTGATGCTGTGTTTCAATATTTTACAGAGGTTCAAGTTAGTTCCTTGCTAAAGAAAGTTTCAAGAAAGAGAATTAAAAAATTTACTTCCCATTGTTGTGGATTGATGTATTTTTTAAAATATTAATTCCATATTTCTAACTCAAAGTGTTATATCCCAAAATGCAATGAAGATATAGGGGCAATCAGAAGAACAGACTGTGTTAACTGATGTATTAAAAAAAAAAACAACTTTAGAAATTGTAGTCACTTTAGATTGATAGTACAGGTGATTTGGAAAAAAAAGTCTTCTTCTGGTCCTTTAACAAACTGTAGGCAGTAAAATGGTGTAGGTACTAGTAATTTAGCATAAATTTGAAAAATTGAAAATTCTGTCATGATTTTGGATTGTATAAAGCAAACACACAGTTTTAAAGCAGCATCTTCAATAATTACTTCAATTATTTTTGTTATCTTTAATATCCAGCTACTTTTGATGACAAGTATATTTGTAAAATTATTTCATTTGCTTATAGATGAATATTTAGAGAAGGGAACTCACTCATTACACTTCCACAAATTTTTCACACACAAAGAGATTTAAACGGGGAAATACTGAAATATTAACCTCTCATTTACACATTTAGAGTAGTCTAGATTGCCCACATATTATCATCAAAAACAACATATCATATAAAGTCTTTTATGACCTGAATCCTGTTCTTTTTTATTATTCTGACAGACACATTTGTAATTTCAATACTATTTCTCACTCAAGGAAGATGTACATTCATTCATTTCTACCTGAAAGTCTTTTTCCTACCTTCACCATTGCCCATCATCTGGTTAAATACCATATGTCCATTATAATTCAGTTTCAAATTTCTTTTTTGTCCTCTCAAGACACATATACATTCCCGGGTTAGTTAGTACATCACATTGTCCTTTTAGTAATGTTCTCAGCAGCTAACATAATATGTAGAATAAAGTAAGAAAGCAGTTTTCAACTGTGTCTCATTAGGAACCCAAAGAAATAATTGCACACAACCAAATCACACTCTTTGAGATCAGTTTGATTGGTTTCATTTAGTGAGGCTTTTTAGAGTGGAATACAGATTGAGAAAATGATGAATGAGTAAATGTTAGAAATTTAGATAGGGAGGATGAGAACAATATTACAGAGGTACTAACTAGATAAATTTTAAATGGTTACAGTCTACTTGGAGATCATAAATGAAGTAGATGTGGGAACTTTATAAACTGCGAGAGGTGCAGATTTGATTTTATGAAAGTTTCATAATCTGGGGCATTTTAGATCTACTGCTAGATTCTCAGGCCTAACAAGCATACTGAAAAACTCTTATACTTCAAGAAAGATGGAAAAGTAAAATAAGATAATAAGAAAGAAGAAATAAAAGAAAAGAAGAAAGTAAAACACTGTTGAAACTGTGGAAAGGCATACAAGGTGTATCAGTATGGTGAAATCCCACCACTCTGATGATGGTTTCCAGAATGGACTCCACTGACTGTCCTCAACCAATTCCATCGCAGGTCCATTTACACCATTCACACTCTTAAAATTTATTGAAAACCCGAGAATGACTTATGTGAGTTGTAGCTCCCTAGATGTATAAATTATAAATTAGAATGGAGAAATATTTAAAATATTTACTCTTTCAAAAGTAATGAAAATATTCCCGTGCTAAAATAAGTAACATATTTTTTTAATAAAATGCAACTACATTTTTTTTGCAACTACATTTTTAAAAACAAAAAATTTAGTAGGTGAATGACATTGTTTTGCATTTTTGGAATTTCTGTCATGAATAGCTTAATCTGTTGCCAAATGTTTGGGGTAAAGTCTATAAAGAAAATTCTGTCGTACAGAGATGCGTAGTTGAAAAGAGAAGATCTTGAGGACCTCGGGTCCTCAGATCCCATGTTGATGACCACTGGATTAAAGGAAATATGGAAACCAAGTATGAGACTATTATAACTATTAGGTAAGGGTATAAATGGCTTAGAATACAAAGCAATTATTTTAACTTGCCAAGACTAATTCCTAAATGAAGACATGTTTAACTTCCTAATGTGTACCCTGGAATATAATTGAGTATTCATTAAACAGCTTTCATGCTACTACAAGGATTTGCAACAATATCATTAAAACAAATTCTAGAAAAGTAGTTTTAGGAATGTGTCTTCTGCAGTTAGTCTCTTTCTTTGTAACAAGGTGGAGACAACATAACAGAGATCAGAGAAACTTTCACTTTATCCCAGTGAGTACTCATGCTTGTTCTGGGAGCATCATCACAGTGATACAATTTAAATCTTTGCCTTAGCTAATGATAGAGAAGAATTTGCTTCTATTATTCCACCCCTTGCCTACCTCCAGTAGGCCTCATCTTTTTCAAACGTCTGGTCCCCCCATTCGAATTCTCACTAGTAATAATGTTTATTATTTATTTAATCATCTCATTAACAGCTAATTATATGTGCAGTGTCACCTAGAGGCTTTATTTCTTCCACAAAGATGGATCATATCTGTTGACTTAGCATTTCTCTTGTGACATTTGGTCAAACCATCCTTGTGCAATACTGAATTTCTCCTTGGTTAACTTATATGGAATAAATCCTCTATGTTTTCAGAAGCAATTCTTTTAACAACGGATGTCTGTAAGTGAACCTTTTCTACTTAACACTTGTCTGCTATGACTACTATTTACTACTATATATATAGCATGTAAAACAGGACAATGTGTACTTCAAAGAAGACACAGACATTCATACATGTCCAAAGTATCTATATGAAAATAACCAAATAAAAAGGTGATGAATAAGTAATATGAATGAGTTTTTAAAAAAGGAAAAGTATCATCTTTTCTTTGATCACATAACCGTATTTTTTCTATTTGACTCCTTGTCTTCAACAATCTACGTTCTTCCTGCAAATGTGTCCTAGTAGCCTTATATTTTATCAGCTCTCAGTATGTTCTTTCAGAACTGTACTTTCTATCAGATACTATTGCTGTTCCATTGCCTCAACCTTTGCTTTTGTGCAGATGCTTTCTGAATTTATATTTATAATTTATAATTCTTCACCCCAAATCTGACCGGGAACATGACCAGAGATTTTCACGTTGAAATCTGCCTAACATCCAAATTTTGCTTTGTATTCCTATCACTAGCATTTAGATCATGGATTCCGTATGTCTCACTTAACTATTTCAACAGTGTCCAAACTGTTATTTTTATTACCATACTGAACAGCTTTCAGTGCATTCAAGTGCTTACCATTTTATCCTCCCTGAAACAGAGGTGCATTTTGCCATTATAGTGTTCAAATCCCTTAATATGGATTATAGACTTACATCCAGACCCATATATTAAACTTTGAGGAATCCCCTCCCTAATTTTCCATTGCTCTTCTTTTAAAATTCTTTTTCAAGAAGACAGAAATCTGGGGCCCCTGGGTGGCGCAGATGGTTGAGCGACTGCCTTCGGCTCAGGTCATGATCCCGGAGTCCCGGGATCGAGTCCCACATCGGGCTCCCAGCTCCATGGGGAGTCCGCTTCTCACTCTGACCTTCTCGCTCTCACTCTCTCTCTTTCCTAATAAATAAATAAATAAAACCTTAAAAAAAAAAAGAAGACAGAAATCTGGATGAAAAGAAAATGGATGGAAAATTGCTAAAAATAATGTAAGGGACAAGAAAAAACAAGGTTAAGGGTGGTGATGGTCAGCTGCTATGCAGATAACTAATGAGTTTAAGGAAAGTTTCTCCTGACAATTGGTGGTGGATGACAAGAAAGGGGGAGAGAGACCATTTGGTTCCATAAAGATTAATATGTTTTATTTAGGGAAGCTGCTTCAGCCACTATCAAGAGTAGAAAAAACAGCATGCCTGGAGATTCTCAGGGGCTTCATCAGGCAATCCAAATGAACTGACCACATGAATAACAACCACTAAGTAAAAGTGGATTCAAATGAACACATTTGAACCTGGGAGCTGTTCCAATATTTGACTCATCTAGCTTTGTAGGAAGGTGAACCATCTGTTTAATCCTGTACTTGTACCATGGAAGGGAATGAGAGGCAGGCAGACTGTCATCCAAATGGAAAGGATCAGTGGTCTTCAAGAAGTGACTGCATGGGTGTAGTTTCTAACAAAATATTAAAAAACAAAAAGCTCTTCAGTTGATCATAGTGACATCTTTCTAAATATGTCTCCTCACCCAAGGGAAATGAAAGCAAAAATAAACTATAGGGATTACATCAAAGTAAAAAGCTTCTGCAGAGTAAGGAAAAAAAACCAATAAAACTAAAAGACAACCTACTGAAGAGAAGATAGTTTCAAGTGGCATATCCAATAAAGGGTTAGTACCCAAAATACATAAAGAATTGATACAACTCAACACCCAAAAAACAAATAATCTAATTTAAAAATGGGTAGAAGACACAAAAAGACATGTTTCCAAAGAAAACACGCACATGGGCAACAGACACTTGAAACTCACTCATGTGAGTTCAACATCACTCATCATCAGGGAAATGCAAAGCCAAACTACAATGAGATATCACTTCACACTGTTAAGAACGGCTAAAATAAAAAATTCAAGAAATAGGGGCACCTGGGTGGCTCAGTGGGTTAAGCCTCTGCCTTCAGCTCAGGTCATGATCTCAGGGTCCTGGAATCGACACCCACATCTGGCTCTTTGCTCAATGGGGAGCCTGCTTCTCCCTCTCTCTCTCTCTGCCTACTTGTGATCTCTGTCTCTCTGTCAAATAAATAAATAAAATCTTTTTTAAAGAAAAGAAGAATTTCTGGGGATAAAATGTATAGTTTGGTGACTATAGTTAACAATACTGTATCATATACTTGAAAGTTGTTGAGAGCATTTGTTCTCAATGTGAGAACATAAATGTTCTCACCAAAGCAACAAAAATGGTAGTTATGTGAGGTTAAAGGATGGGTTAAATAACCTTATTTTAGTAATCATTTCTCAATATATACATGCATCAAATCATCACATGGCCTCTAAACTTAACATTGTCAAATGTCAATTATATCTCAGTAAAGCTGATGGAGGGAACAAGCTCTTTTACTGGCAGAAAAAATTGAACTTACATTAAATCTTTTGACAGAACTGACATAAATTTACTTATTTACCCAACCTAGTAGAGATATTTTTGTATTACTATATAGAAAAAAAAGAATAAGTTTGATCAGAGGGTTTTAAAACTAAGGGTAATATAAAGTATATAATGCATGTATGATGTTACCTTCCTAATATCCAAGAAAATAAAAGGAAATCTGAAATCTATGTGGCCGTAAAAGATTTGGATAAGCCATAGTGGGATAGTGGGCCTGAAGAGCTTTGATGGTTGTAGAAGAAAAAGACCCCATGACACTGCAGAATCAATCAAAGAAAGAGACCTCTCCATTAACCTCATCACCTATAGGAAGGAGTTCTTTGAGCAAGCATAATCCCAAGGTAAGGCTAAATAGTAGGAATTATTTTCTTTATGAAATTACATGTTTCCATCTTAGAATCCAAGTTAGGAGAACAGAATTGATCAATATATAGTTTTTAGTTTGTGAGGCATGTATGACTGTAAATGATTGCCCTAACAAGTATGAAAGTCTATTCATTCTCCTTATTATCAAAAAATGATCCAGCCATATTTTAGCTTTTACATTCAGGTAGGACATGCTTTTACTGTTGCTGATGTTTGTTTTTTTCTTTAAAATTTCCCAGGGCAAAATACATAATACATATAATGAGTTAGAAATGATCGTTATTCATTTATAGCCTCTCCAGTTAGAGTGAAATACTGTCGTTTTTAGGTCATCGTATAATGGTGTTTCTGGCATACGTGAATTGAATAAAGTAACTTTCAGTGCCAAGGTTAATGTATCAACTTCAGGTAGTTGCTTTGTTGAATTTTGTTAAATATTCTTGAGCTTCTCTAACCCTCTGAGACAGACTGAAATGAAAAGGAATTTAATTAGAGTGTGCTGGGAATGTAATGTGATACATTAAGTTTTTATTAAGAAAACTGGTACTGAACCACAATGTTATTGGTTCTGAAATTATCCTTCTAGATAAACAAAACACACATATGTGTAGATATACAGAGTAAATGTAAAGGAAGCTTATCAAAAAGGACTAATTCAATGAAAGTTTACATCATAAAATGATTTTGAAAGAAAAGATTTTTCTCATACCATGTACAATTCAGAAATAAAGCTCCTGTTTAATTTTGGAAGCACTGTTGAAGAGCATTTAGGCTATACCGTTTTAGTCATTGGGATTCAGTACTTCTATGATTAATTTCAAAGGCACATTGGTCCAGGATTATTATTAGGTTGGTCTGTTAATGCAAAATCTGTCAAGAAGGCCTTGAAGTGGAAATTACACAGATGCATACAAAGTTCTAGTTAAAATACCTTTAATTCAAGGATTTGGCTCTTTTAATTTCATTTGGTGAAGGAAGCTCAAAATTAAGACAATTAATTTAGTTGACCCATGTTGTTAGCAGTGTGTAATACATTTTGGGGAATAAAAACACTGATACTTCTCAAAAAAGCTCAGTTTAATAGAAGCCTGTTTATTCTGAGGAGCTAATATGAATTAAAATTTTAAATATTATGTTAAAATTAATAAAAGTATGTATAATAACATACAAAATGAGAGAGATAAATTTCATAAATGGCAAAAGTGCTTTATTTCCAGAATTTTAAAGTCTGACTAAAACAAATAAGACTTCTTTTTTTTCCCCTGCCTCATCAGGCCCACAGACATTATTTATATTATACTGATATCAAATAGTCATGTGATCATCTCATATATATTGCAGTTGAAATTTAAATTTCCAGTTCAACTAATCTATCATCACAATATTTAACCTGCTTTATTTACTTTAATATAATCCTTTGTTTAAATTATCTCAGTAATTATTTGACCTTACTTTTAGTTTAATGCATACAAATACAATGTCATAAGATAACCATTCTATTTTATATCACTTTGACTATTTCAATAATCCACTATTAGAAATCAATCACTTAGGGTGCCTGGGTGGCTCAGTTGATTAAGCAACTGCCTTCGGCTCAGGTCACGATCCTGGAGTCCCAGGATCAAGTCCCATATTGGGCTCCCTGCTCTGCGGGGAACCTGCTTCTTCCTCTGACCTCTCCCCTCTCATGCTCTCTCTCTCTGTCTCAAATAAATAAAAAATAAATCTTTAAAAAAAAATCAATCACTTAGAATATTTTATATAGATTTTGTAACTTCTATTATGATTAGTTTAAAAGAGGAAATTTCATCTTTTGACCAAAACTCGATAAAAAGTACTATTGTGTCATGTGTTTTTCTTATAAGCAGTAAGTTTCTTTTCTAAAGCATACTACAAACAAGTCTGACTTATGATGGTTCAACTTAAATGTTTTTGTTTGATTTTTGATAGTCCAAAAGCAATATGCATTCAGTGGAAACTGAAGTAAATTTTTAAATTCAATTCAATTCAAAAATTCAATTTTGAGAAGCGTCTGGGTGGCTCAGTGGTTGGGCGTCTGCCTTAGGCTCAGGTCATGATCCCAGGGTCCTGGGATCGAGCCCCACATCAGGCTCCTTGCTCAGCAGAGAGCCTGCTTGTCCTCTCTCACTCCTCCTGCTTGTGTTCCCTCTCTCGCTGTCTCTCTTTCTGACAAATAAATAAATTTAAAATATATATAAAATTCAATTTTGAAGTTTGCCCTTTCTCCGGGCCAGGGAGAAGCAGTCGATATTCTCCCATGATGCTGGACAGTGGCAGCAAGCCACAGTTCCCTCCCCTTCAGCCATGCCACCATGAGCGTCAAGCAACTGATACGCTTAGCAAGCATTCTATACCCATCAAGTGTTCTGTTTTTCACTTTCAGTGCGGTAGTCAACAAATTACAGGAGATAGTCAATACTTTAAAATAGGCTCTGTGTTCAAGGATTTTGCCCAACTCTAGGCTACTAAAAGTGTTGTGAGCATGCTAAACTCTGATATTCCGGAGATTAGATGTAGTTGGTGGATTTTCAACTTAACGGTGTCTTCATCTTCCAGTGAGTTTATCGGTATGGGCCCTATCAGAAATCGAGGAAGATCTGTAGTTCTTCTCAAAGTTTCTTTTAAAATGACAAATATATATGTTTTAAAAACTAAGTGGATTCTAGAACATATTTAGTGTAAACATGGGCAGATTTTAAATCTTTTCCCTCAACAAGTGTAGGCCTTTTGATGAATAAGCATCACTTTCAGTGCTTATATTTAAGGAGACTTATTCTGCCAGCCAGGAAGGGAGTCTTGCCAGGAAATGAAGTGACAGGTGCCTTGTTTTTGGACTTCCAGCCTCCAGAACTGTGAGAAATATGTGACTGTTGTTTAAGCCACCCAGTCTCTGGTATCTTGTTATGGCAGTCTGGCTGACTTATATATCTGCCAATATCATAATATTATACCTATCATAATATACCTCAAAATGAATTACTACTCAAAATAATATGCAATGTAGATTCTGAACCCAAAGTAAGTCATCTCTTTTCTGTTTAGAATAGTAGAAATATACATAATGTAACCAGTTCTTCATGACTTTATGTTTTTCATTAGTCACAACATTAACAGCTGTGTTTCTCCTTACTAAAAGATCCTAGAAATAAATGCAGGTGTTCCTGGAGACAAATGCAAATGATATCAACTTCCTCATTTTTTTAATCCACTGAGTGTTTAATTATGGAATGCTGTCTTTAGATTTTATTTATGTTAATAGCCATGCCTTACAAAATAGATGAAGAGCAAGAGTTAAAATTTCAGAAAAGTTCATGAATTATTCTTATCATCAATCACATCACTGTTGACAAATGCTCCATATGTTCACAACGTCTCATGCTTTGCTTGATTTTTAATGTGCGTTGAGTATCAATAGTTGAATAAAACCATGCCTCAATTTTAAAAGGAAGACAGTAAGATACCCTGTAACTTTAAATGTTCAGTTACCTTTCTTATCTGTTACAAAATCTTGACACATCCTTTGCTACATATGTATCTTACTTACTCAACTAAAATGGGAACAATGTAAAACCAGGGTCCATGTTCTATACTGTTTCCTGATTTTAACAGCAATTACAGGACAGCATTTCAAGAGTTGGTATGAGGAATGTAAAAATTTTCATAAATGAGAGTTATTCATAAAATATTCTGTAATTCTCCCTCTCTCTCCTACACCATGTGGTTGTGACTTGAAAGTCTTGGATACTTTGCCTGCATTCATGGTAAATGACTTCAGGCAAGTTACTTAGACTCACTGCCCCAATTTGCCATCGAAAAGAAGGATGTTCAGGGTACTGATCTCATTTTTGTTGGGGGAATTATAGGTTTTGTAAAGGCCAAAACATAGTGTTAGACATGGAAGTGCTATATAAGTGTTAACTACTATTTCCTAAGTATTATTAATTATGTTAGTATTTACTTTATCACTTATGGGAATCTGAATATATGCTAAGGGGCTTCTGCAAACATCCCCTGAAGACAGAGGGGTATTTAACAAACCAAGACAAATGAATCCAGTCAGCAATGCCCAGTGGCTCCATGCTCTGATCGTTGTGATTCAGTCCTCCTGACCCATTTCTATTGGGGACTGATTTATAGAAACATCCCGAGTTCTCTTACTATCCAGTTTACCTCCTTGTGTTCCCTTTAACCTGCTCCACAGCACCATCCCACTTCTCTCCTTTATGATGTAGCTTTCTATAAATTCAGAAGTGAATTTGTAATCTGTGAATTTGTAATCTGTGTTGGGGGGCGTAACTTGCTACACGGATAAGTTCAGATTTGTACTGAGGCTTTTCTTAAAGCTACTATTTATTTAGAACAATTTTGCCCCATGGAGGACTGGGTTTTTATAGTAATTATTTATAATTCTCAGAAAACTTTTTCAAGAAGTGCATAAGGAAGCATGCTTGGAAAACAAATGGCTTGTCTAGTTTTAGGCCACTAAGAAGTGACAAATATTTGTTTCACTTCTGACTTACAGGACTCAAAATCATGTTATTTTCAAAAGATTGTTAGGATCTGGATATATAAGAGAAGTAAAAATGTACATTTCACAGTTTAAAAACTTTTCATTGTGAAGTTTCTAGAAAGAAAATTAATGTACTAATACAGGAACCCACAGACCATGGAGTCATCTGTGAATGGAAATCAGGGTGTCCGTGAATTTAAGTGGAAAGAGGATAGTTCTGATTTAACCTCAAACAGAAATAGATTATTTCTATCAGTCATAAATATAGGAAATAAAAGCAGCATATTTGTTATCGGTAGAACTCAAAGATTTTAATACAATACTGTAGCTTTTGCAGATATCCCAAATAATTATTTCTCATTACTACTTCAAAATTATCATTGTTATTAAATATGTTACTATATCTTATCTTACTGTGTAAGGAAACATAAGTTCTAATTTTTGTGGTTTTATTTTGATAAGTAAATTTTACACAATTTGTTTCCTCTGCATTCTCACATCTTTTATTTTATGTATTTAAAAATTATTCTGAAAAGTGGTCCATTGTCTTCATTGCACTGTCTAGAGAGGCTCGCATATAGAGAAATTTAAGAATTTCTTTACTATGATATATGGTACCTGAAAACATGAAATTTTGGCAAATGCATTCAAAACATGGAGTGATTCTGTTAAGCAAAAACAAGCTCATGATTTCTTTGTATTTCTCAGGGTATGGAAGATAATACAAAAACATAATTATACTATTTACATATAGAATTTCTAGCATCTTATTAATGGGCTTAAAAGAATGGTACAGGGTATAACACAGTGGGTTAACAGATCCCAAGATAACAACTAAAGCAAATTTCCAATTTTTTTGAGAATATATTCATTAAGCACTTACTATCATAGTTTTGGGGTCAAAGGAGAAATTACCTATGGAAAACACCTGGTCATTTGCTATCATTATGATTTTTATGCCATGGATGGGTATAAAAGATAAAAAATAAAAACAACAAATACGAATATAGGAAATGAAAAAAGAATACAATGGAATGGAATAAAGATGAGAACAGTGTTCCCTTATAAAACAAAAGAGAAATTTTATTACACATATGAAATGCTCTTGACTAACTTGAATGGTAATTTTGCTGAATAGCAGGGCCCTGTGATAGAAGATACCACTTGTTAAAAGAAAACTTGAGTGGTGACCAGAAATTTGGTTTCCATCCTATTCAATCTTAAGAATCTCACTCTATGAAGCTGCTTGTCATGAACTGGGGGCATTTCAGAATTAGATAATAGAGAAGTTCAGTGAACTGTAATGTGCATTAAGAAATAGAGAATTTTTTGTTACCTTTGGGAAAAATGTCCTTTGGTTCTGCTTGAGATACACTGTCACTGACCTGCATTAAACATAAAATGTAATATTGATTTTTAAATGCACTTTTAAATGTATTCTACACATACTACTTAGATGAGAAATCTTTTATACTTACAATAAAAACCTTGATATTTCTACATGATGACTCCACCAACTGATTTTAGATTAATTCTACACCAAGCAGCAATAGTTAAATCGTTAAATTTCATAATTTAACTAATTACATGAAATTAATTAGATTTAACAGCTTATCATTGTTAAGATGTGCATCTTTTATGTGAATTCCTGCTATGTGTCCCTAATATAGCTTAAACACTAGCATTAAATATATAATTATATCTCTACTTATAGATATATGTATATATTTATGTAAAATCTTATTTGAGGAGATATGCCATGTGTGAATTGGCAAATGGTATCTGTCCAAAAGGAGACCCTATGAACATTTGCTTTTTGTGATTTTTGCTGGGAGATGTTAGGATTACTTAAAAAATCATTTTAAGAAAAAAATTATCTTATTTTACACTCTTCCTTAGTTATTGTTTTCCAAGTGATTGCTTAATTTTTTTTAACTTTTCTTAAACATCCTCTAGGTGCCAGGGTGACATTCTGTTGGAGTGGTCAGAATTTCTGCCTACTAATAATCAGATCTAGTCTAGAAAAGGATAATAAATTAACCATCACAAAGATATCACAACACGAAGATATATGCATTTCAATACAGAACATCTGGTTCTGAAGTTTAGAGCTTATATATCTGCAACTGGCATATTATCTATGACTAAATAACATAATGGTAGTTAGTTGTTTTATTGTGTTATATTTTTATAAATTAATTATGTAAATGAACAAATCAGAGGCTCCAACTGAGTATTCTTGGGAAAGATCACGAGAGCTTCTTGTTGAGCTTGTGATATACTTAAGTTGATTTGTAAAGAGCAAGTAGAATTTGTGCAGCAGAAGAACATGATTGCAGAGATGGTCTGGGAGCCAAAACCCATAGTACAATAGAAAATAAAATCCACTGGGATCTTGGAGAATACAGACAATGGTATTGGTTCCACTTTCACAAAACTCCAAAAGAAGGTGCACCACAAGAGGAACTAAAATGGAGACATAAACAAAAGTTGTGGTAGAACAGAATATGCAGTGGTCCTTTCTGACTGGTAGCAACATCGAAGTAATAATTCTAAAGCACTCTTCTCATCTCTGGAAACATTACAGACAATCAAAGATTGGTTGGTGAATGTCCCCCAAATAGTTTAAAGGCTATTAAAATGGCTAAGATTTCTTTTTTTTACTTGTAGGACAACCAATTAATGATACATAGAAGGAAGGAAGGAAGGGTAAGAGAGAAGAAAAAAAAATATTTACTAGCTTGTAAAGGAAGAAATAAATTTGAAATATACTAAAGCAGCAGACTTTAAAGGCATTCATCATCAGCAGTGGAAAGCTAATAGAGGAACAACAGGACTGATCTCTAGTTCAGTCCTTCTCCAGGCCTCTGTGTGAAGGGTTCCTGACCCAATCCCTCTGTGAAATACAATAGGGATTAATTACTAGAAAAATAAAATGAAAATTAAAAAACATAAGAATATAATTTATTTCTGTTACCAGATTCAATAGACTTAAACTAAAGGAATTTAGTTTAACAGAATTTTAAGATTATTATTTAGCTAACTAACTCCTGTGATAACCCACAGCATGTTGAGAGGATACATCGGGGAACAAGATACCAGTATATGGTATGATTGTCACCGACTGTGGGTGAGTAGAAACGAAAGAAAGAAAGAAAGAAAGATAGAAAGAAGGAAGAAAGAAAGAAAGAAAGAAAGAAAGAAAGAAAGAAAGAAAGAAAGAAAGAAAGAAAGAAAGAAAGAAAGAAAGAAAGAAAGAAAGAAAGAAAGAAAAAGAAAGGAAAGAAAAAAAAACCCTTTACCAAAAATGGCAATACCACTTTATATGCCCACCAGCAATGTATGAGCATCCCATTTATTCCACAGGTGGTAACTGGCACTATTCCAAACTGTGTCAACTCCAGGTACTGTTACCTGTCAGAAGGGATTGCTCTTTCCCTAAACTCCAGCATCTTCTTCACTGACCTCCACTAAGCAGTATTCAGCTGAACACATGAGGGGGGACTCTCTACGTGTCTCTCTGTTATTTCTGCTCTTCTATTCTGCAAACTAACTGTTTTGGCTTCAGTAGAGATTTAACTCCACTTCTTTCACCTCAGGAAGCTGTAGGGTTCAACCTACGCTCCAAATACCATACTGCAGTTAGGAAATGCTCTCAACACAGTAAAGTGAGGCAATCTTAGAAAACACCTCACCTGTTTCTCATTTCACAGGAATCACTGCCATTCATTTTCTCATGTCTATTGTCTTAAAATCCATTGTTACATTTTTTTTTATCTGTTCCAAGAAAGAGAGTGAATCTGGTCTTGGCTAGAATTTAATGTTCTCTATGATATTCTAATGCATAGAACTATAGAAATTGTCAAGGTACAATCTTCCAAAGAAAATATGATGGGAATTGAACAAAAAAATTACTAAGAATTCAGGAACTTAAATAAAAAAATATATACATAATATAAGTTAGGTTATAGTTTTAAAATTAATTTCCAACCTTTAATCACAGGCTTGTTTCAACATTGTCTTATAGATCTAAGGTAAAAATATATTATCATTTAAATGGATTCTGGACTCATGAATTTCCTTTGTAAAAATACTTAGTTTGATAAAGTAAAATGCAAAAATGCTTTTCTATGGTATTTGATGATATCTTTAGGAGATGTCATGTATCTAGATCATTATCTACTTCAATATTAAAACATAATTAAATTGTGGAGCATGTCACAACTTGCTATAGAAACTCTATATTTCCTTATTTTCCATTGGAAAACATATTGCCTTCTTTTCCTTGGATAGAAATATAAAAATAAATTTAAAATAATAAGTAAATAAAAATAAATAGTATCAGAAAAATAAGTAGTCCTGCTATTCAATTAGCACCTTTTAAAATGGGGACCAAGGATACATGGGAGGCTCAGTTGTTTGGTATCTCCCTTTGGCTCAGGTCACTAACCCAGGGTCCTGAGATAGAGTCCTGCATCGACTCACTGCTGAGTGGGAAGCCTACTTCTCCCTCTCCCACTTTCCCTGCTTGTGTTCCCTCTCTCGCTGTCTCTCTCTGTCAAATAAGTAAATAAATAATCTTAAAAAATAAAATAAATAAAATTGAGACCAAATTGTTTGTAATCTTGCAGATACACTATATGTTTATTCCATAGTTCCAATGTTCTTTTTTAAAAAAAATTATTTATTTATTTGACAGAGAGAAAGAGATCACAAGCAGGCAGAAAGGCAGGCAGAGAGAAAAAGGGAAGCAGGCTCCCTGCTGAGCAGAGAGCCCGATGTGGGGCTCGATCCCAGCACCCTGAGATCATGACCTGAGCCAAAAGCAGAGGCTTTAACCCACTGAGTCACCCAGGCACCCCTAGTTCAAACATTCTAGACAGGATTTCTCCATGATATCCTTTCTATTTTACCATGTATTATCAATTATTTATAATCAACTTCTATAGTATCATATAAAACAACAATCTATAATGATATTATATTTTATATAATTTATGATCTACCAGCCTCTTCATCATTTGCAACTTTACTATGCCACTAAACATACTGTTTATTTCAGGGGATTTTCTTTTTTCACAGAAATCCTTCCTCAATGAAGGAAGCATTCTGTTGATTTATATTCTGACATAGGTTACTTAATGTGGATAACTATTCTAGTATGTTTTTTGTAACCATAGCTGTGTCATCAGATTATATTTCACAACAAATCTTAAACTTCAAATTACATATATTAACAATGTAAACCTTCAGAGTTCACTTTAATACTACTATTGGAGAGCAATTAAGCTCAAAACATAGGCTCTCTTCATATTGCCATTATAGTCTAATTGCACATATGCTGGAAGAATGTCTATGTTAGAAAAATAGATGCATTCATCATTTTATAATGAAAGTTCCATTGCTATGTGTATTTACTACATGATTTAGCCAAACTATGAGCTATGATGTCAATGGAAATTGATGCTTCAGCTCACTTCTTGGCCACAAATTAATTTTATTCTGTCACATATCTTTGATGCAGGCTATGATTAATTTCTTGTCAACTGTATGTAAGTATTCATTTTAGTCTTAGTTTTAATTTATTAAGAATGACAAAACATTAAGTTTGATATGTGAAATATTGCATACTATCTTCTATAGGCTTTAAATATGGTTCCCTTTCTGTCAAAGACATTCAAAGAGGTTTTGAAAACTTATTGGTTATACTTTGCATGTAAATACCACTTATATAAAATTGCAATGAACATGTTCTCTCAAATGACGTGCTTATATCATGGATTTGTAGACCAACACTAATTTGTGGAGTAACATAGGTATAATGTGGTTTTCTAACTGCTTTGATTTTGGTGATGTAATGAATAGTGTCCTGGTGACTAGCGAAAGGAAAATGGAAGGAGAATATTTATGCCAACCAGACAGGCTGAGATCACTTTTCAACATTCTGTGACCAATATTCCTCATGCTGCATACTTTCATTGTGAAAATGCTGGTCTAAGAATTGAGGAGATTGATGTTGGTAAGAAGAATGTGCTTGAAATGTTTGCTCTGTCTGGTCTGCACTGAACTATTAATACAGTACAAGAGAATGCAGTGGAGAATGGGAAAATAAGGATCAGTCAAAGGTTTGTAGTCTTGATAAAGGGAAAGAGGAGGGCTTAGGGGAATCATGAATATGGGACATTTGGAGAAAGATGTTTCTTGTGGTTTTTGCCTTCTCATTATCTGTAAGACTTTGAATTTTTTTTTTTAAAGATTCCATTTATTTATTTGACAGAGAGAGAGAGAGATCACAACAAGTAGGCAGAGAGAGAGGGGGAAGCAGGCTCCCTGCTGATCGATGTGGGGCTCGATCCCAGGACCCTGAAATCATGACCTGAGCCGAAGGCAGAGGCCTTAACCCACTGAGCCACCCAGGCACCCCAAGACTTTGAATTTTATAATCTTTATCCATTAAATGAGAATTGACCCTATTTTTTACATTCCAATTGTTGTAGCATTGTCTATTTCACAATAGAGAACATGCTTTCACACCAATCTAGCTAGAGAGAGAAATAATAGGTGAAGCTCTCTAAAATGCATACATGCCGAGTAGTTGTGGCTTGCTTTTCATCTCTCTGATTTGAATGTTTAAACTCTTCGATAGTTTTACTGCTCAGGATTGATGGGCTTGAGCAACAGCAGCTTATCACTGTAAGTTACACTTGGTTGCCAGGCTTAACTCAAAGAAAATGTAAAATAACTTCAGGCCTGCTGATATCTCAATGCAGTTTCTGTAATATGTACAGAAGAATGGAAAATGCACAACGTCATATGGAACTGTTCGCTTCAGTCCATTGCATTTGATAATTCCTGAATGTTTCTAGTGTAAGGGGAGGATAGTAAAAAGGAAAAATAATCTGGCTTGTGGAATAATAAAGCAAGCTTTGACAGAATTTGGAGGAACGTGTTATATCTATAAACAATAATATTTTACAGTTTATTTTTTTCATTTTCTTTGTACAAATATTTCCTATCCTTACCTACAAATTTTTACATATAGACGGTATCATATAAACTGGCTACATTGATATTCCAGATAAAGGTGGGAGATGGAAGCCCATTGAACTTCTCTATGAGTGTAATGATCATAAACTGAAGCTCTGTTCAGAGATGTGCTGCTTTGTGTCTACCAGGGATGTGTTTCAATCACATTGGACTACTGATCTACAACTTGAATCTCTTTAAGTAGACACAAACCCAAGAAGATGGTCATTGGAACCTGGGAACATAGGAAGACATTGCATGATTCCACTTGAGTCATCTGTTTACGAAGATGAAACTTAATTCATCTGTTTACGAAGAAGAAACCGTATTTTCTTCTTATATGTTTGTTATCATGGATGCAGAGAAGATGCAAAAAAGCTTTTAGAAGATTTTGAAAGGTACTGCTTAAAATGGAAGATGCAAAAATAATTTCAATGCTAAAGCAGCACTTGTGATCAAAAATTATTAAGAACATGAGTATCTATATAATCTTTAAAATAATTCCATATTCAATGTATAATATATTACAGTGATCGTATTCTTATTTTGAATAAAAGTGTTTTAAACATCAGTCGTGATTTCCTTTAATGCTTTATGGCAAGTGAACAAGGTGATATTAAAACATGCGCCACCTAGTGGTCCAGAAACTTACGGCTCTTTAATTTTATTATCTGGAAAATGGAGGAGGAAATCCCTAATTACCATTCCTCCACCTGTTTCCAAGTAAAGTGGAGGAATATAGAACTGTCAAAGAAAATTTGCACCCAGAAGGAGTTAAGCAGGCAAGGAACGTTTTAGTCAGAACTATTGCAAGGGGGGATTAAGACTATTGGCCTAGGGAGAAAACATGAATTCAACTGCTGAAACAAAAACCAGGAGAGTTTTTACTCACTGAGTGCGACAGTGGAAAACACCGAAGGACTTTAGGGTTAAATTGCGCAATGTGATTAGGCTACATTCCTCTGCTAATGGCTGTTAAAGACGGCAGGATCCTACCCTCCTTGATGACTATAAGGCATTACCTTCCTTGATGATCCTATTTCAAAGGGATGGATCCCAGATCCTTGAGAATGGCACTCCTAAATTCCTGGCAAGAGGCGGGGAGATTTACATCTTAAAAGGGTGGAAAAACTTGACTATCTCACATTTTCTAAAGTAAAAGTTAAACTGGGACGTCAGGGTACTGTATTCAGGAAGAAACCTAATGCTCGGTTGAATGAACAGAACTTTTAATTCCATCTTGGTCAAAGTGCCTGCGCTAGCTCGCGCGCACGCGCGCGCACACACACACGCATACACCGTTTTTCCCTCTTTCTGCACGGTTTCTTGCTAACATGGTACATGTTTTGGACAATTAATTTAGTTTTCATAAACTTATTTATATGCTACTAGAAATGTCCAGCGTAGTTCACTTTTGTTGTGGTTTATTTTTATTTTTTTATATATTTTTCATTACTAATTGATCACCCGTCACCTGAGAAAATATCACAAAATATCTTAAAACGAAAAATTTCTAGAAAGCAAGATATGTATTTGGAAACCAAGATGTGCTTCAGGAATAATTAAAGCATAATGGAATTGTTTGTTCGTTCTTTCTTTTTTTCTTTCTTTCTTTCTTTCTTTCTTTCTTCTTTCTTTCTTTCCTTCTTTCCTTAATTCCTCCCTCCCTTCCTCTTTTTCTTTCTTTCTTTCCTTCTTCCTTTCTTTCCTTCTTCCTTTCTTTCTTTCTTTCTTTCTTTCTTTCTTTCTTTCTTTCTTTCTTTCTTTCTTTCTTTCTTCTTTCTGTTTCTACTCACCCACAGTTGGTGACAATCATACCATATACTGGTATCTTGTTCCCCTATGTATCCTCTCAACATGCTGTGGGTTATCACAGGAGTTAGTTAGCTAAATAATAATCTTAAAATTCTGAATCTGAAATTAAATTTACTTGTTGGATTGTGCCTTTAATTTATGATTCCATTTTTATATTTTCCTAGCTTTTTGGTGTCACATTGTGATATGTAAAATTGAAAACGAAACTTAACCAAGCATTATCATTAAAGGAAAAGAACAAATATAATTTTAAATGCAGATATTTAATGACAAATCATATTTGATGACAAATCACTAATAATCAAGACAGTTAAAGTAGTTTCAAAGTAATTAATTTCTTTTTCATCTTATGACTTTCCTCATCCTTTGAGGAGATTCTTTTCATCTTGCATCCCAGAAAACCTATCCAAAAGCTGATTATTAAAGCTGTAGGATAGTTACTTCTAATGCTATCAATTTCCAAAGCATTATAGTTTTGTTGATACTACTGATGAACATCATATTATATAAACATAAACTAAAAACAGAATATATGTGCTCCCTCTTATTTTTCTAAGAAGGGAGAGGGATAATTTCTTAGAAATTCATTAAGGGAGAGATCTGTATACATAGGATGCCACTCTGGATTTGATCACTTAATCAGAATTCTGCATTATGTTTATTTTTTGCAGGTATTTTCAGGGTGAATTTGTAGATTTGAGTTAATTTATCTCTTTAAATTAAAAAACTTTTTAAAAAATGTTTAATTTACCAATATTTTGTAAAATATTCCAGAAGCAGTAAATTGGGGAGAAGGGGACTCATTTGACTTACTCTCAATCATTTCCAATAGAACTTTTTTGTGGGCAATTAGAATTTCATTAAAATCTACTTTCTGAATGCTATACTGAGCCCTAACAAACAGCTTGTCACTGAGGAAGCTTGGGTCAGCCTAATGAACTATTGTGTTTAAAGTAAATACATATCTATGTTTCCTTCTTTTTAAAAGATTTATTTATTTGAGAAAGAAAGCATGCGCGATTGTGCACACTCCTTGTGTGCCTTTGAGGAGAGGCAGAGGGAGATGATTTCAAGCAGCCTCCCCACTGAGCATGAAACCAGCTATGGGGCTGAATCCTATGACTCTGAGATCAAGACCTGAGCCAAAATCATAGCTTAACTGACTGAGTGACCCAGGCATCCCTCTATATTTCCTGCTGAAGTCTTTATTTTAACTATTCAAAAATCTTCGAATAGTTACAAATATGCTTTATTCTTCAGTTTTGAAAAAACTGTATTTCCTCATTCTAACATTAAGAAAAGCATAAAACTCATTAAAACTCATTTTATATAAACTCTATACTTTCTAGCTGACAATGAAACAAAACCTTTAAATAGGAAGGTGAGTACTTTGCTTCTAATTATTTCATTGAAGAAGCCTGTAAAGTTTAGCAGACTTTGAAAGATTCATTCAAATACAATAATATTCCGGTATCTATATAAACTCTAAATGCATCCATTTACCATTCATGGTGCTGAAAGTAAACAGAAATGAAAGTATTTCATTTCCACAAATGGAAGTGAAAAATATTTCATATTTCATATTTCCACAAATAAATGATGTGGATGAAACAATCATATTGTATAGGAATATGATTTGGAAGATATGTAGCTTATTATATACTTGCCCTTCTTTTAATGAAGGAGGAGCCATAACACCATTTTATACAAATATGACACGCCCTTTTGTGTGTGTGTGTGTGTGTGTGTGTGTGTGTGTCTTTCAGATACTCCTGATATACCTCTCTTCTTCATAAAAGTCATTTAATGTCACCTTCATTTCCAGACTTCATCAAACTCTTCATTAAAAGAGTCATTCCCTACTTTGTGTCCCTGCTATGACCAGTTCTGCCCCTACTATAATATCTATACTTTTATAAATTCTCCTTTAACTTCATGGAAGTCCCTTCAAGTGAAAAACTGTTCAATTTATCCTCCCATCCTGAAGATCAGACAAAGAGAACTGGTAAAATTAACTATGGAATTATAATAGACACCAGAGAAGTCCAAATTTTTCTCCTTTCTTTTCTTTACTGTTTTAAAAAGCAATTGCACAAAATAATCTGTATACATTTACACACACACACTCATATACAAACATTATTTAGCAATAGAGAAGAATGATGTCCTAATCCATATTACAAGGTAGAAAAAACTTGGCAAGATGCCAAGTGAAAGAAGCCTGTCATGAAACCCCACATATTGTATGTATTATATAATTTCATATAAAATGTCCAGAATAGGGAAATCTATGTACACAGAAAGTAGATTACTATTTAGATTATTAGGTTAGATTGGGACTGTTGAAGGGGATAGGTATTAGGTAAATGAGAGCTAAAAGAAACAAGGCTTCTTTTTGAGGTGAAAATAAATGTTCTATCGACTGTGGTGATATTCACACGTCTTTGAATATACTGAAAAATGTTGAATGTACACTTTAAATAGGTTCATGGTATAGTATATGAATTAGATCTCAATAAAGGTGTTAAAAATTCATGGGATAATAACATGCTAAGTAGAAAACAAAAAATATAGAGCTTGAATTTTTATTTTATATATCTTAAAAGTCAACAAATATGTATAACAAGCTTTTCCTTGATAATATGATATTTTCTGTGATCACAAGATGACACACTTAGACTAAGGGTATTTATACTTATTTTTTTACTCTGAAGCCATGAAGAGACTTATTTGCAGCATGAATTTTTTTATATTATTTAGGGTTTCTATGATCAAAAAATGTGGTTGTGCAATTTACTCTTTTTCAGTATCTTTCCCACAATAACATTTTATGTTTCCTATGACTAAGCATTGCAATGTATAAGTGAGGAAATCTCTAGCTTTATATGAATTTGTAAAGGAAAAACATTCAAAAAAATTTAATTGAGTGACATAAAATCTCATTTATTTTAAATTTAATATTTATAAATTTAGCTCTATGAAAACTATTTTTTATTTGGTAACTATAAAATATTAATGATGTAAAAATCCCTGAGGAAAAAAAATCCAAATTCACCTCCAAATTTGTACAAGATTTACATTTTCATTTACAGATAGTAGCCTTTTTTTTTTTTTCTTTTTTGTCCTGAGGAGATTCCCCAGAGAAGTTTCACATGTAAGTTTTTCAGTGGTGATCTTTGGAACAAAGTTTATGGAGTCAAGGTAAGCAAGGATGGGCAGAGGAAGAAATTACGTTGGTAAACAGTGGCAACAACCTATAAGCAAGTCTGAAGCTGAGATGGACCTTTAAAGATGTTTTTCACTGAAGTAAAAGATGGAGGACTTTTACTCCATCATCGCTCAATCTACAGAACTAGCTGTTGCCCAGGGAGTGGGTCATTTCCTTGAAGAAAACAACCTACCTAAGCCAGGGCAAATCTGGGAAGGCACTATATTATAAGCTCCCAGAAACCACAGAAATGGGGGCCTCTGCCCTGAAGGGTGTATTTGGGTGATGCCTACACTACAGTTTGCAAAAGAAAAGGGAGAAAATGAAAGAAAATATTTAATATGAATAACGAGTTACATTGAGATATGGCAGGAGAAGTAGAAGACTGTAAAGTGTAAAAGCAAAACAAAACAAAAAACATTTAAAATTTAAAAATTCAGGGGCACCTAGGTGACTCATTGGGTTAAAGCCTCTGCCTTCGGCTCCTGTCATGATCTCAGGGTCCGGGGATTGAGCCACAGTGTCCCCAGCATATGGCTCTCTGCTCAGCAGGGAACCTGCCTCCCCCCTCTCTCTGCCTGCCTCTCTGCCTACTTTTGATCTGTCTCTCTCTCTCTCTCTCTGTCAAATAAATAAATAAATAAATAAACAAATGAACAAACAAATAAATAAATCTTCTAAAAAAAATTAAAATTCCTTTATGTTGGATAATGAAATATATCATTTCTTACCATTTATTTTGTATTTTCTGAACAGTTGAAAAATTCATTCATACTTAGCCTTAGCATACATGTTGTATACTAGGTTATTTATGTGATAAAACTAAATACTAATCTTTAATGATAATCTAGAAATAAACATTCACACTCTCTTATTTTTCTTCCAAATTAAATGACCAGTGATCTCTTTTACTTTTGACTAAAATCTGAAGGAAAAAAATCTTTTTCACTACTGAAGGGAAAACACTCTTGCTTCTGTATACATTTGATGAATTTTTACAGCCTCTATTATTTAGGCAAATCCTCTGCTATGTTTTCTTTCCTTTTCATTATATATTGTGTCTACCATGTCATCTCAACACCACCATCAGCCTTCTCAAAGGGAAGGTCAGACCTTCTATATCTTTATAATTCAGAATTCAGAATGACAAGAACTGATTTATAGATGATAAATCCAGGCTGGATACTCAATTATTCTAGTAATACTTTCAGATACTTTTTTTTTTCAGAAATGTTAAAAATACAGGAAAACAGAAGTATATAAAAAATAATAAAATAAATCACTTCTATTTCCATATCCAGAATTGACAACCATTATTATTTTGGAATTTTCTAAGAAAATGATGACTGCTTCCTCTCACCAAATAGCCTAAACCTAATTATTTGAAAGTAGTCATTCAGAATCTTCCAATAAAACAATCTGGAGTACATTTAAAAATTGTTATTGATTTATCATTCTTATTATTGAATTTCCTCGTAGATTTCTGAATTTGGGCTTGCCCGTACATTTGGAGTAAGATATATGCTTATATATTTCCTGTCCCTATGCCCCTGTGTGTTGCCTCTAATATTTGGCTTGACAATGGCTTTTAATAAATCCTCTGTAAGACCCATAGAGAAACAGATCTTAGCATGTCAGTGTTACCCCATGGTGACGAGAAAGGAAACATGCAGTCTTGACAGCTGACATCTGGTATCTTGTCTAGTTCCCATCAGTGAGGTTGTCTTACTTTCTTGCTGAAAATAAACATTTTCACAGAATATCAACAGAATATCTCTGTGATCATGATGGAACAAGACAAAACCAAGACCATTCTGTAATCAAGAATTGTGAAAACAGGGCACCTGGGTGGCTCAGTTGGTTGAGCAGCTGCCTTCGGCTCAGGTTATGATCCTTGAGTTCCGGGATCAAGTCCCACATTGGGCTCCCAGCTCCACAGGGAGTCTGCTTCTTCCTCTAACCTTCTCTCCTCATGTTCTCTCTCACTTTCTCTGTCTCTCAAATAAATACATAAAATCTTAAAAAAAAAAAAAAAAGAAAGAATTGTGAAAACAAACACGCAGCACGGCCACATAAGTGAACAAGTGTCCCTCTCCATCAGCTCCCTCAAGGGTCTATGGCGTCTTCTCCAACTACAACTCAGCTCAGCTTCATTCCTCTAACCTACTATATAAAAAACATGACACCCAGTCCCTGGATTCTTTCTGCTTTCTGACAACACCCACTCTGAATCAGACTCCCATGTCTTTGAATCTTCCTCTCACTCACTGAATGCGGCACAAATCTTAAACAAGGGCCTCCCAAGCCTCTTTCTGAGGTTGAAAGGGATATACCATGGGTCTGACGGTTTACAGCCCTCTGTGTTACACGGAGTACTAAACAGAGCTTTGTTGGACTGCGAATGTGTGACTGATGATCTTTGACTTTTTTTTGCCCCAATTGTGTGATTGAATATCTTGGCTCAGTTCACGGCGCACAGGTTCTCTGTGTTGTCTTTCTCTAACCCCGTATGCCTCCCTCCCAGAAGAATTCAGTCTCAGCACTTTTCCACCATCTTTTCGTCAGTTGAAGAATTGTATCCATGATCTCTGAATTTCCACATTAAACCTGAATCAGTCTCCCATCTTAAGGGAAACATTTTAAACTCTTTTATTATACCACTTTGAATCAAAAGCCCAGCAGGTCTGCACTTCAGCCTGCTCACCATTTTAGTTTTTCTCTTTATTTCCTGCAGAGATGTTTATCTTGTCTGAAATCCTCATTAAAACTTTTGTTTTCCTCTTTATCTGATAGCTGTGTGTGTTTTGGATAGAGGGGCAGTTAAACAGAGCTGAACCATCTTGACCAATGAAACAGCATTCATATGTTGGTCTTATTTCCCTCAAGTTTTAAAACAAAATAAATAGAACGTTATTTATAACATCAAAGTCTCGACAACCAGCACAAACCTATGCCTTTATTCTATCCCCAAGGCAACCATTCTCACGAGTTCGTGATACATCTATTCTGTCCCTATTTTTCCACTTTTCCACACAACATGTGCAACAATGTACAATATGTTATTCTTGGTCTCTGTTTTAAAATTTACACAAATAGCATCATTGTCTTTGTATCATTCTGTAATACTATTTTTTCACCGGACAGTCTGATTTCAGACCTATCTGTTCTCACCGTGCTTCTACGTATTTCCGTTAACTGCTGCCTCCTGGACAATAGAGTTAAATACCACCTTTTCATTAAAAGATTTTGTCACCAGAAAATAAACATAGTATTATCAGTTCTCATATATGTATAAGAGGAAACACGTGTTCTAAAGCTTTTTGGATATGCTCAAAGCATCCTTTAGGATATGGTTATTTTTTCCAGAATTATGATTGGTATTTTTTGTGCATAAATTTTCCACACTCATGAGGTCTCTAAAATAACCTTATGTAGTCTGTTATCTATTTTTCATACTCTATTAAGGTAATTTGAAATGTTGGCAAAGCTTAAATCTTCTTCTTCCTATCTTGCTGATTTTAATTACTTTTCTATATTCAAAAGGTTAATAATTTAATAAGTTGATGTGTCTAATAATCAGGGACAATGATTATCTAACAAAGTCCTAAATGCTGCTGAAAATTTCTGCCTGCTTTCTTAAAGTTTAAGAAAATCCTTACTTATAATTCTTAACTTGACTCTGGATCTGGGATTTAAATTCAGCTTCTATAGATCTACCTTCTACTTTGTGGTCTAGCAATTTTACAATGTGATTGTTCCTTTCCTGAGAATACCTAAACAAAGTGTAACCAATTTAGAAGGTCAGGGGAAAGAGCCGAAGAAATAAAGAGACTACAAATGTGTTGTGCAGACATGTCTGATTGGGAAGAAAGAAAGTTGCAGGGAGGGCAAGTTTCAGAAGGATATAGCCTTTCAGGGATCTGATCTTAGATTTTGAATTTTATTTCTGAACCCCTATATACTAATTAAAGAAGGTGACTATTTAGTATTTCAAATTATGTCTCTTTTTCCCCCCTCGAGTTCCTCCAAACATATTAATTTCTAGCTCTTGACATGTAAAAACTTCCCCATAATGATGATTTTTATTTCTAGTCAAGATTTTGCCTTTTATAGAAATAGGTGAAACTTTACATGGGAAGCAGAAGAATTTTGGAGACTGCAATTCTGACATTTCTTAACAGAAAGAAGTCCTGATAGCTGGTGAGTCATCATTTACAGTGTTTTGGGTATCCCTACCAGAAACTAGAAAAAGGCTGTGTGAATAACAACCTGAAAATCACTGACCCCAAAATATGGAATAAACACAGAAGCAGAAAGGAGTCTCATGAGGGTTTTATAGGAGACCCAAGGGAAAATAAGACTTTATCACAAAAGTCACTAGTCAAACAGAATTCTGACCATTAGTTTTCAGAAGTATCTTTCATTTCTCACCTTTCTACATTATTATATATTAAAATAGTTACTAATTATGAGAAGCATATATCTGCATTTAAAACACCCAATCTAAGTATCTGTGGTTTGAAATTATACACTCATTCTATCCTTTTTTTTTTCCTATTTAGTGAATTTTCTTTGCTTAATTTTCTTTTTTCTGGTTTTTCATAGATTTATCTAGTTTTTAAATTTCTATTACTTCTCCACCTGTTGGAAATACACCCGTTTCACTTTTATTTTACTAATTATGGTCATTTTGCTATTAACATATATATTCATTTTAGTTCTTCTAACAAGGAACTTGAATATCTTGCTGCTTTTTCCTTGCCCAACTTCCATGTTTTGAACTTTAGAATGTTACTTTTATCATATTCTTAAGACAATAAACCTTTATTCTTTCATAACTGTGATTGAGATTTATATGACAGTTTGACTAATTTCTGTGCTTATGCTTGATAATTGTGCCTTTCCTTCTCTTCCTATTTGGTGCACATATCAGTTTTGTTGGAGTATTGCTGTAGTAACAGCAGGTCTGTGAGCAGTGAAACATTTTAGTGATGTTATGTCTAACAAGCAAAATAATTCACTCGTGTGCATGAAGAAAGATATAGCTTGTTATAGGATTCTAGGTTCTACTTTTTAGTTCAGTATTTTTTTTTAAAGATTTTATATATTTATTTGACAGAGAGATAGAGAGAGAGAGAGATCACAAAGTAGGCAGAGAGGCAGGCAGAGAAAGAGGGGGAAGCAGGCTCCCTGCTGAGCAGAGAGCCCAATGAGGGGTTCGATCCCAGGACCCTGAGATCATAACCTGAGCCAAAGGCAGAGGCTTTAACCCACTGAGCCACCCATGTGCCCCTAGTTCAGTATTTTAAAAATGTTACTCATGTCTATTTTGTTCTGATAAGAAATCTGAGTCATTCCCTGCCTGTCCATCATAGCTAACCTCACTTTTCACTCTATTTGCTTTTCTGGTTTTGTCCTTACCTTCTTCACTTCTAGGGCTCATTCTTTTAAATGTGTGTGTGTGTGTGTGTGTGTGTGTGTGTGTGTGTGTGTGTGTGTGTGTGTAAGTGTGTGTGTGTAAACATGCTTAAAAATGTATCCTTCTCAGCATACATCTAATTTTCAACTATGGGGATTACTATCTTTCTTGAGTTCCCCACAATCTTTTATAATTGAAATCTCATCCCTTCTCTTCACAGTTTTGAGATCTCCAATGATGCATGTTTTATTAGTAAGCTCCTTCTCTCTTAAATTTTGTGACTAGTTTATACTTTCTATCCTTCTAACTCTGTTCATACAACTGGAAACATTTCTTTGATTCTGCCATCTAGTTTGCCAATTCTGGTATTAGTTGTTGCACACTCAATTTGTGGGACTTTTAAATTATTTTTCCAGTGACTATATTTTTATTAAAACAATTTCTGTTTTTCAAGTACATCCATTCTTCTTTTATGGGCATTATCTCCTCACCTTATTTAAACTGGGGCTATTTTAAAAAATACTTCTACATTTTATTTTTTATTTTTTTATTTTAAAAATAGGATTTTATTTATTTATTTGACAGAGAGATAGAGAGCAGAAGTAGGCAGAGCAGCAGGCAGAGGCAGAGGGAGAAGCAGGCTCTCCGCTGAGCAGGGAGCCCGATGCAGGGCTCGATTCTAGGACCCTGTGATCATGACCAGAGCCGAAGGCAACTGCTCAACTGACTGAGCCACCCAGGTGCCCCTACTTCTACATTTTAAAAAATACTTTTAATGAATTATTAAACTAATTTAATGAGGTATAAATTTGCCCATTTGTTGCGCCTGTTGTCAGTCATATCAATCTTGTGTCAATCATGGCACTGGGATTTCCCTTGGAATTAAAAATATTTTTGTGAACTCATCTTGAATAACCTTCTTTTCTCCCTAAACAAACCAGCCATGCAGGTTGTATATCTCTTTGTCTCTTCTCCAAGACTTAACTGCTTTGGGGTCTCTCTAACTGCACAAAAAAGTACAATTCTGCTTCTAAAGTTATAACCCAATTTCTTGTCAAAGCAGATAACTTTATGTTTCCCCCCACCCCTTTCAAAAAGGAATACGACCTTTCTAGGGACTAGTTGAGAATAGTGGAAATAGCTATTTGTCCCTAACCCATAATCGTGGAGACCAACCCAAAGATTAATGTACAGATCTTGGTTTATTTGCAGGGTATATTTAGCTCTCATTCTAAAGCAGGGATTAAAGCATCAGTTCTTATTCCAAATGCTTAATATCCAGCCCTCTGTACACCCTCAACTTATGATTATAGATTTTCTCTTTATTAAGTCTATGGTGATTTGCTTTGTGTTCATTATTATTATTGTTACTACCATATCCTTAAATTCTTTACAAATACCTTTTATGCTGCTTATCTATGTTTGGATCACAGAGAGGATTTTCTCCCCGTTCTAAGCAACTTAGTGGTAATTTTTTATTACCTTTTTAATGTTTTGTCTGTAAAACTCAATGTTTTTCTACAGGATTAAGTCACTATAGCTTTCATTATCTTCCCAACTAGAATGTGATTTAAAATACTGGAAGAACTACTCCAGATTCATGACTGAATATGTTTCGTTTAAATTGTTTTACTAAGGGAATTCTGAAATATACGAAGGAGGAGGTGTAGAGGGGTGAGAAGCTGGAGGAGTAGAAAAGGAAGATGAGGAAGAAGAAGAGGAAGAAGGAATAAAATGTTACATCTTAAAATGCCAAACCGTTTTTATTTTCCCCTAGAACACCAACCTCAACCAACATAACTTGCTCTAAAGTGAAAAATTACAGTCATTTTTATTCATATATCCCCCAAATGTAGGCAAGAGCCCGACATATAGCAGATCCTCAAAAAGCGTGCATTGCATTACTTTATCATGTTATTGCTGGAAAAAACTTGTGGAACTGCAGCTAATTTTGCAGAAACTGTTTAAGGTTTAAAGTCATTACAAACAAAGATATAGCATGAGGGTCTTCTGTCGAGTGTCTTCAAATTATATGTAGCTGGGAAACATGAGAAAATTTGGTATTCTCACTTCCAGGGATGATGAAGAAAAGTTATTTTTGTGTTGACACTTGTCAATTGTTGTAGTTGTCATGATTAATATTTAGAAAGAGTTGGGCCTTGCTGCCAGGCTCTGTGAATACAGTGACCTCCTAAGAAAACCATGGTTCCCAGACCAGTTATAGACCATCAGTAAATCTAAATGCAAGCCTTTTGCCCTGGCGCCATTGCTTTACTCGTAAAAAGGAGCTCTTACTGTAAAGAACTCTTTGATACCGGAGACCAAGCATCTTTGTATTTGCCCTGGTAGTGAGTGTAATAAACATTTGTTACTGCCTTCTCCATAACATTTATACTCAGCCTATCTCTCTCTTCAACCCCGTATGAATGGAGAGCAATATGGAACTGCAGCAGAGAAAAACCATCAGATCTAGTTGCCATCACCAGGCCTGCAGTAAATTGCCCACCTCTTTGTCAGTTTAATTTAGTTCTTTTGCCTCAAATCCCATGGTACACCCTTTAAGCTCTTTTCATCCCCTTTTCTTTCCTTTTATCATTATCCAGTTCTGAGTAACCTTTATAAAATCTTCTGGGGCCACATTTGAGGAACTATTGTTTTAAAAAGTAGGTTAGTATTCTTTTGTCTGTAAGATTTTTTCCTCTTTTCTATAGAGTTTGATTATGATCAAATTAGAAGAATACATAAAAAATCCAGGTTGCTATCAAAATCATAATAAAATTGCTTACGACACTTTTTCTGTAAAAAAATCGTTCCATTTGAGATAATTCTTTCTTGTGCAGCCTCAAAGTTTATTTTCTGACAAAGCAAAATGAACTTAATTATAAACTTATCTCAGTTCATTGCCTCTTATGCAAACGTTATCATGAGCTTTTACTGATTTAGGAAGTATTTATTAACTGATTTTTTTTGATGAATGTATTGTGTACACAGCAAAAAGGTGAAAAAAACAACCTATTGTACCCTGTTCTGAAAATTATTGTTCATCAACAGGACAGATTATTGGTGAATACATTATAAGATACAAAAACTGAATGATAAATCATTGTAGGTTAATTAATAGTAATTGGCACAATACATCTTTGTATACAGAGTTTTCAAGTTCAGTAATTTTGGTGGTAAGTCTCACTCCCTTATGTAAAAGTTTGAAGTAATTCATAAATCTTTCAGCACTACCAACTAAGCCTTTTCTCAGTTTCTTCTGATGGGTTAATTTTCCCATTCAGTGTAGGAATTAGTTGACTCAGCTAGGAATCTAAAAATTGTGTTTGCTAGCAAAGAAAGAAGGCAATTGGCAGACATTCATAATCCAGTTATTGTTTGACTTAAACACTGTAGCTGCCAGCTCCAAGAGAAAGTGGAAGAAAAAGAGCAGGAATAGGCTTAAATATTCATTTGTTGATTTGGTGGAAAAGCACAATACACTTTCACTACATTAGTTGCTTTCCATGTTTTCTTTCATTAGACAATTTTTTTCTAGTCTGTGGGATTTAGAAATGATGTCTTGGTACACAGTTACAATTCAAATCATGTAGCCATTTGTTGTTTTCATTTAAGAGAAGCAAATTCTCAATTGAAATAGAAGGGAAACAGAATTTCTTGCAGCATCTCTTTATTTATCAATGAAAAGGAACAAATATTTGGCTCCTCCAGAAAATTCAGAGGTATTTGACAGCTAGGAAGGGTGATAGTGATCAGAGAATTAGGGAGTTAAACTTCTAACAAACATCTCTTTGCAAGAAAACTTTGCAAGGGAGGCAACAGGTGCATACTTTCTCACAATTCTGAGCATTTTAATGCTACATTTTGAGTTTTAGAATAGAACACAGAACAGAATACAGACTTTGAACATTACATTCTGTCTTCGTCAGTGCTGTTTCTCTTTATTCTTAAAGTGCAATGGCTCAACCTCCCACTGATCCTATGTGATAACTGCAAGCAAGGTGCTTAAAAAGTGCTTTTCCCTTAATTTTTATGGAGGTTGAAACCATAGGATCTATTCAACTGAGAGTAAGCAAACTCTCTTTTGCAAAGGATCCAAATGTTCCCAGTGTGTTAAAAAACAAAACAAAAACTTTTAAAAGCTATCTTAATGTCTCATTCTAGTTAGGTCTCCTTAACTTATTAATGAAAACACAGGTTAGTCCTCTCCATTTTAGGAATCAGAGTTGTTCTGTGGCTGGTGGGATGGACTAAAAAAAATGTTGCAATTTTACAAAATATGTTCTAAAAGCCATATATGCCTCCTTATGAGCTTTACTGTCATCCTAGTACTATGATCAGAAACTATTCTTAAACAATTATCAGTATATTTTTTAATGTGTTCTCTCCATGGCTAGCTTTAGAATCAGAGTGTTGGTTAAAAATGCAGATATTATCCCCCACAAACTGAATCTATATTTTGAGGTATGAGCCTAGGAATCTAGCTTTAAAAAAGTCCCCTGAGTGAATTTTGTGCATTCTAAAATCTGAAAACGATTTTTCAAATGTATACCATATATATGTTTGGTTTACCTGTCTAGTCATCAGATATCTATACAGTACTGGCCAAATAGGCCAGACCATTTCCTAATAATAAAGATGAGATAAAAAATGCTAAAAAGTCTTCATTTAAAAAGTGTCTACAGAGAGTGACAAGGACTCCTCCATTATCCTTCTTTTTTAAATCTGCTCTAAGATTTCAGGTAAATTTCACCCCTTTAAATGCCAGTTTAAGGCTGTTATAAAGATGACTTAGATAATACATGCAGAGCACTTGGCACCAATCAAAGTGAAGTCAGACAATAAAAAGATGAAATGCCATTTATTGAGTGTTTAGTACATGTCAGACAGTCTACTAGGTGTTTTATATGTACCAACTCATCCAAATCTCAGAGCAAACCAGTGAGATAAGTGACTTTGTATCTGAGTTTTATAAAAAAAAAATGAGGCAAATGTGAGATTCTAAACTTCAGAGCTGGTAGGTGAAGACCCTAAGCCTGGGGCTCCAGTCCAAGTAATGGGCTTAAGAAACACAAGTCAGTTGTGTCTCAGGAAGATGGCTCCTGTGTGTGCCTGGGTGTGGTTCCGATGTGACCCAGAACCTCCCCGGGAGCTGTCAGTCCAGGCAAAGCCAAGAGCATCTGAATGAGTCTCTGACTTCCCAGTGGCAGCAGGTAGCTCGGAGTCTGAATGTAGTGAAACAGGGTGTAGCTCTTCTCCACACTCTAAGCGGTCTGGCCGTGCAGGGAGGGAGAAGTCAGTCTAATTAAAGATTGAGCAGTTCCTAGTGACAGGTGCCAAGAGATTACGATACAGGTTTCTTGGGTCTGATGTCGTTTGAATAAATGCTTGCAGCTCTTAGCCCTTTTCAATCAATGAAGCATTTTTATTAATATTTTTCTTTGTATGTAAGAAAGGAACCGTAACTCTCCCATAGCTGTACATATAACCCTTTTCTCCTAAAGAGGAGTCAGTCAGTGCTCCTATATTTTTCATTTTTTGTCAAAGCAAGAAGTAAATACTTTAGAACTGTTAAGTATATACATAAAGTGAATAAAGTTAAAAAAAAAAAAAAAGAAACACGAGTCAGACGGGTAGAGGATGCAGAGGTGATATAGGGAAGCAAAGACAGTATAAAGCATTCACCATCAGCCAGCTAAGGCTGTGGGCAGTTTGACTTCATACAATGGAGAAAATCAGGAGACACTAAATGCCACATGGAGGGAATACCACAGGCAGCAGAGGACAGAGCTGGAATAACTTTAGAGCAAGTATTCAGTCATTTGTTGAGGAATGCTCCCATTGATTTTAATCCCTGGGCCAATCACATGGGGACAGTCTTGCTTTCCACTGATGAAAAAGGAAAAAAGAAACCTCAGGTACACAGATGGCAGATTGTTGTGGTAGGATGCAAATGGAAGCAGACAGAATGTTCCCAGGAGTATGCATGCATTGGACACAAAGAGCCTTTGTTGCAGTGGCCCACTGGAACTTTCTCTATCTCAGTAATATAAGATCTTATCTATCATAGTCTATTGCTTCTCTAAATTTTAACAAAATCCCAGCACAAACCTGACTCTGACAATTTTAATATAGTTCATATGTCTTAACTAGTTGTTTTGGGCTATTGCCAGTCATTTTGCCTATGATATGGCAAATTCACTTTATTTATTAACATTCATTACTAGATGGCTGAGTGAATCAACACGCATAGTAAATGGGCTCCAAACTCAGGGAGTGTAATATATTTTAAAGGAAATGATAGAAAGTTAACACATACAGCATGCACATATAATTCAGGTAAGTTAAAATACTGTGTATAAAGTTAGCAAATATAATGTTCTTTAGTTGCAGTTTTAGTTTTAAGTCAGAACTTAATGCACTCAGTCTACATGTAATTAGGGGATGCCTTCTAAGCCATATCTGTAGTAAGCACTTGGAGTAAAATTAAAAACTATGATGATAAGGCTCATATTACATAGAGAGAGAAAGAAAGTCATACACACACACTACACAGATAATTTAATGGATGGTTGAGTGATATGCAAAATGCAAAGACAGACTAAATTGAGAATCACTGTGTACCAATGGCTATGTTGACTTTGATGGCTAAGAGAAACCTTCAGAGTAATTCAATAGAAAGCAGAATGAGAAGTAAGCAACTTTGAAAAGCTCTAGGGAAATCTAGAACTCAGGAAAATGATCAAAATAGAAATAGAGAATAATAGAAACCTAAATTTAAGTTGGGAGAGAAGGGACTAATAAGAGAATAATTAGTAAAAGCTTCCATGTACTGAGAAACTATTGTGTGTCAGAAAACACACACACACGTCTCTTGTTAATTTCGTAGTCATTTAACAAAGTGATGGTACCCATGGATTAAAAATTTGGAAAATAAGAGATAAAATTAAAATGATAAAATTGAACTAAGATCACACACAAATAACAGGGACAAAATCCAAATCCAGATCTGTCTAACTTGAAATTCCTTTACTTGTTCAGTGGTTCTTAATGCTGGATGAACAGAGGAATCCCTTGGGAATACCACAACTTAACCCTGGAAGGTTCTGAATTAAGTGCTCTGGGACAGTTATAGGCATCAGCATTAATACCCAGGCATTCTAATATAAAGGACCATGGTGGTTCATTGTCCTGCAACTGGCTTCAAACCAAATAAAGAAGACTAAGGATCGGCACTCTGATAGGCATGTTGTATACGCCATCTTATTTAATGCTCAAACAATTCTGCAAAGTATTATTAAATGTACTTTAAAAAGGACAGACATGGTTAGGCTTAGGCTTAGAAAATTTGAACATAATGATAGGAAATGACAGAGCCTGAATTCTGACAGTCTCCTTAAATAAAAGTCATATTCACAATCCTATTGATATTCATATTTATTAATGAAATTTTTTGAGTATTCTAACTTATAGACAGACCTCTAAAAGTACTCCATGGACTTCACAAACACAGATATGGCCTCGCTTGGCCAAATTAGTATGACTACCACATCCTACTTATTCTGAGAGGATTAAAGAATGCATAATGTATTATCACTCTGTAATTTATGAGCAGTTTTTAATTCATCAAGAGAAAGGGTTAACTATCTTTTATATCATCCAACAGATGTTAGGATCATGCTTTACGCATTCTAAACCATATTCAGTGTTTGCCCATTAAAGCTCTCCCTTTGTTTCTCCTCTTCGAGCCTAAAAAAGAGATTTCTACTTTGGACAATGTTGAACTAAGTGTTTTGGATCACTTGTCCACTAAGAAAGACTGGATAAATAGCTTGTGCTGGATGTGATGGGAACCCAGTTTCAAAAATTTAGGGTGCTAATAAGGCACTCTAAAGGATGCCAGGAGAGACCACAAAGTACTTGGGTTCTCTGCTTCACTGTTAGGGTCTATTGCTAGTTTTAGGATCAGCAACCTTTTTCTGTAAAGGATTAAATAGTAAACATTTAGGCTTTGTGGCCCTAAAGGTCTCTGTATACTTTCAAACTCTGCTGCTATTGTAGTAAAAAAGCAATTACAGACAATATGTAAATGAATGGACATGACTGTGTGCCAATAAAACTTTATTTACAAAAACAAGTCACATGCCAGATTTTTCTTCTGCTTTAGGTATAAAATCTAGTTTGCCAACATCTGATTGCAGTGGCTGAAAGTTTCAGAAGTCACTAAACGTTGGGAGGTCAGGGTTAACTGGTCGACACTTAGTGCTTAAGTTGAAGCCTGAAGTATGAATTGGAAATATCTGACCCTCAGAAGATCTGAAAACCAGTTTAAAATGTTCACAGTTCTGAATAATATTGCTAAATTGCCAATGGCGTTGCTGAAATACTACACCCTAACCTTCTGCATGAAGTAAATATAGATCTACTCTGTAGGAAGATGTATATAACCAAAGTTTTAAATTATGTATGCATTTTTCATATATGATGTGTAAAAATCAATGGAAAACGACCAGGCACACCGGAAACAAGTTTACACGATCAAAAACAGGAGATTCATCTGTACAAGGAGTTTCTAGAAGCAGACTGTGAAATAACTACACTTAAAATATTTAAGAAAGAAAAGACAAATTTGAGGATTTTAGTAGGTAACTATAAAATTTACAGGAGGACAAAAAGGGGATTTTATAAATGAAAAACAAAATTCCATAATTCTGTTTCATAGTAGATTCGATCTTGCTGTATATAGACAAAATATAACAGAATATAGATCAGAAGAGGGGCGCCTGGTTGGCTCAGTCATTAAGCATCTGCCTTCAGCTCAGGTCATGGTTCCAGGGTCCTGGGATCAAGCCCCTTGTCTGGCTCCCTGCTCAGCGGGAGTCTGCTTCTCCCTCTCCCCTGCTTGTGTTCCCTCTCCCTCCCTCCCTCTCTCTCTCTCCCTGTCAAATAAATAAATAAAATCTTTAAAAAATAAAGAATATAGATCAGAAGAAAAGAAATAGAATATTGCCCAAATATCAAAACAGATTAAGAACATGGAAAAGAAGTTTCAGGGCATACAGACGAATGTGAGAATATCTATCATTTGTGTCATAGGAGTCCCAGAAAAGGAAAAGAAAGAAAATAGAGACGCATAAAAATATATTTGACAAAATAAAAGCTAAGCCTTTCACAAAATTGTTGAAAGACAGAAAGCTAGACATTTAAGAAGCTGAGCAAATTTTAAGCAGCAAAAATAAGAGGAAACGCACACTGAAGCACATCATAGTCAAACTGCCAAAACCAAATACAAAGGGACATCTTAAAAGTAGCCAGCGCTAGTAAGGGTGAAGTGGGGATGGCATATTACTTTCAAAGGGCAGCATATAAAACAGGCAAAAAAAGAAAGAAAGACTGAATTGCAAAAGACAAAAGAATTGTATTTTCAAAGTACTGAAAGAATTAGCTGCCAGCTTAAAATCCTATACACGGGGACATAACCCTTGAAAAAGTGAGATAAAGATATTTTAAGGAAACACAATCTCCTACCATTTGTTACTCTGGGTCTGCACCAAAAATAATACTAAAAGGTAATCCTCATGAAGAAGGTAAAGAATTAAAAAGAAGAAGAAGAAGAAGAAGAAGACGACAACGACAATCCCATTATGAAAATTCATATGCAGGATAAATTAGAAAAAGTTTACATACGCTGTCAGAATATATCTTTTTTCCCCAAATAATCATGGAACATTTATAACAAGTGACCAAATGCTGAATCTTAAAGTAAGTGTCAGCATTTGCAAAAAATCAAAACCATACATTGTTTTTCTGCTACATGAAATTAAGCTGAATTTAAATTTAAAAAACTGTACTTAAAAAGTCTCTAAATGTTTAGAAATTGAGAAGTGCACTTCTAAATAATCTTTGACTAGCAAAAATCATAAGCAAAATTAGAAAATATTGAAATGACTAATAATGAAAATACTGCATATGCAAATTGGCAATATGCAGCTAACCAGTGCTTAGAAAGAAAGCATAACTTTCAATACAATCATTAGAAACAAAAAAGGCAAAGAAAATCAGTCATCTAAATGTTCACTATAGAAACTTAAAAAAGGAAGAGGTATTAGATAAGATCTAGAATAATATGAACAAAAACAGAAGAAATGTATGAAACAGAAACAAATAACAAGAACTAACTAGCCCTAAGATTGGTTCTCTTAGTAGTTCAATAAAGTGGATAAACCTGAGATTAATAACCTAAAAAGCACCATAGAACTCACAAATATTAAAAAAAAAATTATTTTAAAAACCATGCCAATAAATTAGGAAATTTATATGCTTTGTGTATGTAATTACTAAATTTGAATCAAGAAGGAGCAGAAAATTGAAAAATTTCATAAATGTTAAAGAAATAAAGTATATTTAAATTTTAAATGTTTAAAATTTCCTAAAAGAAAATTCTAAGACCCAAACTTATTGGTGAGTTCTAACAAATGTTAAAGGAAGAAATAACACCTATCTTAGAGAAAACCTTTTAGAGGTTTCAGAGTAGTAAAAGAAGAAACATTTTGCAATAGATTTTACAAGGCCAGCATCAATTTGTAACCAAAATCTAGCAAGGACATTATAGAAAAGAAAAAACAAAGATTAATGCTTCTCATAAACATAGATACAGAAATATAAACAACACAACCACTTCAGCAAACTGAATTCACTGAACTGAACCTTCCTATAAAACAGGAACCGGCTACATAAAGAATTTTTATTCATCCAACTATTATAATGTTATTTTAGCATTCAAAAAACATCACCATAATATACCATATTAAAAGAGTAAAGGAAAATCATTCATTCAATTCAATAGATGTAGTAATAGCATTTGATGAATTCTTAGCAATCTTAGCAGAATAGCTCTAATTCAGAACTTCCTTAATCTGAAAAACATATTTAAAAAAACCATGTCTGACATGATACTTAATCATGACATATAGTAGTTGCTAAATCACTTCTTCCTTCCTTCCCCTGAAAACTTATTATAAATGAATCTCTGTGTGTTTTACTGCATTATTTAATTTAATCATCCCAGTAGCCTCAGTAGTCAGTTTCTGAAGTTTTAGCAGCAAATGCAGTATAATTATGCCATTAAACTAATAAAAGATTTAAAATATTTACATTCTCATTTCTCTTCCCTTAGAATATTTTAACACCTAACCAACTAAGAAAATAAGAATTAAAATTAGCTACAGTAAAGTGCAAGAAAAACAAACTAAAGACAACAATGAACTCTACCTTTTATTCATTAGCAAACAATTTGGACTTGCTCATAATTCACATTTTTCCAATGAAGTGGTCACTACCAGAATAATTTTTAGCTTACTCTTTGTTCAAATTTTCTGAAAATGCTCATTTTTCTAATGAATAGTAAACATTCCAAGAAAATTACAGAGCCATTTTCAGCTAAAACCATTCAGCCTTGAAGGTCTGGCTGGACAAAGCTTCCAGAAGAGTTTGCTATAGCTCTTATCTTTATTTGCTTTGACTCTAAATTAATCTCTGTCATTGTACAGTTTGCTTGATTTACAGTCATTATGAAGGGTTGAAATAAGGCAAATGTTTGCCTAAGGGACATTATTGCTTCAATTTAAAAGGAATTGACTCCTAACAACTCTGCCTCATTGCAGAAAAACATTCTAATCAAATAGATTCAAGTACAAGAGCTTTAAAATATGGTCATTTCTGCTTCCTTACCTTAAGTAAAAGTTTTTGAGTAATGCTTTTGTCTATTTGTTTTGTATTTCTTTCTGTTTTAAGGTGCTTTGGGCAGCTTTAGCTGATGTTGCTTATTCAAAATACGCTTCCCTGATTTTATTTTATTATTATGTGATTTTTTTCTGAGCAAATCTAGCCTATTTTATTTGATTGTTATATCAGTATTTCTTTTGTTGCAATATAAAAGTTACTAGGGAATATGTCATCATATTTAAAAGATGTTAAAATCACATACCTAAATTCCTGATACAGAATGTTTCGTCAAACTTAGCAAGCAAATTCATCAATCAATTAATTCATTTTGAGACCAGTTCTCTTCAGTACAGCAAAAATAATCACTTATTTCACATGTCCCTCTATTTTGCTTTTTATGACAATTAGTAAGAACAGAAGGTACAGACGACTCCTAGGTACTCGTTTTTCTATATTTTTAAATCATCCCTCTTCTTTTATTATTTTTCTTCATCTTACTTTGCCCATCTCCCCTGCAATGTGCTTTGTCTTTCCTTCTATACAGCAGGTAGTGGAAGCAGAAAGAAATGAAGCTTGGAGTTAGTAATTTGAGACTTTACTGCATCTTCCATTAGCCACAATTCACTGAACAAATTGGACACTCTGGTAGACTACTTAAGTAAATAGATAAAAGTTTCTTTGGCTTACTTGTAGGATCTCTACTTTTCCAACATCTATGACACTTTACCTTAACTAATTTTCCTAATCACATATATTTTCTAGGATCTCCAGATACCCAGTACCAGTTAAGAATGGAGTTCTTGCCAATAATTTAACAGAGAAGATAAGTGAAATTTATGATTTATGTGGGAGAATAACTACATGAGTATTTTGGGTGGGTAGCAGTAAATGTAAATAAATCCTGGTGGAATGAAGTTACATTGGTTAACCTAGGTTCAGGGACATTGTGGATCTGCCCCAACTTTATTTCAGTGTGATTTCCTTTCTGCCCTTATAGCAGCCAGCCCCAAAGAGTTTTCTTGCTCAGGACTCCAATCTGGAACTGTCCTCTGGATCTTTATAATCTTCAAAGTAATATAATTTGTAAATCCATCACACCAGTTCCTTTTGGAGGGATGTAGAAGCCTTCAGTGCTCTATAAAGATGTACTCAATAACTTAATATTTTTTAGTGCTTATTCTTAGGGTATCTATGTCCTTTGATTCCACCAGCTGTCCTTGCCATACATTTCAGACTAACCTTGGGTTGTTAGACTCCCTTTGCCTGGAAAGGAATGACAGGGAGTTTATGCCCACACACCCCACCCCTTCCTTGCCTAATTCTACTCTCCAAGTATTTACTCCTCCACTGGTGTTGCTCAGGAAGGAGAACACTTGCTCCAAACGCTCCTGAATAGAATCTCCATCTCTGAGTGTGGTTCTTAGAAAATTCGACTTGTTAGGGTTTGCAAACAGAATGCAAACTCTGCAGAAGGACATGAGTCAAAACTTCTGTCTCAGCAAAAGAACAATTGAATTGTTATCATTTGAGGTGGGGTAAATAGTGGGTGGAGCAAGTTTGAGACCAGGGCCAGAAGTTAAATTTTGGACATAGAATGGTTTTGAGATACCTATCTATTAAATATTCATGTTGAAGGACCAAGTAGATGGAAGGTTCCAAAAGTCTGGGTTCAAAAGAGATTGGGATAGAGAGATAGATTTTGTACCAATCAGTACATTGATGTTTTCAAAGTTATTATTTTTGGCATTGGAGAGAATATTATCTGCATGACCTTACATCAAAGAAAGATATAATCTGTATTGGCTTTTAGAATTTATTGAAAGCCTCTTTATCAAATATTATTTTAAATTTATAGGTGTGGTTGAAACGGGCGTGTTCTGTCTTTGTTGAATGTGAAGTTCTACAATAGTAGTGTAAATTTATTAATGATATTTTTTGTTATATGTACATACACATGTATATGCAGATATAGCTTATATATGTATGTGTTTAATTAATAAATTATCATATATATGCATTAATTTTAATTAATAATACTATTTTATCTTTAAATAATACTACTACTTAATATTTTTCAACTTGATCTATTTGTTTTTGAGATAGACTTGTTCAAGTCCCTTGTGGATTTTTCTATTAAAGCCACAGCTTTCTCATAGTATCTTTGCATATTTATGCAAATATATTGTTAGTGGCATATATTTTATGATAATTAAATGTTTCTTCTATCATTTCTTTCACCATTGCATGTGTTTTCTTTTGTTTCTTATAATATTGGTTGCCTAAAATTCTATCTCATCAAAAAGAGCACACAGCTGACTTATATATTTTTTTAAGATATTAAAAATTTATTTATTTTAGCGATAGCAAGAGGGAGAGAGGACCGGAGGGGGTGAAGGGTGGAGGTAGAGGGAGAAGCAGACTCCCTGCTGAGTGGGGGTGGGTGGCAGTAGGGGGGGAAGATGATGGATGATCCCAGAACCCTGGGATCATGACCTGAGCCAAAGGTAGACGGTTAACCAACTGAGTCACCCATGTGCCCCTACAGCTGACTTTTAACTGGTATTTGTCTGTTACAATTTTTCCCATAAATTATGTTTATGTCTTTAAGTGTTTCTTCTGAAAATAATAAATGGCTGAATCTTATGGGTTTTATTTGTAATTTAATTTTAAAACTAATTTTTTTTTAATTTTTTTATTAACATATAATGTATTATTTACCCCAGGGTACAGGTCTGTGAATCATCAGGCTTACACATTTCACAGCATTTGCATAGCACATACCCTCCCCTATGTCCATATCCCTATAAGACGCAACAATATTAGAATAATTGGAATTCCAGAAGAAGAAGAAATAAAACTAATTTTTTAATTAAAAAATTTTAAAACAAAAAAAACTTTAAAATAAAAATTTAAAATCTGAATTCGGGGCGCCTGGGTGGCTCAGTGAGTTAAAGCCTCTGCCTTCGGATCAGGTCATGATCCCAGGGTCCTGATATATAGTCCCCCTCCCTCCCCACATCCTCTGCTCAGCAGGGAGGGTGCTTCCCCCCCTTTCTCTCTGCCTGCCTCTCTGCCTATTTGTGATGTCTCTCTCTCTCTGCCAAATAAATAAATAAAATCTTTAAAAAATCTGAATTTAATAGTTTAGCTTAAGCAATTTCTATATATTTAATTGCTGCTAACATTTCAGACTGATTTCACTCATTGCTCTTCTTATTTTCTACTTACAGTATTTTTTCTTCTTTTCCGATTTTCAATAGTAAGATTTTTATAAGTGTTATGTGATCTATTTTCTTTCTCATAGCAGTTATCTTAAGATGTATACTCATGGTTATCATGGTTTTTTAATTTTTGAAAAAATAATAGGTGCATCTTTTTATAACAAAACCTCATACTATGTCATGCTTATACGTCCTTTTGATCTCCCTCTTGCTTTAGTCATCTGTCCATCATATTGATACTTAGGATTTTAGTTCTAGCATGTTCTCCTCTACATTCTCCTCTTCTTCTTCTGCCACCTTCTTCTCCTTTGCTAGGATTCGTTAGACAATAATCATATCTACTGCAACACTTTCTTAGGCTTATTTCTCTTCTCACTGAGTACTTTTCTAAGAGTGTTTGCAGATCTTTATGTGATAAACCCTCTGAGACCATGGATATCTGAGCATATTTTTATTACATCCATACCTTTGACAATTTGATTGGAGATAAAATTCTCCAATTTTAGGGTTCAAAGTTCTTTTCCTTCAAATCTATTTTAAAGGTTACTTCATTTCCTTCTTACAATCAAGGTTGATATCTTAACAATCTGCTTCTTGTTTCTTTATGATAGGTTTTTACAATTTGCTTTTGCATTCTCATCCTTTAGAATTTGATATTTTTACATTTCATTAATATGTATTTAGGCATGAATTTTTTCTTCTCTTCTGTCATAGAATTCACAATTTTAATTTTAGGTTTTAGGTCTTTCATCTTTAATTTGGGAAAATATTTTCATTATTTCTTTGAATATTTTTTTACTCTTTATTTGTATTTTTTACCTTCTCTAATGTGAATTATTTTGTTTTTTGTCCTTCTCTGTCTACATGTCATATCTCTTAGTATTTTTAAAATTTTTAATCCTAAAATAAAGAAAAGTTTTGTTTTTGTCTTTTCCAATTGCATTACCTCAATCGTAATTTTTAGGTCAGAAATTGTTCTTCAGCTGTCATTTTTTGTTTATTTTATCTATTGAGAACTTCATTTCAAATACTATACTGTTCAATAATTATGTTATTTTTAAATGTATTTTTTATTTTATAGTAATAAATTACTTTGTTATCTAATTATATATAGTTTAAATGTTTATATTTAAAGCTCTTGTCCACTTCTTTTAAGAATTCAGATTCAAGTGGTATAAGATGATAAATTTGTCGTGTTTCTTTACAATATTTTCCATTTCTCAGATGGCTGGCTGTTTATAAGCATGCTTCCCTGAAAGTATTTACTCCTCAATCTGGTCTTCTTTCCTGGAAATGTGCTAAAAGCCAGCCCCATGGCCAGACATTAGGGAAGGGAGCCAAAGAACCACAGAGGTCTTATGCACCACTCAAGTTCATGGTACCCAATGAGTCAAATGTGAGGTTTTCCCCACTTACTCTTAGCAACAGCAGCATTGCGAAAATACTTGCTTCCTCAACTTTCAGGACTTGGAGGTGGAAAAAATGAGGAATAAATGCTCATGGGCAGTTTAACTGGTTCATAAGCATCAGTTTTCATAAATTGTTAATTCAGTGGGCATTTACAATGTATTGGCTTCTCCCCTCTCCTACATCAGAACCTGGGTGTTGCAGAAAAATTCTGTGTGAAGCCCAACATAAGAGAAAGAAAAAAGGTGAACTTAAATTATTTCTTTAAACTTAGTATCTTAGTAACACTGTTATCTCCACTTCCATCCATATCTGTAGTTCAAAATAGTATTAGTCTATCCAAGTGTTCCTAAAAGTATTTTTTGTTCATTTCTATCTTATTCCTAAAGTATATGATGCCATATTCTAAATTTTCTCTGGGGTTGGTTTTAGGGGAAGCTAGCTTGGTGCTAGTTTGCCACCAGGATAGGAATCAGAAGCACTTTATTCTTTACCACATCTCTTTGTTTCTGTCCATCTTTTAACATTTTAAAATCCTCAGTACAACTCCAACTGTCTTTGCTATGACCTCTTATACATAACATTGCCTTTGCAGTTCTAATTTTTAAATATCTTAAATATGTTAGATTTAAACATTATGAGTAAGGGAAAGATTCTAATAATAATAACCTTATTTTATTCAGTTACCCAAATAATCTTATTTTTCCCCTTTAAAGGGTTCAGCATTGTGAATAATTGACATAATTTATAAAATAGAAATATAAGATACTTCTTGCTCTTGAGAAATGCATGATATAATTAAGAAGTAAAAGAGTATTACATAAAGCCCCCAGATATCAGCAAAAAAAAGACCATCAGCACATGGACATTAAGTTAATAGGTATACAGATAGGTGACCAAAGCCCTGCTTGGCATAACTCAGCACACCCTGATTACTTAATATAGTTCTGCAAAAGAGCTCACAAAAACTGAGGGTAACCATCTCGGGCTTGTCTCCCACTCTGGGAGCTTTATACTTCTGCTCAATAAACCTTGCTTTGCTGACCCACCCCACACACAAAAAGTATTACATAAATGAATTAGAGTACAATATTGTGCTTAATGGCATTATTAGTAATATTTTCCCTATAAAATATTGCAATTCATCTATCTACATGACTGTTATTTCCTGCAGAATTAGAGCTCCCACATACAACTATTATGTAATTTATTTTTATAATTTATATTCTTGGTTATTAAGTAAGTATTCAATGAATGAGTGAGATTTCAGGATTTTAGATAACGAAAATATTAATGGAGGCATAAGTAGTGAAAGGATATCATGCAAATGTCAGCTTCTGGGATTGGTCCTGAAGGGCCATGAGGGTTTGCTCAGGCAAAGGGAGTAACAAAGGTTAATATATAATAATTAATTTTTACATGATGGATACATGTATTAATAGGGAGAGGACAATGGCAAGAGAAATGAAGTGCAATTTTGATGCAATCGTGGGAACTGAGGTTTAATAAGATCAGGTCATACAATAGAGACTTGAGGAAGTTTCTAGTATTATTCTGTGACATTTCTCAGACACTGTACTAGATGATTTCCAAAAGCATTATTCACAGTTCAGTCTTTGGAATTAAGCCCATCAATTTCATGTTTCAGTTGAAGGAATTGAAGCTCAGAGAAAAAAGAGACAAACTCAAAATTATACAGAGTACATATGAACTTCTGTATCAGGTGGAGAAATTCTGAATCAGAGAGAATCAGGACTTAAGACCACACCAGAAAAGCGTGATAAGGGGACAACTGTGGCTCTATGCATTTGTTCTATCCCTCTGCTGGTTAGGAAGTTGGAGAACTTTGGACTGAATATAAGAGCATATAAGGGTTAATTGCTTGTTACTGAAAACAATGACAGAATGATGAAAACTATGGCTGGAAGGAATTAGTAAAATAATGACATTGAAGAGAGTAAATATGTACTTAATTACTATACTAGGCCCTAAGTATAACGTGTGCACTGTCAAACAATGTGTTGAGTGAGGCATTATTAACCCAGTCTTACAGATAAAGTCAAGTGTTGGAGGAGATTACATAAATTGGTCAAAGCTACATCAGTAGTGGATGGTGGAAAGTGCAGGCCTTTATTAACCTGCGTATTTTGCCACTGAAAATTTAAAAAGAAAACCTACTGTAACACTAATAAAAAAGCACTATGGAGTGTGAGTTTCTCTGAAGATTCTAAAGGACTTTGAGTCTCAATTTAGGAGATTAATGAGACAGATGAGTCACTTGGAACTATTCTGAACTTAATCTAGTCTTTCTTTGATGATTCAGAAAGCATTTTGGGAGCCTCATTATCAACACAAATTATCATTATACTAGTGATTCAATATTCAGGATGATAAGAATTTTCAACAACATCACATAGCATGGGAGTGATTCAGTTCATGAATAGCTAATTTTATTAGATTATGTAGTTACAGAAATCTCAAAATATACTTATACTCCCACTTATCTAGAAAGAATATACTTTATTCTTTCTAGAATAAAAATTCTCATCTGGTTTTCAAAAGAAGATGAAAATTGATTGTCCAAGGAGCTATGAAAAATTACAGAACCAAAAGTAAAATCCACCAAAAGCAGTAAAGAAACTGATTTCAGTTTTATTGATTAATAGTCAAAATACAGTGACCAAAGCAGATTTTCCTCAAAGGTGGTCATTTAACTCAAACACCAAGATTTTTTTTGGGAGGGGGGTAAGGTAGTCTGTCTTATGGGTAGATCAGTTTCAAATTTACATCAGATTAAGGTATTCAAAACATAATTGAATACTATGTTTAGATTTACCAAGAAATCTAATTCAGAATCCCACTGAAACTTCTTTTTTTCCCCACTGAAACTTCTGATGACCACTTGCTATCACATACATGGACACATATAAATAATCCAAATTTCCACACATTTTGAAACAGGCACCTTGAAATCAGTGCATTATTGGTATTACGCTGCACTTATTTTAGTTTCACTTGTTAATATTCTTGAAAATGACTGTTAGTTTTCCTCTATCGTTATCTTCTTAGTTTCTCTGAGAGTTTGTTTAATACCCAGTGAAGGAGAGTGTTTATCTGCATCCATAAAACTCAGGCTCCATGGTTTTTCCATATCCCTGCTGTTTAAATATGAATTATTTATATCTCCATTACTAAAACAGATATATTAATAATGTTGAGGAAAATCCCAGAACATTCTCCTTCATTGTGTTTGAAATGTTTGTAAATTTGTGCTACTTAAACTATTCACAAAAGTAGCAAAATTACTGGGTTATTTTTCCTGACTAGAACATATTAATATTAAAAATCTCATATGAAAAGTTTTCCTGCTCTGGCAACATGTACAGAAAATATGAGAGGCATAGAATAGTAAGAACCCCAAAATGTTGACTAAAGTGCATCGAACAAACTTAGATATATAGCTGAGTTCGCAACTAGGTACAAAGATTCCTCTCAAGTTACAAATGAAGAGAAAACTAAAAGCAGACTGGTGCTTGGCTCCATAGTTTGGCTGTTGGGAGTAAGTCAGAGAGGGACTCACTGTGGTTGGGAGGTGGGGTTTCAGTTTCACTCTGGAAGAGGAAAAAAGACTTTGAACCCAAACAAAGCGGGCCGCAAAACTGCAAAATCAGTGGCTCAAGAAAGTGTTCCAATTTTCGTGAAAGAGTATACCAGAAAAAATCTAGGCAGCAACAAAAGAAATTAAAATAAAGTGTCTCTATCTTCATCTGGATTCTGGATGAAATTTTTAAAAAGTACACTTTATGATCTGTATCACAGAACTGCTCTAAGAGTTGAAACTGAAGCTTTCTCCCTGGATTCCCCAAACTCATAAAATAACATAAAAAGGTCACCAGGGAATGCTTTTGGGAAGAATGGGATTCAAGGAATTTACATTGTAAAACTATTTGCAAAATTGCTGTAAAAATAATTAAGATA
>CM052810.1:18470201-18689896 GCA_028533885.1 Nasua narica
TGGGAGTTGGGGGGGTAGGGATATGGACATTGGGGAGGGTATGTGCTATGGCAAATGCTGTGAAATGTGTAAGCCTGATGATTCATAGACATGTACCCTGGGGTAAATAATACATTATATGTTAATAAAAAATTAAAAAAAAAATGTCAAGGACCCTTGGGTGGCGCAGTTGGTTGGGCGACTGCCTTCGGCTCAGGTCATGATCCCGGAGTCCCGGGATCGAGTCCCACATCGGGCTCCCAGCTCCATGGGGAGTCCACTTCTCACTCTGACCTTCTCCCTTCTCATGCTCTCTCTCACTCTCTCTCTTCCCTAATAAATAAATAAATAAAATCTTAAAAAAAATGTCAAGATATCTATTTGTAGCTTTTAAAAATTGAGGTACAATTTTGCTGGATAGTTATAGATGGCAGCTGATTTCTCTAAATTCTTCTCTCATCAGACATGTAATGATACAGAGAATCTGTGGCCATCTCAATTATTATTTTTTCTTTTTGGTTTACCAGTGTTTTTATTTTTTAATTTAAAATATAGGTATATACAACATCAGTAACCTTAAAACTAATTTTGCTCAGTTTTTGTCATACTCTCTTATTATATCCATCTTTAAGAATTGTCTGATTGCTTCTATCCCAGTTGTTCTTGTATCTTTCTTTTTTTTTAAAGATATTTTTTATTTATTTGACCGAGAGGAGAAATATTACAAGTGGAAGAGAGGCAGGCAGAGAGAGAGGGGGAAGCAGGTTCCCTGCTGAGCAGAGAGCCTGATGGGGGGCTCAATCCCAGGACCCTGAGATCATGACCTGAGCCGAAGTCAGAGGCTTTAACCTACTGAGCCACTCAGGAGCCCCTGTTCTTGTATCTTTCTTAAATTACAATTCCTAACAGGCAAGATTATACTGTCTCTTCTTAGAAATATTTGTTTTCTGTTTTTCTTTAAAAACTTGATTAAGTTCCTCTACACTGACTTGATTTTATGCCATGCCAATTCTGCTCTTTGATGATTATAATAAACAGCAATAATTAGGTATGCACATCAGCTTTATAACACTTTACTATCCTTCCTATAACTTCTTTTATAAGGGCTCTCATTAAATTTCTTATTGTTTTGGGGACACCTGGGTGGCTAAGACAGTTGTGCCTCACTCTTGATTTCAGCTCAGGTCATGATTTCAGGGTTGTCAGATCAAGTCCTATGCTGGGTATAGAGCTGCTTAAGATTCTCTCTCTCTCCTTCTCCATCTGCCCCACTCTATTCTCTCTCTCTCTCTCTCCCCCCATTTAAATAAATAAATAAATAAATAAATAAATAAATATCTTTTCATTTTTAATTTGTTGTTGTATGGTTTTAGGTTGTTTCATCGTCCTTTAAAAAATTCAATTTAAAGTCAAAATCTAAATTTTACATGTATCAACCATATTTGGTGTTCATTCTCTTTTTCTAAAGTTATAGAATTTTCAGCTGATTCCATTTAGGATTTTGTGTTTGTTTGTATTCTTGGTTGCTTGATTTTGAGAGATGTTTGTATTGTATTTGTTTTAATTCTTTCCCCTTCCTACTTATTTTATACAATGAATGGACTCTGAAGAATTAACTACATACTAATATCCTCTTTGGTTTCACTGTTATTGACCTTTGTACTTTTGAAAAATTTCTCCTGTACTTCATACAGAGAATTTGGGGTCATTACTAGAACAAATTTAGTAGTTCAAAGAGTGGGGATAAGTAGTTAAAACTCTTTTTTTTTAAGGTAGCTAAAACTTTTGTCTCATCAGGGGAACAATATTTGTCACACTGCCACTTTTTAATTTCTTCTTTTGGTTGATCCAATGACCAAGGCAGTGTTGCATCATGAGGAGCTCAAACCACCTTGATGTGAAGCCAGGCTCCACCACCTAGTAGGCTAGGACTTTAAGAAAGTTTTCTCACCTCTCTCTGAAGTTTACATTTCTTTGTCGCTAAAATGTGGATAAATACAAGAATTATGTCATAGTATTGAGGTGGGAATTGATTTAATATAAATGCAAAGTGCTTAGAACAGTCAGCAAGAAAAAAGAGTTCAAGATCACATTCCTGTCTGGCTCATTGTTAGAGTTACGCTCTTATCACACCATCAGGATTTTGCCAAGCCTATCTACCACATGACCCCAGAGATTGTCCAGTGCTTTTGTCTAATACTTCTGATTTCAGAAACTACTATAAATTAATTCAAATAAAGTCCTTCCCCTAGTCTTCACTACCTCCCCTCATTTTGGCTGTATCCCTCTAAATTAAAGGATTCCTTAACACTTGCTTGCTAGCAATGCTGTATTTTTTTCTTGAGAAGCAACAAAACAGGGCTTTCGTTGGTGCAGAATGTAATAGAAATTTCTCATTTATTGATGTGGAGACAAATGACACTTTTCTTTAATGTCTCATAATTCCAGGCTTCTGGTATTTTTCTATTCATATCATGCATAACATCGGTGGATATGGGGGCGGTGACAATTAGCAGAGAAATTACATACCATGTTCTTCACATGGCCTGTTTACCCAGAAGTATGAACAAACAAAATTATGTGTAATTTTATATATTCTAAAACAGAGAATCAGGAATATATTGTCATGTTATTTTCCAATAGTATATTGTGTTCTCAGGCTTTTAATTTTAGTTATCCATTCATTTGACAAACATTTGCCCTATATCTACTTTATACTGGTGATTAAAATGGGTCAAAAGATATGTTCTCACCCCAGAGGAACTTCATGCAATCATGGAGTGAAGGAAACTAACATAAGCCAATATTCATAGGAAAGATAATCATAGATTAAAACAAAGACTATGGAGGAAATAAAAATGGTGGTCTAATAGAGAATAAAGAAAGATTTCACCAGAGTGATTAAGAGACTCTCCACGGACTTCAAGAGAAGATGATGTTGTGTAGAACTTGGGGATGGGGAGTTGACAGGTGGATGTTGTTCATTTGGAAGGTATACACAGCATGGAGTTTGAATAATGTAGCATTTTGGTAACCATATGGAAGAATTTTAAGCAGATATATTAAAGGTCTGGTTGGATTTTTGAACAGATCACTCTTGCTAGGAGCCACCATGTAGAGAAATATTAAAATACTGAGGTAAGGGTGTCAGAAAGGGGATAGAAGTGGTTAGACTACTTAGTTGTTTACTAATGAAGAAAATCCTAGAAAAGAAACAGGTATAAAAGCCATTTTATTATGGAACGAAGTGCATTTTCCTTGAGAACATGTAAAACTTAGCTTCCTATTGGTGCATCAACCGAAAATGCCCCACAAAAATAGCAATTTAAATGACTTTGTGAGAAATTGATAGCTATTGTTTATATTTATTACCTTCTTTTCCCTGTTTTATTTTTCTTTCCTCATTTGTTTCCTCTTCATTTTCTTTTAATACACAGGCATAATTTTAGAAAGACAAGTAAACAGAACTTCATTTTCCTTTTAAACAAAATGCATCAAGTATACTTATGATTATACTAGAAATCAATAGAGTCAAAGGAAGAAGAGTCATTGGTGCACATCAAGTGTTCTTTCAGCTATTGTTAGGCTTTTTCAATTTTAAATAAAAATATCTTTAAATAGTTCTTTATACAAGAACACAAATTAATGACCCAGAGAAAATCAATACAACTTGATGTGACACCTGAGTTTCCAGAATCTGTCAATTTCTAATATTTTGGAAAACATGAATTATTAAAATTAAGACAACTAGTGTTCTATATTTCTCATATTTACACCACAGAAGTGCTCTTCCTTTTCTTCTCTTTTTCACTGAAAAAATAATGGATAGAGGGCATTTTTAAAAAATTTTTTGAAAGAGAAGTCTGCAATTATGGAATATGTAATAAATAGTAACTGTTAAGATAAATCTCTACTTATTTTCTGAAAATAAAGCATGTATCATAGAGCATTTTTGGTGACTTTGCCTGATTTTTTCTTCTTTTTTAGGAATTACATCTACATTTTCAAATTCTACTCTTGCACCTTTGCATTCTCCAGAGTGATGTTTTTTCTGAAAGCATGAATCTGATGACATTCCTCCCTTATTTCAATCCTGCAATAATTTACCACTACAATGAAAATAAATTGCAAACCCCATAATAAGAGTCATTCCTATCCTATCTCCCTGACTTCATTTATCGCCACCCTTCTCAATTAACTGTGGTCCATAAGTATTAGGTTGCGTCCTGCCTATTTCTTGAACGCTTTCACCTCTGACCTATGTTCTTTGTTGACTGAGTTCTTTCTTCCCCTACAAGTTCAGAAATTTTACATGGACAGCTGTCAGCAGCCGGCTCTTTCAGCAAGTAGATCAAGCTTTAATATGTACCTAAGTGCCAGCTTCTGGTTTTAGACTATTTATCTAATGTCAATAGCCCTGTGTACTGGCATTTTTCTTATCCTGAAGATGTGTCCATTTGTATCTCTGTCTGAAATACTTTTCAGAAAGATTTTTCGTATCTGCCCAAAATAAAGTAAGCTCTAGTTTCAATGTTCAAACTATCTTAGAGTCTTGCTTTATTTTCTCCACAAAGCTTAATGAATTTTTGATTTTACAGTATTCCATTTACCTGTAAATGTGTTTATTTTCTGTCCTATAACAGGATAAACAAGTATAGAGCCTTGGTCTGCTTGACACAGCTCAGCATCGGGGATTGGACCCAGCAAGTACTCTATGCTTAATAAATACTTGCAGAGAGGGGAATGAACGAAAGAAAGAATAATTAGATTCATAAGCAAAATGTAAACTGGAATTGAGCAATTTTTTAAAGTGCTCTATATATCAGAGTGTACAAATTATAACCAGTAGGCAAATCAAGGCTATGGCCTGATTTCGTATGGCCCTGAGAGCCATGAAGGTTTTGTACAATTTAAAGGGTTGGAAAATAAGCAAAGAAGAATATATGACAGACAATATGTGGCTCGCAAAGCACAGACTATTCACTACCTGGCCCTTTATAAAATCATTTGCCATTGCCATTCTAGATTAAGTCCTCACTGATGCCACTGCTACCTGAATGGATTTGGATTACTTTCCATGAAAAGTTAGGGAATTGGATTAATAGCTCTTTTTAGACTTTTGACAATCCTTCTTAAAGGTGAATGGAGAAAGCATAGTTAACCACACCTATGGCACACCTACATTTCTTAGTCCCTTGGTGATAGGGGATGGAAAAGAGAAAGTGAGTAAGAGTGAGTAGATGTGAGAATTTATAAGATCATTGCATAAAGTAAGGCATCTCTCCAGGGAAGCTGAAGCAATGTAGTCATTGTCTTGTACTTTAGAGGATATATTGCATCAAAAGCCTACTTGAGTATAAATGCAAATCTCTCTTCCTGAATCTTTGACATATACATCCCAGTTGTTAACATATAAATAAGATAAATATGAGAAAAGGCAACAATCAATTAGAATAACATTTTCATATAGATTAAAAGCAGGGATCTATCCCCAAGTCTGTCTGGATTCAAACCCTGACTCCATTCATTACTAGATGTGTGTCTCTGAGCACACTTAACCTTTCTGTATCTCCATTTTTAAACATCTGTAAATTATTGATAATAAAAAAGAATTATTGATAATAAAGTTCCTACCATTGAGAATTTCCAGGAAGGTTAAAAGTGTTAAAACATGCTTAGGTTATAATGCCTTGCATATAATATGTACTACATATCTTGGCTGAATAAAATAAAACCATTACATACTAGCTTTATTATTTATCCTCCTAAGGCAATAAAATTGTGTGACAAATAATGTAGTGCTACAATCAGTTTTTCTCTTATTTCTGTGACATGCATGTTTAGTGAAGGTTGCATAAGAATTAAACTTATATCAAATTCCACAGCTAGTTCATTGTGTGAGAGGATGTATTTGTTTTAAATTATATTATCATTGTTAGAAAGTTCTGCTTTTTCACACCCATAAATTTCAAAATGAAAATTTGATTTCACTTTCAAAATGATTTAACACATCAACATAAAAGAGCGCAAAATTGTTTCCTAGCTAATTGGTCACGATCATTCTTAACGATTTCAGTCACAGGAAAACACAATAAAGAGCAGGTCTAGAGTATCTTTTCAAGGGAGAACATTTATAATATGACAAACAATGACGTGGAGAACAAAGGCAAAGGAAAAAAATTAAATTCTTGTACAACTTACAGTCCATTGACAAGTCCTTAGGATAGGCAGTGGGACCTTCCTCTAGGAACTCAGCTGCCTTGATGCTGTTACTTTGCTTAGATAAAAAGGCTAATTTAGCTTAACATTATTCCAACCCCCAGGATCCTGTAAGTCCCCTTTAATAGATTAAAATTCCTTTGGAAACTTCCTTTATCTCTAGCCTCCAAGGTATACGTTAGCAATCATCCTCCAGGCATATGGCCCACTGATACCCATCTCATGATTAAGGTTTTACTAGACAATAGTAAATGACCTCTTCTTAATAATATCTAGCCCCTCAAGGTCCTAGAAACCTTGCTCTCAAATTCCTTAGAGACTTAAGCTATCTGTAACCCCCTTTCAACCTGAAAGTATATAATCAGTCACCAGTCATAACTGCAGTGCAGCTCTTTCTGCCTACAGGTACCATCCCTGTGCTTTGATAAAATCACTCTTTTTGCACCAAAGATGTTTCAAGAATTCTTTCTTGACTGTTTGCTCTGAACCACATCAAATAAAAATATGCTTCAAATGATGTTTCTTCTTCTTTGTTCTAATTGTTACTCTTCCTGCTGTTTTCTAGTTTAAAAAAATAATAACATGCTAGAATGGAGAGTTGAGCGAGCAAGAAAACAATCTACATATAAGACTCACTTTCTGTGAGAGTTTTCTCTATTAAATGCCATCTACAATCTGATGATACCAAATTTCATTTCTTCAACCTGAACCCCTCATTCAATTTTCGGCCCTGTATGTCCAGTGTACATAGCCCTCCAGCCCAAGTATACATGTCTTCTCATCCTTTAAGTCTTCTTGGCACACTGATGCCTCAATGTCTTTCCACTTATCATTTTCTTTCACTTTTCATTAAGACTCACCCCCCATCTCCTTAAGGTCTCTTCTCAAAGGTCTCTTCTCTGGGAGGTCTTCCTGATCCCTTTTAAAAATGACATATCACACACAACCATATATATCACTGTTTATCTTCATGACACTCATTACTATCCAATACACTATCTGTTTTATTTACTTAGTTGATACTGTATGTATGACTCTGTTAGTATATAAGGACCATGAAGGCAGTGTGTTTTGGTTGGTGTTTTCGGTTTTGTTTTTATGTTGTTACTGTTTTTTGCTCCTTCTTTGCTTATTTTGCCTATCATAAATTAGATACTTAATAAATGCATGACAAGTAAATGAATAACTGATTAAAGGACAAGTTATACATTTATTCAACACAGGTTCACTAATCTCTTCCTATGCCAAGTCATAGGTGTGCAGAATTTAGAAAATAGGTCTTGTTTTCATGAAGCTCAGTACATAGTGGTGACACAGAATAGAAAATGTGAAGATATTTTAAGTGTTAAGTAGATTTTAGTAGTCGATGTTATAGTTGTGCTAGAGCACATAGAACATAGAAATGAACCTAAATATCTCATCTTTTACACACATACATGCATGTATATGTGGATCTTCTTTCAAAAATAAGAGTATACTTCTACGACTGCAAATGTTTTTTGGTTGTACAGGTTCTTAAAGCTGTCTGTACTGTTTCATTTTTTCTTTTTACTTTCATTCATTGACACATTTTTCTAAATGGCCCTCTGGAACCAGTTAAGTAAACATCTACTTCTATTGTGTAGAGCCTCAGGATGATAGGAAATAAACAAAACAAAACAAAACAACACAAAAACAAAAAACTTGGTAGTTTGGAGGTTACAGGTGGTGAAAGAAAGTCTGTTTCATTTTTATGTGTTGTTCCAGGTGAGAGATCAGATTTATGAGTGATCAGAGATTGCTGTAAGAAGATCAAAGTACATTGTTAGAAACTAATTGTAACCCAGGGGGTTCGGGTGCAAAAATTTAAAATGCTCAAAGATTACAGACTTCAAATTCATGGTGGTGACATAAGCAGCATCTGTTTCCTCACCACAGAATGAGATTTCAGCCTTGCTGGATGACTGGAGTGCGTGTCATTCTCAGGAGATGTTGGAGCTGTTCTTTAAGGAATGTGAAACCATCAGAATAAAAAGAACAATCACGATGAGTTAAAATAGAAAATAAATCAAGGCAGGAACTAAAATCTAATTAAAACTGTTGAAGATAAAAATATAACTTCTGAAAATTCACGTTTCAAAACCAGAAAGATTTTATATAGTTGTACCATATCTGGGTCTTCAGTGACACTGCAGTGGGCCATCAGTTGTGACAGGAAAAAGGTACAAAGCGCAGAGACAAGATGATAAAACACATTCCTTAATTATGTAGATTAAACTTTAAGACTTTTATATAGTGACCTAAGTAGCAACTTTCAATTTAGAAATTTCAAGACAGAAATTTAGATTGCTGCGGTTACCAGCTATATGATTTTAAAACATGGGGATTTAAAAATTCCCGATCATAAAATTATATATATGGCTTTAGAACACCGTTTGTCTACACAAACTCACTACAAAAGTCTTAAACCTGAAGAAAGCTTGGGTGGCTCAGTGGGCTGAGTGTCTAACTCTCGGTTTCACCTCAGGTCATGATCTCATGTGTTGTGAAACTGAGTCCCATGTTGGGCTCCACGCTCAGTGAGGAGTCTGCTGGAGATTCTCTCCCTTTGCTTCTCCCCCCAACTGGGCACACAGACATTCTCTCTATCTTTCAAATATATAAATAAATCTTAAAAAAAAAAGACTTAAACCTGAAAATCCTTTCACCATCATTAATGTAAAGTTCCCCTCTCTTCTTTGCTCTTTCTCACATATATATGAGATAAATTTTTGTATATTTTATGTAGTTATACATTATGTATTATACATATTGTTATATATTTTATGAATGTAATATATATACATGTATAGGCATACATACCTATATATAATGATATACAGAAGTCCACCCTTAGCCATGGTTTCACTTTCTGAGGTTTCAGTTACCTGCAGGCAACTGAGGCTCATGATGCTCCTGACAGTGTCAGAGGTCTGTTATAGGCTAACACTACACTTCATTGCCTGCGTCCTTCACCTCACTTCATTTCATCACATGGCATCTTATCATCTCACACCGTCACAAGGAAAGGTGTGGGTACGATACAATAAGATATTCTGAGAGAGAGAGACCACATTCATATAACGTTTATTAAAAAATAATGTTGTCATTGTGCTATTTTATTATTAGTTATTGTTATTAAGCCCCTACTGTGCCTAATTTATAAATTAAAGTCTATCATTGGTATGTATGTATAGAGAAAAGCATAGAATATATAGGATTCAGTACTATTCACAGCTTCAGGCATCTGCTGGGAGTCTTGGAACATATTCCGCATGGATAAGGGGTACTAATGTATATATAATATAATACTGATAAATAGTGGATGTATATATTCATAATCATATCCAGGTTATTTCTTGGTTAAAAGTCTTCATGGTCCTATTATAAAAACAATGCTCCTATTAATTGTCAAATAAGTGCTCTTGGGGAGAGAAAAGCGCAGTAGAATTCCAACTTCTACTTCCACCTCTGGCTTGGGGCTGGGTCTGCTATTACAACTAAGTATCTACTATGTATTAAGCCTGTAGCTACTAAGTCTCATTCTATCATTCACAGTTCAGTTAAGGAAACGTTTGGAACACTGGTTATTTTAAGAGACAGATTAAATGATTAAACTAGCATTAGAAAACAAGTAAACAAAATGAGCACCTTGAGTCAATGCAGTAGCTTTTAAAAGCAAATATTCCCCCAAGAGACTGGGAGAAGAAAAAATGGGTATAGCAGAACCTGGAAGGCTGGGAAGGAGGTGACCTGTGCATCTGTGGCTCACATCTGTGAAGGGGCAGCATTGTCCAGCTGGGGTGGAGAAGGCCGAGAAAGCTAGAAATTAGAATTAATGAAAAGGTGAGGGCATACTGATGAGATGATGCTGACAGGTGAATCTCTTCCCTCTTCCGATCTTTCAGTCTGTTTTCCCCTTTTGGTAGAAGGCCACAGAGAGTGATACCTGGGAACTGTTGTGTCCGAAGTCCCAGTTGCAGGGACGTAACACAGAGTATGGAAGGCTGGATTTGAAGAGGGGAGCAAGAGCTTAACAACTGGTGCATTGATAAAGTATGCAATTATAACTTGCAGGTGCTTAAAGACTCAGTTATGTTATTTTTCCAATAATGGCTACCAATAATGTTCTATCATTACTCTTACCTTTACTACTGGGGGAACTAACTTCCTTAATAGCATATCAGTTTAACTCTATATGTTTTAGATACTTACAGTTATTGAGACATATTTTTAGATCTCACAACTTCCCCCTTTTTGTTTCATATTTTTAATTTCACATCTTGTTCAAAGTTTTCCTCTCTCAGATCCAATATCCCGCCAGGGGAAACTAAACTGATCGATGGGAGCCAAAAATCTGCTCTTTCATCTGCCCCCTCATCTTCTTCCTATGCTTGCCATTCAGATTCTGAAGGCCAATGTATTAGAGGAAAACAAATGTCATCTCCTTTTACCGTTCTCCGTAGTAAATTTGATGTCTTCTCCTCGGTTACTCATAATTACTTTCTAGTTCTTTTTCTATTTGTTCACTTAGGACCAATGGTGGTGTAAGAAGGCCCTGCTGATAAAAGCTGAATTCTTATTTATCTGACCATGTTTGTCCACTGACAGTTCAAATAAATTTCTGGCTGTCCCCACTGGAAGTACTATGTCAAATTAGTCAAGCGCCCTTTTTTCCTATGCTGCTTTTGTGCCTCACAAACCTGTATCTGCTGTTCGTCATGGCCTGCAGACCTGAACCTTGTGGAGAAGACATGGATCAATTATCTGCGACTCTTTGGAATTGAGTTTTGGAGGGTTCCTTGTCTTCTCTGCTCCCCATCATCCCACCTGCCAAGTCTCACCCACTGTTTTGTCCATTTCTGGTAGCCCTGAGAATACCAGCACATTCAATGAATATGCAAATATTGAACCTGGAAATAAACACTGACTGTGGCAAGCAATCACAGATCTCATGGGGCATTATCTTGATGTTTCTCTCCCCTAGGGAAGGAAAGGTAAAGGGAGAGTTTCTTCTTATGAACTGTGCCCAACCCAAAGGCCCCCTTCAATTTTTAAACTTCTATTCATTCATCCAGGTCATGACAGGGGTGGTGATAGAGATGTTTCTGTTGAAATTGTACCTCAAAGATTGCCTCTGGGATTTTAGCTAGTATTAACAGATGGTAGTTCCCTAGGTTCACAACACTAGACCCTTTATACTTTTTGTTCCCAGTTGTGGGACTTGTATCCAATTCGAGGAACTCCACCCAGTACAACTCTGTATGCATGAACTCATTTAATCATCACAATGATGCATGAGGAAATTCTTATATAAATTTTAATTTTTGATTTTTTAAGATTTATATGTTTGGACTGGGTAGTGAATCTTTTTGTGCTCAAGTTCTTCACTTAAAAATAGGAAAAATAATGGTTTCTCCTTCATAAGATTATCGTGAGGAATTAATCAGTTATACATAAAGTCTTTAGAATGCTGCTGGGCACAGAATAAGCACTCAAATAATAGTGTTATTATTATGATCATCACCCCATTTATGTACAGAAAACATACCCTAACCAAGCATGCAGATGGAGGCAGAGAATTCTTGACTCACTTCAAATACATTGGCATTATCTCCAAAAATATCTCACATTCTGTGAGCTGGGAAAAGTGTCGTCTCTCTCTTTAGATATAATGGCAGAACTATAGGAGCTTATTCACTTCCATCATTTTGGAATCTATATTGCCTTTTGTTCTGCTGGAAACCTTAGGTCAGTTTTAGGGATGCTGTTATCATCCATCTTTGTCACCTTGTTTGGTATAAATGTAGGTTGTCGTGCTCCTCTTTCACAGCTACTATCTCCACAATTTTAGTCCTTGCTTTCAAAGAAATTTTTGCAAGACTGCCAGTTGGAATAAGTAATTAACACTTCAGCTCAGCTCTGAAAGGGAAAAACAACTGTGGCATACAAACTCCTGCCAAAGTCAGTTCTCTCACCCAGAAAATGCCTGAAATACTCATCAGGGTACTTTCAATTTCACTAAAGTCGAAAAGAAAAAAAAAGCAACATGATCAAAATGGAAGTTCACCAGCTTATCCTTATCAAGTGTTGGGCCAAAAACATAAGAATAAAAAATAAAAATAAAAAAAAATGAAAAACCCAGGTGAGGAGATGAGTGAACTGAAGTAGCCTGTATCAACATGGAGAGATCTCACTAATACAGTCTGAAGTGAAAACTAGCAAGTTGCAAAAGCATTGAAGCAATGTAATAAAATTCATTTCAAGAATTAAAAACACTCCAAGCCAGACTGTGTGTTTTCCAATAAATCTGTAACAAAATTTGCAAACACCTATTGAACTGATGTATGCCATGTTCCAGATGATAATTGCCTTTCATACAGTGGGAGTGGAGGAGAAGGGACAAGGCCAACTTCGAGAAATACACAGAGAATATGGATTTAAACTTTACTTCTTAATCTGAGTCATGAGTTTATAATTCTTATATTATTTTTTTAAGATTTCATTTATTTATTTGACAGAGAGAGAGTTCACAAGTAGGCAGAGAGCAGGCAGAGAGAGAGAGAAGGAAGCAGGCTCCCCACTGAGCAGAGACTCCCCATGCTGGGCTTGATCCCAGGACCCTGAGACCATGACCTGAGCAAAAGGCAGAGGCTTTAACCCACTGAGCCACCCAGGTGCCCTGAGGATCCATTTTGAATTAATTTTTTATGTTTAATGTGAGTCAAATGTCAAGGGTTGCTTTGTTTTCTTTTCCATATTCAGCAATTTATATATTTTATATTCAGCAAAATAAAATTACCTGTATTTTGATATAGGTGTGGGTTACACACCTATATGGATTCAACTTCAATTTTTTTCCTCCAAATACTTTTATTTTTTCAGTGTTACAAGATTAATTGTTCATGCACCACACCCAGTGCTCCATGCAATACGTGCCCTCCTCAATACCCACCATCAGGCTCACCCAACCCCTTCCCTCCCCCCTCCAAAACCCTCAGTTTGCTGCTCAGAGTCCACAGTCTCTCATGGTTCGGCTCCCCCTCAACTTCAATTTATATCTCTAATTCAAACCACTATTTTGAGCTTTATACACATATTTCTGACCTCTTATCACTAATCACCATCTGTACATTTCTTAGCCACTTCTATTTCATCATCCCAACAGAATTTACTTTTATCTCCCCAAGAACTAAATGTATTTCTTCCCCTAGGTATTTAGGTCAATGTCATGACCAATAACTCCAAAATGGATTTTTGAAATCAATTTTAATTTCATAGTTTACTAACACCATTACCCCTCCCACAGACATACTCTCACTCAGAGGCAGATACAAAACTGTTTAGCAAACACTTTTTGACTTACCTCTTGATAATCTTCTATCCCTTCTCTGCTGTCCTCCATACTATTCATGTAATTCATATGCTCATTTCCATTTGCATGGACTATTGATGAGCAATGGATTTATGTCCTCATCCATCCTCCACATTAGAAAGGTTATGAATGATAACTTTAAATTGCAAATCTAAACATGTCATTTTGTTTCCAGAAAACCTCCAATGAACCCCATTTACGTGTAGATTAAAATTCAAATTCTTAACTCTCCATATATATATATGCAGAGAAAATAGAGAAATTTAGAAGTCCAATGTAAAAATTCCTGTTGATTTTAATGTCACATAAGATAGTGCACTAGATATCTTCTTTTGCCCCTCCAGATCACTCTTCATCATCTTCCACCCCACTCTATGCACTGGAAGTAAATTATTATGGTCTAATAGATCCCTTGGTGCCTCAGTTTCCTTTTGGATTTTGTAAATGAGTAATCTTCTTATAAGTGGAAGGTTGGAGGGAGAGTTTGGGGTATATATTCGCCAAATTTATCCCTTGGCCTGACTGGTCCCTGTCATGCTTACCCCTACATTGGACTGGCCTTGGGGTGTGATACTATCTCTATGTTTGCATTTACACCTTGTCTACCACTTTAAGTGGTCTCTTTATTGAATGCTTTTCAAATTGTTCACTTTGGGCGTACCATCTCTTTAATGATGATGACACATATAAGGATAAAAACATGACTCTAGATGATTTTTTGACATAAATAAAATACTGGTTGGTCCTTGTGTAAAAACGGGGGAAATTAATGCAGAGTCAAGTCTTGTTCAGAGTGGGTGGCGCTTCACTACCTAACATCTCCTGCACTCCCAAATTCATCTCGTCTCGCTTTCTTATGTCTACCTCAACTTCCAACCTTATCAGGTGAAGCGTAGCCATACTTTTTGCAGGCACAATATTTAAAGTTTCTTCTCATCTATTCCTTTTCCTGGTAAACGATATAAAGTCTGCCTAAAGGACACACTGACCTACTGACACTGGCCATATTTATGTTTCCTTTTAACTCACAGTGAATTGAACAGAATTCTTCTACTACTATGTTCCCATTTTTCATTTTTTTCCCATTTTTCATGTCAATTTTTCAAACTAGATGAGATCTTCCATTTGAGAAAAGACAACAAACATTATTTTGACTTTTGTATAATCAGTACTTAATATAACTCAACCTATACTGGACATTAAGTAAAGGTTGTTTGAATATTCACAGATAAGCAAAAACATGAATAGATTCATATAATACAGCTTAGTAATATTTTTTGAGCCCTGACTTATGAAGTTGGCTATTTATAATAGCCAATAGTTGGCTATTGATTGATATTGAAAAACTTGACAAATAAATTCAGATGTTTCTACCTGCTTAGTTGAGTGTAGGTCTCCTTAAGAAAACAGATACATAAAACTGAAAAAGTGCTAAACTTCTGAATTTGACAATAAAATAAGAAAGAGCTTTAAAGGACATTTGAGGGCAATATATTATAGTGTTCATGAATTGTAAGATAGTACATTTCCATAAAAGTTAGAAATGCATCAATACCCAAGAATAATACAAGGATTCAAAATAATACATGTAGCCAGGATGAGAAGTGAGATCTGATTCCTGACTGATTGTGCTCATCGAAACTGTGTCACTCCAGTACTTGGGACACATGCCAGCTTAGTTCTTTTTATTCAGTATCCTTAAATTACTTCTAGAGTTTAGTCAAACACTCTTGTGCTTCAATTGTTAGCTAACATTTTAAGACATAGCCTCCGTGTCTCACGAGCCCCATCAGGGCCTATTTTTCCAATGACGTTAACAGAATAATGTAGAGTAATTAAAGAAAAACAACTCTATATATGAGATTGTACTGAAATCATAATTTTCGGGAAGAGAAGCTTTGCATTTATGGAACAAAATCCTATTACTTAAATCCAATATGATTTTTGTTCTGGTTTTTAATGTTGCAATTGAAAGCCTGCATATTTCAGGTGAAATAACTTCAGTTAATAAAACTACATTTGAGTGAACACCCTGCTTTTTCATCACTGACCTACATAAATTTTGATCAGAAGAAATATATAAATGTTAACCAAGATTGCAAAATAATACACAAACTCTTTCAAAAGAGAGATAAAATCCTTCACAAACTATTTTGAACAAGATAGTTATCAATCACATTATGGTCAGAGATACACGGATGCATGACTTTCAGCATTGAAAGTGATTGTAGATGCCATCTACTTTATGATGCAAATTATCCTTCACTAATATCTAAGAAAAACAGGCACCTGAGCTTACTTGAAATAGCTATAGTGGCAGAGAAAATATTATTCCATTTTAACCCAGCCAATTGTTAGAAATCCTTCCTTATTATTGTAGCAACATTTGTCTTCCTATAAATTATGCTCATTTTTCAATTGACTGTACAACATATCTAATTTTTCAGTTACACAACAAACCATCAAATATTTAAAGACAGCTATCCCCTCCTAAGTTGTCCTATGAAAGAGTCTGAGTTCACATGAACATATATCATGGTTTGAGATATTACATCATCCTGATCACTATCCTAGTGATTTATTCAGTTTGTCAATAATCTTACAAAAATATGAGACACAGAATTGATTGTATCATGCTCAGTGTTTCATCACTTACCCAGTGTAATAGATATGAAATGAAATTAATAACTAGATATTAAGCAGAACAATATTTTTAGTCTGGTTATTGTAGTCAATGTAATTATTCATTAGTGTATCCTTTAGTGTCCGGCGGGGGGGGGGGGGAGAGAAATCACACAGTTATTTGAACAAGGGAAGTTTAATATAAAGAATGATTAACTATAACAAGAAATTGAAGTAAAGCGGTATTGGCTAGTGAGAAGTAAAGAATAATAAAGAGAACTCTAAAGAATATGGGAACGCAGATATAAGATGTGGCCACTATCTCTAGGACTGGGCTGGAGCGCTCAAGAGGAAGTCTCCCCACTTATGCCCCAGGATTTAGATCTTTGCTGGCAGAACCTGCTGGAAATCTGATCTCTGGAAGCCAGAGAAAGCCATTCACAGGGAAGTGTCTCACTGCTGGCACGTTACTACAAAACTACCCAGTGGAGGATATAGGAGAATGTGTTGGCCTCTGAGCTTTGCAGGCCACTGTGTACTCTAAGACTTGTGTGCTGGGTGGGCCATGACACTGCAGGAACCCGCGCCTACGGAAGGAGGCAGGCTCTGGAGAAACTACCTATTCTGTAGGACCCCAGCCCTGGAGAAACCATGCTCCCTGCTGATGTTGCAGCTGGAACAAGGCACCCACTCCTCAAGAGACAAGTGCTGGAAAAACTGTGTAGAGTTTAGGAGTCTGTGATGAGGACTCTCGCCCCACTTCAGGAGCCTGGGACTGGTAAGCCAAATAGCTGGAAAAGCCCAATGCAGTGCAGGAGGTGGACACTAGTGAAGTCTCCCACTGAAGAAGCTCGTTAAGGAGAACATACTGGAACCAGAAAAGATGATCCTGTGACTTTGCTCCAGCCGTTCTCCCCTGAAAAAACTTATCATGTCGGATGGGAAAAGGAAAATCTTTAAAAGGCTCAGTCTCTTTTTTGCAGAATAAGCAATCTAATTTGGATTTTGAAATGAGAGGTAATAAATTGATAACTAGCACTAGTAAGCATATAAATTTGTGATCCATTAAATTGTTTTCTAGTCAAAATTCTGCCTTGGGTTAACTTTTTCATACTTCCAACATTTCTTTGACTAAACTAAAATGATCATTTATCTCTCCACTTTAACCAAAAATATATATGAAAGTCTTAACTATATGTAAACTTAAGAAAAAAATGTGACAATCAGAATTGACAAAATAGATAAGAAATTCTGTTGAACTTCAGATATATTTGCATACATATATATGTAGAATATTATATGTAAGTTAATAATCCCTAAACAATACTTAAATTATAACCTACTTTGTTTATTTGTACAATTTAAAGCATCAGTCACTATTTGAAATTTTAGTTTGCACATTGATTTTCAGAACTATAACTGGTGTATTGATTACAAGAATAATAAAATTTAATTCATCATTATATTTACAAAGCCTAAGTCATCAATGACCATAAAATTAATAATAAGCTAACAATGAATAAGTGAGTGAGTAAATGAATATACGAATATAGAAGAATAAATTAAAGGGTCTTTTCTTCTTATTTATTCAATAAGAGGAAACTTTTTTTCTGTCTTTATTTGTATCTTTTTCCCTCCATCTCTGCCTTATTCTCTGCCTATGTCTCTCATTGTATGGCTGTGCGTGTCTGTATCACTGTATGTATTTCATATATGTCATAATACATACATACACATATATAAATATATAATCACAGTAAAATATAAAAATAAATGTTTTTACTTATATTGGATATAACCAATGCATTAATTTCAAAATATAATTTTGTTTCATAATTGTATGTGTATTTAAAATAAATCCATATATTAAATGCCCCCCTCAAAAAATACTATTTTCTTCTTTCTCAGGAATTTAGATTTCCTATTTAAAACACCATTCTAAGGGCGCCTGGGTGGCTTAGTGGGTTAAAGCCTCTGCTTTCGGCTCAGGTCGTGATCTCAGAGTCCTCAGATGGAGCCCCACATTGGGCTCTCTGCTTAGCTGGGAGCCTGTTTCCCCCTCTCTCTCTGCCTGCCTCTCTGCCTACTTGTGATCTCTCTCTCTCTCTGTGTGTCAAATAAATAAATAAAATCTTAAAAAAAAGAAAATAAACACCATTCTCCAGGGGAAACAGAATACATTTATATATGATGTCTCAAAATGATCTTCAATGTTTTTGTGTTTCCAAATTGAACTCTCTTCCTCACCACTGGAGATTTTCATACAACTTCCTATGCTGTCTTCACCTTTGAGAATGACATAATGAGCCACCATCTTAGTCTTTTTGGACTATTGTACCAAATACTAGAGACAAGGGTGCTTATAAACAACAGGAATTTATTTCTCATACTTAATGGGGGCTGAGAAGGCCAAGATAAAGGTTCTGGAAGATTCATTGTCTGGTGAGGGATCACTTTCTGGTTCATAGCCCCCTTCTAGTTGCACCCTTACTTGGTAGAAGCAGAGAACTCCGGTCTCTTCAGCCTCTTCTAAGGACACAAACTCATAACCTAATCACGTTCCAAACGCCCACCTCCAAATACCATCACTTCAGGGATTAGTTTTCAATATGAGTTTGGAGGGTGGAAGGATACACACATCAGCCATAACAGCAACTATAACTAATTACTGGCTGTAATTTAGTGTCCTATCCTTCAGTGTGTTACATACACACACGTACACAAATACACACACAAATGCACAAACACATAGTTACCTCTTAAAAAGGAAATAAATATAAAGCACTTGTCTTTAATATTTTAATTATAGTCATCACAATGTTGATGACGTTTTATCTTGTACTATCTACTTTTAACTAACTAAAAATAAGAACCCCATGTTATTTCACACTGTCAAATATAAGGAAAGCCTGGTTACTAGCAATTACAGTCAATATGTCTTTTTTTTAAAATTTATTTATTTGAGAGAGAGAGAGTGCATGGGGGTTGGGGGTGGTGGTGGAGAGGGGCAGAGAGAAAGAGTCTTAAGCAGACTCCATACTGAGTGCTGAGCCTGATGGCTGGGGTCCATCTCAGGACCCTCAAGATCAGAACCTGAGCAGAAACCAAGAGCCAGACACTTAATTGACTGTACCACCAAGGCACCCTGTCAATATGTCTTTCTTATAAAGACGAATTTCTACATATGTTATTCAGTATGATACACATTATCCAGACAGAACAATGTAATTAATAATTATTAGCCATGTTACCCAGAACAAACACTATTATCCAGAATAATACAGTACTATCCAGAATGATACAATACCTACGATACACGTGTGTACACACCCATACATATGTGTATTATGTTACATTCGTTTTACCTCTTAGTCACCACCCTGAATGTGAGTATAATAGAAAGATTTATGTTACTATGCAAGACATTGAAAAACGTCATTCCAGGAATGAATCCAAACTAATAGAGCTGGTTTTACACATAATCATATTTCTAATATCTCAAAATGGATCAGCTTTTACCTCACTTTGAGTTCCAATTTTAGGTTTAAAGATCCTACCTCAAATTGATTTTAACACTCACTTGATTCTATCCTTAAAAAAACATGATCAAATTGTAATTATTCTGATGGCACATTGGGCCCCCTTTTCAATCTATGGTACCTAAACTATGTTCTCCTTTCAAATGACACCAGAATAAATCAAATGTTTTGAATGGAACCAGAATAAGTCAAAAGTTTGCTTTGGAATGTTGTAGGAAATCCAAGATCTGCTCAAATTTGGTAGTGTCAGTGTCCCGAATTTGTTTATCTCACTTAAAGAACAACAGTGCATGAACAAGTCAACAGTATGACTAGTTCAAGATTTGAGGTTATTGAATAGTGAAAAATAAAAAATTATAACAAGGTAATAACCAGAAGAATATCTTCCGTTTCCTTTAGCAGGACCAACACTAAAGAATGCTGATGAGAACTTAGGTTTCTTAGATGTTTGTCCTGAAGTTGGTGAACTTTGATTGATATTTCCAATTATTTGCATCTTGGAGTCATTCCTATGAGTACTACAATCAGCTCTACTAAAAGTGATCTAAAAATCACCATGTGTTGATGACTTCTACCAGTAATACATGCCCATCATAGAAACTTGGAAAATAGGGAAAACGAAGAAAATTGAACTTATTCATGATCCTACTCTACAGAAATAGGCATGACAGCTCATTTATATGTATAATGGATGCATCTACTAGAAATACTAATTTTCCAAATGTCACTTCAAAACATTTTTCCCCTATTATTATGTTTCCCTGTGTCATTAAATATTATTTGAAATATAACGTTTGCCTGGTAGTCATTTACATAATTGTTATATCATTTATTCAAACATTTCTCTACTTTTCAATATTTATATTGGTTCTCCTTCTCTGTAATTATGCATAATTCTGAGAAGTACATCATAATTCATTAAAATTTGAATATAATCTTAATTATTCCCTTACAGTAATTTTTGAGAAGTTAAATGATCTGGAGAAAAAGGATGAACATTTTGTCATGCCTTTTTTTACTTTTATTTTTTTACTTTTTATAATTTATTTTTTATTAATTTTTAAATTTTAATTCCAGTGCAGTTAACATACAGAGTTGTATTAGTTTCCAGGTGTATTTGTCAATTTTTAAATAATAAAATGCCAGTTGGTTTTCCATAAATTATGTACCAACACACACTTCCATGTACAGTGTTTTTAAACTTCTGTATCCTCAAAACATTCTATAATTTGGATCATTACTTTAATTTCTTCTGTATATAGATTAACCATTTTTTCACTATCCCTGATGTATTCATTTTATTTTGTTTTGTTTTCTTTTTTAAAAAACTTTTGAGTATAGTTGACATACAATGTTACATTTGTTTCAAGTGTACACTGTAGTGAGTCAACATCTCTATACTTTTTGCTATGCTCACTACAAATGTAGCTACCATCTGTTACCACACAATGGCCTTATAATATCATTGATTTTATTCCCTATGCTGTGCCTTTTATTCCCATGACATATTTATTCCATAACTGGTATCCTGTATCTCCCATACCCATTCCCCCATTTTATCCACCCCCCTTTCCTCTGACAACCTTCAGTTTGTTCTCTGTGTTTATAGGTCTAACTCTGCTTTATGTTTGTTTGCTTATTTACTTGTTTTGTTTTTTAGATTCCATGTATGAATGAAATCATATAGTATTTATCTTTCTCAGTAAGATTTATTTTGCTTAGCATATTACCTTCTTGATCTATCTGTGTTGTCACAAATGACAAGATCTCATCCTTTTTATGGTTCTGTAATATTCCATTGTTGTATATAAATCACATCTTTATTCATCTGTTGATGGGCACGTATGTTATTTCCATATGTTGGCTATTGTAAATAATGCTGCAATAAACATAGCGGCTCATATACCTTTTTGAATTAGTGTTTTTGTTTTCTTTGGGTAAATATCCCAATATTAGAATTTTTAGGTCATATGGTGTTTCTATTTTTAAATTTTTTAGGAAATTTTATACTAATTTCCACAGTGGCTATACCAATTTATATTCCCAACAGTGCGTGAGAGTTCCTTTTTCTCCACATCCTCACCAATGCTTGTTATTTCTTGTTTTCTTTGGGCTTTTTTTCCCAGTTGTTGTTGTTGTTTAATTTTAGTCATTCTGACAGGTGTGAGGTGATATCTCATGGTTTTGATTTGCATTTCTATGATGATGAATGTATCATGTATCTGTAGGCCATCTGTATATCTTTGGAAAAATGTTTATTCTAGTCCTCTGCTCATTTTTTAACCAGATTGGTCTTTTGGTGTTGAGTTGTATAAGTTCTTTATATATTTTTTCAATATATATTGAAATATATATATAATATATTATATATTATTATATATTATATATAATATAATATATTTTTTCAATATATATATATTTTGGATACTAATCTCTTATTGGATATATCATTTGCAAATATCTTCTCCCATTCAGTAGGTTGTCTTTTTGTTTTGTTGATGATCTCTGTACTACCCAAAGCCATCTGTAGATGTAATGCAATCCCTATCAAAATACCAACAGCATTTTTCACAGAACTAGAACAAAGAATCCTAAAACCTGTATGGAACCACAAAAGATCCTGAATAGCCAAAACAATCTTGAGAAACAAGAACAAAGCTGGAGATATCACAATTTCAGATTTAAGATATATTACAAAGCTGTAGTAATCAAAACAATACGGTACTGGCATAAAAATAGGCACAGATCATCGGAGCCCAGAAATAAACCCATGTCACTTAATCTATGACAAAGGAAGCAAGAATATACAATGAGGAAAAGACATTCTCTTCAATAAACGGTGCTGGGAAATTAGACAGCTACATGCAAGAGAATGGAACTGGGCCACTTTTTACACCATTCAGGAAAATAAACTGAAGAAAATGGATTAAAGTCCTAAAAGGAAGACCTGAAACCATAAAAATCCTAGAAGAAAACATAGGCAGTTATTTCTTTGACATAAGCCATAGCAACATAATTTTCTAGATATGTCTCCTAAGGCAAGGGAAACAAAAGCGAAAATAAACTATTGGGATTACATCAAATAAAAAGCTTTTGCACAGTGAAGAGAAACATCATTTCATTTTGTTTTTGAATACACAGTTAAAAATAGAACATTAGTTTACACATGAAGATTTTTATAATACCTTGGTTTGACAACCTAAACTAGTATTTGCAGCTCACTTTTTATATTCTGGCAATGTAGTTGAAAGAATTAAGAATTGTTAATACTAAATGATGACAGTGGGAACTAATGCTTCAACTTACAAACTGTCTCATATTATTTTTAAAAACATCCACTGTTATCCCATGTTCACCTTGTGGTTTTTTATATGGGAAACTCTAAAGTGACTCTATTACTAAACTGGCATTACTTTTTTTTTTTTTTTTTGGTATTGATGAGGCAAAGTCATAATGATTTCCAGCAAATGCAAGAAGCTCTTTGGCTTTCGTTCATTTTAAGGAGCTTGTCTCTAACCTCTTACTTGCAGACTGATGAACCCCTTCTCTACTGCATATCACAACTCTCCTGCTTAATGAACATAGCATCTGACAGATATCCCTATAGGACTATATATACATAACTCCAGAAAATTTAAATTTTTTATGTGCTGATGCATAGTTGGTGGCAAGTGTGTGATGAATTTCCTCTACTCCTGTGCAAAGAAACACTACAATACACAATGCATGAGAAAAGGCAACTGGTTCAGATAAAAGGGCTTTGCTAGTAAGCTTCCCAGGGAGACAGAGCTCTCCCCTACTGGTCTTGTCAAACTGCATTTAAGGCTTCATAGGTCTCAACTGTCTTTGAAAATGACATTTGAAAAGAAGTTGTTGCACAGAAAGAGTGCTTATGACTTTATTTTCATATGTAAACAGGATGACTACTGGGGAGACAAAATACCCTGACTAAAATACTCCCTTACGAGAACCAAGCTGGTGGGTGATACTTTCAAACACTTTTGGCAAACTAATAAATACAATAAGATTGTCTAGTTTTTCCTCAAATTCCTGGACAAAATGGAGAAAGAAAGGAATGAGCACAGGGATTCAAATTCCCAGCTCATGTCTCACATAAGTGATGTGAAAGCTGTGTGTGTGAGTGTGTGTGTGTGTCCCCTGAAGAAAAAGACTCTTATCTCTCATAATCTCAAGCATGAATTTGGGAAAAATGAAAGCCAAAATCTTACCTGTGATTGGATGAGTTATAATGTATATTGAACTTCTTGTCTCACGGGGTACTTTGAGAGCACAGATTGAGAAGAAAAGAGATCCTGAAATTTTTAGTGAGTATGACAGGGAAGACACTGATGGGGGAACCTGAGCCCCTAAATTCTGATGAGACTTCTTTGCCAATGGAAGGGCCCTCCCCATCCTCATCTGAAATGATTATTCTGCTTTGCCTTAGGATTGTAATACCCTTCCTGAGGGAGTTGTGAGGCAAGAAAGACAGTACTGGCATTCCTGAGGACACAGCCTCACATCCCTCTTTGCTTCTAGATAACTAGACTCACATCCCAGCAGGTCTGTAAATGTGAGGTATAAAGCCCTGACCATGAGGGCATGCACTACATTCCAAAAGAACTACTTGAGTTTTATAATTTATAGAGACAGAAATCTAAGGAAGATGGGTGGGAATGGATATTAAAAGAATAGGGTAGTGGTGGAAGGAATATAAAGTTAGATCAGGTTGAATTTATTGATATGAGCTCAGTAAGCAAAGAGTCTGTCTTTAATGTTGCAGCTCAGGGAGTTACTTTGTTTGGTTGTTTGCCTGAAAAATGAGCCAAAAGATGGCCCTAGTAGGTGAATAGGAAATGCTCTACTAGCCTTGATTTAATGTAGGGGAAGGCACTCAAAAGCTTAGGGAAAAAATGTAAGTTGTTTCCCTATCTTGTCTCTTGTGAATAAATTTGTTGAATCCAAGTTCAAGAAATACTTTGAAAAAGTTTTCATAGACATCAAAAGGAAGCAAGACTGATCAGAAGAGAATATACATAAATACAAAAGAGCTAAATATTAACACAGTAACAGGACCCTACCTCTAAAGTGTGTAACATCTGCTTTTCCTGGAGAAAGAATATAAACATCTGTCTAATAGAGCTTTAACTTCTTGCTTCCCTGCCCTTGTACCTTTTCATCCTCTCTGAGCCCCTTCATCATGATCAGATATATTTTAAGGGGAAAACCCTCTGGCAACACGAGAGACAGTAACTACCCCAGATCCAGCTCTTTTGCCACTTTCCCATAGGCTGGAAGAAAGTGAAGCATTGTTCTTGTTCATTAAGCTAAAGAAAACTATTACTTGATATTTGTAATTCTTAGGTACTGGCAAAATGTAATTTTATTCTAGGATAGTTTGTGACTGTGATAAAGACATGGTTTATTTATCACAACTAGGTTAAATTAATTTACTAATGTTATAACACGTTTAATATTCTTAACTAGACATTCTTAATGACAATACCGTCTCTTTGAACTATGAAATACTTCCTACTGCTACTCAAATGGGCAGTAAAATATTTATAATTCATATTGGTAAAATTACATTGATATATGATGAGACAGAAATTAGAGTGGGTTCTGAAACTTTCTTTCCTGTTATGGATTTAATCAAGTGTAAAATATCCCAGGCACCTGGGTGACTCAGTGGATTAGAGCCTCTGCCTTTGTCTCAGGTCATGATCTCAGGGCTCTGGAATCAAGCCCCACATTGGGCTCTCTGCTCAGGGCTCTGGAATCAAGCCCCACATTGGGCTCTCTGCTCAGCCTGCTTCTCCCTCTCCCTCTGCCTGCCTCTCTGCCTACTTGTGATCTCTCTCTGTCAGATAAATAAATAAAATCTTTGAAAAAAAGAATAAAATATCCAAGTTATAAAAAAGAATAAAATAGCCAAGTTTTAATAAATGACAGAGCATGCATTTTAAGATAGTATAACAAATTATATAATAGTATAATGACATCATGGCCATAAAATATCTTATATTTCGTACGACATTCACAGTATATTTAAAGAGCATCAGATCATGCCAATGAACATTAGGTCAATTTGGGAAAATCTGTGTCATTCATTAATTTTCACTCTTCCCCTAATCTTTGGCATTGTGTCAATATAGCTAGTGTTAGGCTTTATAAGTGCAAGTTTTCAAGTTTAAAGTTTAAAGGTGATTGCTAGAATTCTCTGTTTCCTTCAGTTCATTGGATCTTTGACTTTCTTGCTACTTTACTCATTAAAGCTGACTTCATGGATCTGAACCAACAAAGCTGATTTGTGTGTGCGTATGTGTGTGTGCTTGTTTGTTTTTTTTTAAGAAATAAAACAATTTCAATTAAAACAGACCATATATTATGGTGTAGAAGGTCAAATTTGCACTGTTTTTCAATTTTTTTCCCAATTTCTTTTTTACAGTGGTAAAATACACATACCACAAAAGGCACTATCTTAATCATTTCCGAGTTTATAGCTTAATGGTATTAAGTACATTCATATTGTTGTGCAACCATTATCACCATCCATCCATGGAAACTTTTTATTCTGCAAAACTAAAAGTCTATACCCACTAACAATAATGCCCCATGCCCTTTTCCTAAGCAGTGTTCTACTTTCTGTCATGATGATTTTTTTTCATTTTTATTGTGGTAAGAGCACTTAATATATTTATCCTTTTAATGGTTTTTAAGTGTATAATACCATGTAGTCAACTTTAGTTACAGTGTTGTAAGCAGATCTCTAAGAACTCATCTTGCTTAACTAAAGGTTTGTTTTCCTTTGACCAATATCTTTTCATTACCCCCCCCCCACCACACACACACACTCCAACCACTGGAAACCACCATTCTACTCTCTGTTTCTGAGTTTGACTCTTGTCTACTTTGATTTCACATATAAGTGATACCATGTAGAGTTTGTCTTTTCTCTTAACATAATGTCCTTATGTTCATCTATATTGTTGTAAATAAAGCAGGTGTCTCTTTCTTTTTATGGCTGAATAATATCTCATTATATATATACACACATTTTCTTTATCCATTCATCTGTTGACAGACATTTAGCTTGTTTTTACCTTGGCTATTGTGAATAATGCTTCAAGGAACATGGGAGTGCTAATATCTCTTCAGGATCCTGCTTTCAATTCTTTTGGATAAATACCAGAAGTTCTAGAATTGCTAGAATATATGGTGCTTCCATTTTTAAATTTTTGAGGAAACCACCATACTGTCTTCTACAGCGGTCTCAGTATTTTCCATTTCCACCAGTGTTGCACAAGGGGTCCAATCTCTCCACTTCCTCACCAACACTGTTGTCTTTTGTTTTATTGCTAATAGCCATTCTAATGGGTGTGAGGTGATCTCACTGGTTTTAATTTGCATTTCCCTGATGATTAGTGACATCCAGCATCTTCTCATATATTTGTCCCATGTGTATGTCTTTTCTGGAAAAATGTCTATTCAAGTCCTTTTTATATAGCCATATCCATTAGCGATTAATGCATGACTGAAGTATGAATAGTTGGTAACATTCTCTGTAGGAATATAGAAACTGCCAGCCCATTCTCTCATTAGTACGCTATTCCAGCAAGAGATACACACCTCTATTAAATCTTCAAGTAAAACGTATAGATTCTGAAGATTGTGTAGAAAACATAACCTTCCCTGTACTCCTAGCTTTTTGTTGAGACTCATATCATAAAAGACAGAATAACAAGAGAAAAACAAACAAGTTCATTAACATGTATACTTCTGTACATATCCTGGGGGGAATGAGTAATGCTCAGAAGTGGCTAGGAACTCTGTCCTAAATACCTTCATCTTCAGCTAAAGACAATAGAAAGGTGAGGCAAAGGCCAGTTATGGTATGATCCCCAGGAAAAGCATGGCAAAAAAGACTAAAGTGTGCTATGCAGATTTAAATGAGTGCCTTCTTCCCTAATAATGGTCTAAAGTTGTCTCCAGGTATTAACATTTCTTCTTTCTGGTAGAGTGAGGATGAGGGACAGCCTTTTAAATGTATGTGCCTCTTTTAAACTAATAGAGGAAGGTAGAGAACTTTTCTTATACCTGCTTCTTCTCAATTACCTTCAGCTCGAAATAATCCTTACACCAAAATGAACATATTTTAGGGTAACATATTCTGCTGCCCTTCAATTGAAATCATTAATTTTGTTTGCTCAAAACATCCACTAAAAATCATTTGTCTTAATAGGTACTTAATAACTGTTTGTATATTAAATTTCTTAAGTATCATTTTTGATGTAGTTTAGCAATAATAGTGATACTTGTCAGACAGTGTCATTATTGACAGAGTGCATTATTGCACTCACATCTGAATGGGCCAACACTCAAAATAAAACCAATTATAACTTGGTTTTGACTTTGTGACATCCCAAATGCAAAGATAACAGAATTTTAAAATTCAGAGGAAGAAATTGGGTATGTGATAATTCAAAATACAGCTAGAACTTGGAAAAGGCTAGGCAAAATATAAAGAGAATTAAAAAAGGTCATTCATAGTAGACCTGGGAGATTTTTTTTAAATATTGCATTTATTTATTTGACACACAGATCACAAGTAGGCAGAGAGGCAGGCAGAGAGAGAGGGGGAGAAGCAGGCTCCCCGCTGAGCAGAGAGCCCAATGTGGGGCTCATCCCAGGACCCTGAGATAATGACCTGGGCTAAAGGCAGAGGCTTTAACCCACTGAGCCACCCAGGCGCCCCAGACTCTGGAGATTTTTCATGTTTTTATGAAATGGCTAATCTTTAAATGTTCCATCTAGTATCCAAATCCACCTTCCCATAAAAGGGCAAATGTTGAGATTTTAATCGCTGCTTTTTTGAGAAGGATTATAAAATGGTACCATGATCTTTCTTGAATCACAAATGGAGGTGACAGATATGTGAGGAACCAAGTTTCTAAAACCCTTTAGAACCTAATTTAAATCTTAGTCAAGTGTCTTAAATTCTCTGAATCTCAAAACTTATCCATAAAATGGAGATTATAGTTTTGAACCATGGTTATTGTAAGGGTTATGCCAAATATGTCTGTGAAATTTTTTCATAAGCTATAAAAAATGGGGCTCAGTCTGTTAAGCATCTAACTCTTTTTTTTAAAAAGTTTTATTTATTTATTTGACAGAAAGACAGATAGCGAGAGAGTAAACACAAGCAGGGGGAGTGGGAGAGGGAGAAGCAGGCTTCCCACTGAGCAGGAACCCTGATGTGGGGCTTAATCCCAGGACCCTGGGATCATGACCTGAGCCTAAGGCAGATACTTAATGACTGAGTCACCCAGGCCCCCCAAGTGTCTAACTCTTGATCTCAGCTCAGGTTTTGATCTCAGAGTTGTGAGTTTAAACCCAGCATTGGGTTCTACACTTAAAAAAAGAAAATTATAACCTTATAAATTATAAATGTATACAATTAATATATATATGATGCATTGGTGATGATGATGATGAAGATAAAACTAAATAAGACATTTATATGACTCTGTTTGTCATAAATCAGTGCTCAAAAATTATGTCAGAAGAGACTTAGGTTGGATGTGTCTTAATTCTGCCTTCTTTCCATCAATCTTGCATTACTAGAAAAATGAATTTATTACAATTTATGGTGCAGCTTGGATAGGTATACCAATATTTGCTAGTTTCTATTCTTTAGTAGTAGTTTTATTTAAAACAACATTGAAATAAGTATTTGGAAGAGAGAAAGGAAATTTGGCCACATAGGCTTTGGGAAAAGAAGGTAGGCTTTGAATCCAGCTAACCTGGGGTTGTGCCTCCACTCTGCCCCTTCATAGTTGGTTTTCCTAGGGCTGGCTACTTGAACTTTTTCTTCCTAAAATTCAATTTCCTCATCTGTTGTGAGATAATTTTTTAGAAGCGGTAATTTTATTATCTCATGGTACAAACATGTTATAGAAAAAAATCTCACATTTATCCCTTCACCAGCAAATATTGAATCCCTACAATGTCCCAGACACTAGTCCTCAAACAATATTTTTTTCCCTACAATTATTGATAGAAGTCCAGAATATTGATTTCATATCTTTCTGGTGTTATTATACATTTATAGCAACCATATAGGTCAGAATGCTCTTTATTTAACACAAGAAACATTGTCATAAATTTCATTATGATATGAACAATGCTACATATTTTAGAATATTTTCCCAGGCAGGAGCTGGATCAATCAAGTTCTCTGGCAATTTGGATGTCATTAGTTTGCTTGCTTAGTCAAGAAAAATGTATGGTTTCAAGCTTTTCTTAAAAAAGTATATTTTGAACTCATTGAACTTGTGTATACAGTCCTTAGAAATAGTGAATAATAGGAGGGCAGATTTCGATGCCCGTCTTCCAGAAAATTATCTTTTTTCTCTTCATACTCAAATTGTAGAATCAATTACAATTTCTACTTTTGGAAACTCTCTGAGAATTTCAGGTATACTTTCAGCATTTTGATTGAAGGAAAATATGGAGATTTGGCTAAAAGTGACTACCTGGATAGAGCAGAAGAAACCAAGATAATTATTTTAAAACAACTCTCCGGCCATTCAAGACTATTCTGCCATCTGGTAAATGCCAGTGTTTACGTGCTTGAAGTAATGCAGGAGAGAGATTTCAAATGTTTTCCTGAATTTTCAAGTGAAAGTTTACTTCTGTTCTAATTCCATATTAAGCTTCTGCAATATAAATATTCCTTCACTACCTGAAATGATTGTGATAGTATTGCCATCATATTGCATCTTTAATGAAAGTCTATATGAGAATACAACTGCATGGGTGAGAATAAAATTTAAAAAAGAGAAGAGTGGAAAAAATTCCCCATGTTAATAATAACAGTCCTTAGAATCAAATGGGTTTAATTCATGGGCTTGTTCTCAAAAATCCTATCTACTTTGTCCAGATTTGATTCTTTGGGTTTACCTTTTCTAAGCACCTAGTTGCAAAAAGCATGTACTGCCTTTCTCTACATGGATTTCAATAGTCGATTAGGTATCTACTTAAATTACTGCTCCATTCCAATACTGCATCCTGAGATGATTACAGGCCACTTTGATGGGGGACTTAGGAATTCCAAAACTTTTCAGTAATACATTTAGAGACAGTTTGAGTTACTCCCAACAGATGGCTAATTACATCTATTGTGTGGTGATTTAGCTCTCAGAGGCAATCTTATTACCCAGTTCTTGTTCCGAGAGAGGACAGCTCACTGTTTCCATGATGTTACACTAAATTTGGAAGGAGCATTAGAGATAATCTCCAACTCCCTCATTATGAAGATGAAAGAACTTACTTTGATAAAATAAGTGGGTAAATCACTTATGAAAAGAATTTAACAAACTCTAATTGTGGGACTAAATATGCAAAACAGCACGAAAGTGTTTGCCCTGGGTGGGTGGGGCACCTTTAAGAGGCTTAGAATGAGGTTAGAGAAAGAATGTGCCTTTGTTCAGGTAAAACAGGTATCCAATACACATCTCAATAGGCAAATAAAAAAAGACCATAGGAATTTAGAGACATTTATTTCCACAGTGGGGAAATCTGGGGCTATTCTGCAAAGGAAGCAGCCTTTGATCTGGATCTTGAAGAGCAAGTAAGATTTTGACAAGCAAAGATTAGGAGGATGTGGTGGTATTTTAGGAGGCAATCATGTTAGCCAAGGCATACAGGGCTTTTATAATGGAAGCAAAAAGCATGTAGAGCTAAGTATAATGAAAGAAATGGCACTAAAAGCTAGTTGAGCTGGAGGAAATCAAGCTCTACACAGAAGAATTTGGTTTTATTCTATGGAAAGTTGAAGTCATAGAAATATTATCAAAGTAAGGAAGCAACTCGATCAGAGCCTTACTTCAGAAAGATAACTCAGTGGCAAAAACACTGTCATTGTACCCATAAAAAAAAAGAAAAAAGTTGTGGATTGTGCAGGCTGCAGTCTGAAATTGACTACCGCAAATGAGATAGCTTTGAAAATTTGTGCTCGCCATAAAACGTCTCTTGATATTTTGCAATATACATCAAACATACCTGTGAGGTTTAATATTTAAATGATCTTTCAAGTGTTTTACCTACCAAATTGCTTCAAATCACCTTCCTCTCACATCCCATGCAGACGCACATATTTATCTTGTGATTTTATCTAATTCTTGGTTCAAACCTTTCAAACTTCCTAGCTAAGTTTTAAAATAAGAAGCTAAAGTCATATTAAAAATTTGAATAATAATGGCATTAATAGTAATAACAAGAGTAAACAGCAGAGATAGAGGTGTTTATCATGTAGTGTACCCATAAACCAGCATACATATGGACTTTACATGCAGGATCTAAAGAATCCCTTAAAACAATTATGAGATACAAATGTTATGATTCTTATTTTACAGGTGAGTATCCTAGCTCTTGGAGACTAGTGAAATAGCGCTTGGTTACAGGAATAGTAAAAATGTATCTAGGAATTTAACACAATTTATTTTTATTCTGATTATAATGGAAACACTAATTTAGGGATTTTTCCAAAAAAAGAAAATTTAAAGGAAAGATAATAACAATCAACTGAAATCCACTAACCACATAATAATCATTTATATCATCAGGGCATATTTTATCTATAGATACACTCACAGTCATAGAGAAATTTGAAGTCACATTATATATATAAATTAATCTTTTTTTTTGTAATTTAAAGTGTTTACCCTCTCTTTCCTCCAACAAAATAAAAGTTTATTTACTTTTTGAGGCAAAACATGTGAAAACAATTGTATGGAAAAGATTACATTCTTCCTCCTACACCCAGTGAGGTGATTAAGATCTTGGGGTCCTTATGAACAAGTTTTACTCTTACATTTTAGGGCTGCACCTCAAAAGATGACTGTAACCTGGGAGGAAAGAGAAAAGTGATTTGCAAGGACACTTGCCTTCTGAGTGATCTGTGGGACACCTCCCACAGATAGCAATCAATTTGGGAGGATATGCTCTGCTCAGATCTTACACCCATACTCTGTATATTACACATTAAATCTCCTATGCAAAAGGAAACTCCTAGTGTCATTCCCAACATTTCCACTTGCTAATCATCAAAATTTAATCAATCATCAAATGAAGTCATTTTTCTCCCCTGAATATTTCTCAAATCTATTTATTTCCCTCCATTTCTACAACAAATTATCTCAGCTCTGTAATAATATGGTAACTTCCTAAGTAAAATACACATAAACAATTTGCCCCTTCCCCCACCATCATAGCCAAAGTGATTTTTTTGTAATGCAAATGTGATCATACGAATTATTTTATTAAAACTCTACCAGTGGTATGTTTTTGCTTTAACACATAGAAGTTATATTTATCAACACTAGGGTAACAGAGAGAAAAAAGGGAGAGACAGAGGGGAAGAAAGGAGAGGAAAAAGAGGGGGAAGGATGGAGTCAATAGAGAAAGATCAATTGTATCTATAAGATTATCTTCCCATTTTTAAAGAGAACTGAAGGAAATACAGAAAAAGTATTAATACTCTTTAGATTCAGTGGTTTAAGGAAATATAAAAAATATTGTTTTTTTTAGGAAATACTGTTTTCTAATTTTTCCATATGTTACTTTTTTAAAATAAAGGAGTGTTGATGTTTTTCTAATAAAATGAAGGACTTGTAAATACAGATTACCAGCCCCATGTTATCTACTGTGTCTCTCCAGACTCAGGCTACAAGGCTATCCACACTGGTTAAAAGTGAATCCCTCCCAATGTTGGGAGAAAGGTCTGGAGATCAGTTCAGGATAAGTAAATGTGAGATGTCTATTTACCATCCAAGTAATGTGCCAAAAAGACAGTTTAAATATATGAGTCCGAAGTTCAGGAGAGAGGTCAGAGACTAGAGAGGGAAGTTGGCAGCCATTGGTATATAGATGTTATTTAAGGTCATGAAACCAGATGAGATCACCAAAGGAGAAAATGTAAATAAAGAAGAGAAGGGGACCAAGGATTAAGCTGTGTGGTTGTCTAATGTAGAGATATAGCCAGGCAGAGGAGGAGCCAGCAGAGGAAACTGAACAGCAGGGCAAGAGAGTCAGTAGTTAAACCAAGAGAGGTGGATGCTCTGTTTGCCCCATGAAGCAACAGTATCAGGGCGGAGAAAAGAGCCATTCTGGCAGAACTGATGGTGCTAAAAAGTCATAGGTAAGATGCAGACTGGATTAGATTACAGGATTTAACAATGGGAAAAGGAGATTCATTGGTGACCCTGACAAGAAGTAGAAATCTGGCACAAAAATTTGACTGGAATGTTTTTTTAAGAAATAATGTAATTTGGAAATAATGAGATAATGGATAGAGACCATAATTTAAACATTACACTACTGATGGACATTTGGTTTCAGTGAAATTTGTTACTACTATAAATATCAGAAAATAACAGAGCAATAAAAACTTTTTTAAAATTTGTTTGATTATATCCTATACTTGATTATTTCCTAGAAGTGAAATTTATGGTTGAAAGTTTCAAAATAATCTTTAAAATAATCCTTGTTGGGCATTATTATGCTGCTAAAAATATCAATTGTTGCCTTGCCCTTTTTATTTGTTAGATTTATTTTTACTAATTTCTATATTATATGGACAAAGTTTACAAAAATATTTTATTAACTATGGTGAAAGAAATCTTCCTTTTATTTATGAGACTGCATCTCCTGTTTTACTGTTAGATGTGGCACAGGCTTCCAGATTGTCCATTTTTTTATTATTAAATAAATAAATAATGTATGCCCGTCATACAAAATATGACAGTTCTAAAACAGTATAGCAACTTTTTAAAAAGTAGATGTCTCCATTTACTGAAATATTTTTATATTTTTTGATAAACTTTTGTAATTTTCATCATAAGGATTCATGAAGTTCTTCTCAGAATATTCTCTTTTAATCTGTGTTACTCTGTTGTCTTGTGTTTTGTTGTTGCTGCTTTTGTCCAAGGCCCAGCAAACGGTGGAGTAATTATTTGATTTACGTTGTAGAATTGATACTTCTACATACACTGCCTCCGGGAGAAGGGAGGGTCAACCTCAGGACCAGACTGAGGAATTCAAGAGATTCTTCACAAATAACTGTTGAATAACTGACTAAGCATTAAGTAACTCTGTTTTCTATCATTTGCTAAAGATTTCTTCAAACTAGTTTTACCAGTAAATCTCTCTTAATGCTCTATGGAACATAACAAGTTTGTACATTTTCAGAATGTCTTTATTTACCCCTACATCTTCTTTGAATATTCATTCAGAGCAAGCCCTGGCAAACTACAATTGTGGGCCAAATTTCAACCTATCATTTGTTTTTGTAAAGACGTTCTTATTGAAACTCAGCCATATTCATCTGACTATGTGTTGTCCATGACTGCTTTCGCACAGCAACTGCAGAACTGAATAATTGCAACAGAGATTTTATGGCCTGAAAAGCCTCCAATATACACTATCTGCCCCTTTACTGGAAAAAATGCTTGCCAATCCTCACCTAGAACAGTAGTCCTCAAACTGTCCTCTGTACACCCTCTTAAAAATTAACTGAAGGTACCAAAGCACTTTTGTTTGTATGGGCTATGCCTACTTCTACTTACATCTTAGAAATCAAATTTGAAAAAAAAAATCTTAGTTCATTTAAAATGACAATAATAAACTCATTTAATATGACAATAAAAAACACATGTTAAGATAAATGACATTTTCTATGAAAAATAATGATAATAATGATATCAAGACAAAATAATGTAGTGAGATGAATGTGTTTTACATTTTTAGAGATCTTCTTAATGTCTGGTTAAATAGAAGACAATATTCTCATACTTGCTTCCTCATTCAGTTTTTGTCTGAAGGTGATGAAGAATTCATTCTCACACAGATATGTATTTGGAAAAGGGAGGAGTATTTACAATAGGCTTTCAGATGACTGAAGATACTCAACAGATGGTTGTTTCTTTAAGGTCAGTTGCATTGAACAATCTGAAACCATGTCAATCAACTTTTCTTGTATGCAGTTACCTTCAAATCCATCACTCTGCCTTGCACTTTGAAATTATACTCATGCATAATTTTGTAACACCTTTTCAGTTTACAGATTCAAAAATCCATAGCTGTTAAGACTATCAACCTCTCAGAAAGTGTATACAGATTGGAAAACTGGTTAACTCACAGTAGAGAATACGATTTCAGACATTCTGATTTTTGCTTGAAAGATCAGATTTTATTATTGCCAACAGTTATTATCAGATATTTTTTTTCTTTTGTGAGAGACTTCACTCATTTTGGAGAAAATATCTGCCAATTTTTCAGTTCATAGTAACAATTGTTTTTGCAACAGTTATTCTCTCAAGTAAAAATGTCACTCCATTTAAAGAACAGCTAGCACAGCTGACAACAAAAACTTCAGTGCAAGTGCTTTCCTTCAAGTCAACCATTACATTTCGGGATGCAGCAGAAGCCATTTAGGAGTATACTTAACATTTTGTCATACAGAATATTAAAAAGACACTCAGAGGTCTGTGCCACACTTTCACAAGTGGTAACCTAGAGTTTTTTATTTTTTTATTCTGTGTTAATTTTATCACTGGCCAATCCTAATGATGGATGGCTTTGGTTCCTAACTGAATTCACAAAGAAAATAGGAGTCATCACATACACTCAGTTTCACTGGAGTATTTCTCCCAGTCTTAATGTACTGGTCCCACCCTCACCCTCCATCCCCAACCTGGAAATCCCACTAGAAATTCTATATGCCTCATATGCCTTTTGGAAGAGTTCAGTGGTCAATTACTAGAAGTCAGGAAAGAGGGAAACTGGTAGATAATTTTGGAGGAGGAGACAAAGTTCTTGAAGCTTTATTGTCTCCTCAGTAAACTAGAGAGGTAATTCTGTTGGGCTTTCAGAGAATATGACAGTGTAGATCACATTTATATCAAGTCTGTACCAGTGTTTTATTTTACAGCTAAAAGCCATAATAACACCCTAAGTTTTGTATTGTTATATTATTTTCCAGATGTGTAAACTGAGATAGAGAGAAGCTTGGTGAGTTCCTAAAGTCACATGATTTATAAATTCAAAAACCAAGGTTTAAATCCCAACCTGTCTGTCTCTATAACTTGCAGTCTTTCAATTTTTTGGCTACCATTTCAAGGTGAAAACTTTCTAAAAAATGTTTTGGTAAAATGTAATGTGTAAATGACCATAAGCTATTTCATTGTTAAAATTAGGAGCAGTTACCTTGTAATATTATTAATTCATTTATCTTTTATTATATCCCTCAAAGAGTTATATGACTTAACTTATATAAGAAATTTTGAATATTTTCTCATTTTTGATCTCACATTAATTTATGTATCTCAAAATATACTTCTCTTATTCTATTCCCCTCCTATCACAACACAAAGTACCCTAACTCAGTAGAAACAAATAGTTTTTACCATATTTTCTCTAACATTTTAGGATGACCACCAAAAATATATCATCATTTGATTTTTTTTCAGGATAATTTGTCAAAATAAACTATTTTATTGCAAAGCAATATTATAGCTTAAAAATTATAAGTTAAAATTAAACTGAGATCCTTTTAAAATAATTTATGTAGATCTTTTTCCAAAGAGAAAGGTCACTTTTTTCCCCATAAGCAACCTGTACATTTCCATGCATCGTACTATCACACTATAATAAGAAACAAAAGAAACTACCGATTAGCTTTCTTTAATGCGTCTTGTTGAGGACTCATGGGAAACAATACCTCAATAATCACAGTTCATTGCCTTTTGCTAAAGAAGATCATAATGTTACTGTGTAAAGAGCTCAGGGTACTAGTTATTCCTTGGGAGAATGTTAGACATTGTAGAAACTGTGTTAAGTATCTGAGATCAACAGGGAATAATTCGAAGCAACTTTTTTCCCCCCACAAATAACCTAATTTTATTTCCTGTGAGAAGTTTGGGTTTTGGAAAGGTGATGGGAGAAATGAAAATAGTCTAGGAGGCTTTTAGATATGCAACTAAATCCTTGAGCCTAGGGACATTCCATAATCTATATTTGACACATTAGGTTACAAATAATGAGATCTTACTTTTCCCAGAACATATGCTAAAATAAAATTTTAAAATCAATTACCTGATTTAATCATTCCATCAATTTTGAAGGATTTTATAATTTTTATATCACATATAAAGAATATATATCTACTATATATTTAAATATAAAATTAAATAAAATATTTAATATATATTAAATATATTTAATTTGTAATATAAATATAACTATATTATAACTATTCTTTATTATTACTATTCTAGATGAGGAAATAAAAACTCCAAAAGTTTGAATAATTTGTTCTCGTAACCATTATTCATATTGTTTGTAACAAAACACATCTTAACATGATCAGTTATGACTTTGTGAAGCTATGTCTAAGAAACTCAATACTGAAGTTATTTTCACGTATCAATTGGTTTGTTACTATATAAGATTGCACATATATTTCGATAAGAAACTGGTAGAAAAAACAAGGAATTACAGATCCTGACCTAGACACAATTTATGTATAGTGCCCTGTGTTGTTTGATTGCTTGTTTATCCTGAGCCTCAGTGAAATTTGTGAATTAGAAACCCATTATCCGTCAGAAGAAATGCCATCTGTGTCTATGAAGTAATCTCTTTTAACTAGCATGTAACCAATAGAATTTCTTAACTTTTACCTCTTGATTTTCAATTTAGAGAATTACAGAAAAATAATGCAAGAAATACAAATTTATGCCAATAATGTATTCAAAATGTCACATCCAGAGTAGAAAAGCTGAATAACAATAACATTTAGAAGTGTCAATGTCCAAGAAACTTCTGAACACTCTCCTCTAATACATTTTTTAAAGATTTTATTTATTCATTTGTGAGAGAAAGAGAGTAGGAGCTGGGTGAATGGCAGAGGGAGAAGCAGACTCCCTGTTGAGCAGCGAACCAGAAGCAGGGCTCCATCCCCAGACTCCAGGATCATGACCTGAGCCAAAGGCAGGTATTCAACCAACTGAGCCACCCAGGTTCCCTTCTCTCCTGTTATATTTAAAAAAAAAGTATCAGGCAGAACATCATCAGCAAACACGATAGAAAAATCTCCCTGATAGTTTGAGTAGACATAGCTAAATGGCAGTCTTTATTATGGGAGGAAAGACAGGTGGGAGAAAAAATGGCGCATACTAGTGCATAAGTTCTTGCCCATTCTCTCACCTGGTTAAATTTTGCTTTACTCTTTACCTATTTAACTCCCACTTTGGTTTCAGAACTAAGCTTAGTTATTACTTCTGTAAGAAAGCCTTCTCTTTTGACTCCTTTTTCAAATACCTTTACATTGGCATTGGAATATTCACTTATCCTTCAAAATCTTTTCTCAGTCTTAATTTTACATGCATTTTTGTAAGTATTTAATTAATGTTTGTCTTCTCTACCAGATCGTAAATTTCAGGAGGACAAAGACTTAGCATTTTTGTTATTGCTGTTCTTTTGATATCTGTCCCAGGACAGTGTCTGGCACAAAGAACTCTGCAATAAACAACTAGAAAATGAATGACAAGATCTACTTTCTTATATAGGAATGGATTTGTGAAAGATTACTCTTTTCTATGCCAAAAAAATTCAAAATTTTCTGTCAACTGAGCAGAGAGCTGGGATGGAGTGAGAAGTGGGGAGGGAATAAAAGCAATTGAGACCAAAGATCTATTTATCAAGCATTAGGATGCTACACTTTGATTTTCTCCTTTCCTTTCCTTTTTTTTTTCTCTTTTCTAATGTATATAGGCAGCTATGGAATGAATAGCCTTTTTCATCTCTGAATTCTCCAAAAATTCTAAACATAAAAGAACCCCGAACATTTTCAAAAGCCCTAGCAACATTTGGAAAAAGTCAGTTGGCATAAGAATTAGCCATTGAACATATGTTGCTGTAGTAAGTAGTGGTAGAATTAGGGTTTTGATTGAATGTACATTTTTCAAACTCTCTGTAAAACTGTTAGAGCCTTTTTGGTTTGTGTGTTTTAAATCATAAAACCTGCCAGAAAGTTTTACTTTCTTAGTTTGCCATGCTTAGGAAGTGGTTTAAATAACTCATTATTTTGGAAAATAACATGTATTTTCAACACATGGAAAAAACACACACGCACACACACAAATATGATTTATATATTGTGATAAGCCTTAATAACCCTGAATTGTTAATAATCTTTTTGGTAAGATAAAAAATTGATTTGTATAGAATACACTAAAATAAAGAAAGAGTAAATAAAAATTTATCACCAAGTCAGCAATTAATTGTGCGTGTGTGTGTGTGTGTGTGTGTGTATAATGCTAAAACTTCCACATCTGGGTCACTCTTGTTGAAAATGCATAAAAGAGAAAATGAAGCATACAGAATACACGCTAGAAAAAAATGCTTTTCCAACAGAAAAGACGTCTGCTTGTTAAAAGATCATTTTAAAAAATAGGATCAGCAGTTGCCACCTTACACGAGTCAGATATGATATTTATAGCTGGATATTCAGCCTGTAGATTTCCATAAAAGTTTTAAATATGCAATGAAAATATGAGGGAATCATCTTCAACATGAACTCTATCCATCAGTAATTTACAATCCATTTTACTCTTATTCATATTTAAATACGGCTGTGGGAATTTTAAGTATATTCAGTGTTTCTCATTATAGTTAGAAGTGTTAGGGTTTTTTTTTTTCACTATCTATTTGTGTATGTGGGTGGATGTTTATTAGTCTTTCTTGAGAGGCTGTAGGTGGGTTTTTGGGACCACCATTTATCATCATGGATTACTATCCATGGAATATGTGAAGTATATTCATGACAACAAGACACCTCTAAAGTTGTTTCCTTGTAAGATTTGTTTTTTATTTAGTGATGTAAAATTTCTCTCCAAAAATTTGCTTTCATCTTGATAATATTAAAATATCAAATATTCACTTGACTGGGACAGATCAGAATAACTACAGCATTAAAGAAATGGTACCATGGAGTAAAACTCTCTTTTGGAATATCAATTTTTGTCAATATTAATACAAATAAATCTTCAAATTATAAAGCAGATTATGGCTTCCAAATACTTCTTTTCTATATTCCACCCCAGTCCAATTATAAAACAGGGGACAGTACACAGTGGAACACACAAGGATCAAAGGATGTGTTGCTTCAGCTCGGTAACTACTAATGCTGTCACCTTTGATTACTTCAATTTACCTTCTGTCTTGTGGTTACTTCACTTGAAAAATGAGGGTGATGGTTTACATGATTATAAGGTCTCCACTAACTTTGAAATTATTTAAGTCTCTGGGGAGCAAAAACAAGCTCTCTGAAGATAAATGATTTACCACTTAAACTAGTAAGTTATAGAACCTGGAATATACCCAAGTTATCTGACTGATTTTCTAGTAACCATTTTGACAGTAAAAATTACCAGAACGTCTGTAATGACAATAGAAAGATACATTTAATTTTATATTTCCTTGTGTTTCTTTGATATATATAACAAGAATATTAGCATTGCCTAAATTAAAAGCAAATCATACTGAATCTAATATTTATGTCCATGTGTCAGATAAAATAAGCAAAATAACAATATCTAATATTTATATAACAATTATAATTTATGAGATACTTGGTCAAATATATGTTGATGAGCATGAGATTTCAGTAACTGTATCCAGTAAAAGAGAAAATATTCTTTCACATAAATGTTGCAACTAATCTAGTGCATTAGGGTGCTCTCTCTGACTTAGCTCTTAGAGTTTTAAAATGTGTAACTTATGAAATTATGTGCACTCTTTTGCTTATAACATTTCAGTGTTTACAGTCTTGATCAGTTGTGATCTATGGGAACAGGAAACAGGAAATAGTACAGATAAATAACAGTGTGTATTATAACTCACACATGTAATTTCAGACAAGACATTCTCAATGAAATTCACTAAAATTCACTAAAAAGAGAATTTGACAAATACAGATTTTGGATTCTTGTAATTCTAGATGCATTAATAAAACATTAAAAATCTAGTGAACTGATTCTTTTTTTTTAAGATTTATTTATTTATTTAACAGAGAGAGATCACAAGCAGGCAGAGAGGCAGGCAGAGAGAGAGGGGGAAGCAGGCTCCCCGCTTAGCAGAGAGCCCGATGCGGGGCTCGATCCCTGGACCCTGAGATGGGGACCTGAGCCAAAGGCAGAGGCTTTACCCACTGAGCCACCCAGGTGCCCCAAGTGAACTGATTCTTAAATGTTATTACCCTTGTATGTCTTCCCAAATACTATTATGTTGAAAATTCTTTTCTCTACCTGTAAAAATATCTAGAATTAGTGAGGAAATTAGTTGACAAATACACATGTCCTAAGAGAAAACATGGTCTGGCATTATAATACATAGTAGGATTCAAGAAATGATCCTAATGAAAACTAAGCAAAAGAGAATCTTTTGTTAATTACGAAAATAATATTCAGTGAGATAGAAAAGGTCAGCAAGAGAGTAAGCCTTCAATAAAAATATAATAAAACTAAAGTTTTAAATCCACATTTAAAACAGAACAGAATTTATATTTTGTTTTGTTAGACAATCATATTGTAATCTTTTTTAACATGCTGTCTTGATTCAGTTTTGAGCCCCTGGCGAGAGGCCAATGAGTTCCCCTTTTTGAGAAATTGCTTAAATCCATACCTCAACCACTTCTCATATTGGCTCCCACAGCCTGGGCCATTATGCACCCATCTGAAACATCCCAGTGCCTTGTACCAGAGAATGGGAACAGCCTCTATACCCCAAGCTCTGCAAAATTATTCAAAATAGGCAATCGGATGGGAACCGCCAAAACCTAGCTACCTCTACTCCACTTAACCACTTATATAAGCTGCCCCCTTCTGTTCTAGCCTGTTTGCTACCTTTTCCCATTGTATCAGCCCTTGTGTGGCGCTGCCTGGAAAACTTCTTATACCTGGTAATATACACTAACAAAAAAGTCTCCAGTTCTTCATTTATCCAAGTGTCATTGTGTTGTATCCCTCCATCAAAAACATATTGAAATCTCATAAAATACATGTGAAGGCCCAAGTCTTTTAGAATGCAAATTTACAGCTATGTGAAAACATGTACTGAGTTTGTGTCCAAGAGAGTGAATTTCTAATATACATATAATAGGTGTTCTTTAAGAGGAAGTAAAAAAATAATCGAAAATGAAATTATCAGCTATTATAGAAAGACTATTTCCTGGAGAAAAAATGTAGACTGAGAGAGAATCTTAATTCCAGGAAACGTGATTGAAAACTGGACCCATACCTAGATATATAACAGCAAATTTCTGGACTTGCAAAATTAAGGAAACAAGTAATCTTATAAAGGAAAAACAGAGCAAATAATTTACTGAGAAGAGTAAAATCAAGTAGCATTTGCACACTAAGAAACAGGTCTATAGAGTTGAATACAATACAGCCCAATATTTTTATATCCAAATATTTTTCTTTTTTTCTAAGATTTTATTTATTTATTTGACAGAGAGATCACAAGTAGGCAGAGAGGCAGGCAGAAAGAGAATGAGAGGAGGAAACAGGCTCCCTGCTGAACAGAGAGCCTGATCTGGGGCTCGATTCCAGAACCCTGAGATCATGACCTGAGCCAAAGGCAGAGGTTTTAACCCACTGAGCCACCCAGGCGCCCCAGAGGCAGGATTTAAAACCCAGCCTTTTATATTTATTTATATTTATATTTTATTTTATTTTATTAATTAATAAAATTAATTAAAACTAAAGAATTGCCTATGAAGTACACATAACGCAGGTAAAGAAATTTTTTTCTTGAAAGAGAAATTTAAAAATTATGAAATAATTATCTAATAATATTAGTCTGAAGTCACTTAATTTATTATTATTTTAAAATAGGCTGCATGGAGGTCTTGAACTCACAACCTTGAGATCAAGACCTGAGCTGGTATCCATAATCAGATACTTAGCCGACCAACCCACACCGGCACCCCACTAATTTTATTTTCAAAGTATAGTCAAGTAAAGACAGAAATAAAAGAGTAATGGTAACTTCTCAATTAAGGGGACATCAAAAATACCTTTTATTTTCTAAGTTTTACATTCAAGATATAAGTAAGATAGTAAAATATGAAAAGCCGACTCTATGTAGAATAAAACCAAGCTATATAATTAGTAAACATTGCTGAAAATGAAAGTTAATACACCACATAAACCGAAGTATCATTTGAAATTTAGTGAAGATCAAAACAAACCTAATAAAATTGAAGCAAAAATAAAATAAGAACACATAAGAGCAGGTATGAATGAAAGCTGTAAAACAAGAGAAATGATTTAAGAATCAAAGATAATTGTTTAAATTAAAAAAGCAATAACTAAAATAATTTCAGACACTAAAAAGGTAGAAATAAATACACAAAACCAAGAGAATACTTATACAGGTATGAGAACATTAAACAATTTGGGAATCATGTGTACAAGTTTATGAAAAAACACTGAAAACTTAGACTAAAAACATTTCAGCTGTATCCAGTGGCTAGTCCACATGGGAGTATAAAACACCAGCTCCACGGCATTCATTCTGAAGAAACCTTAAGAGCCAGCACATATCCAACACTCCATAGAATCAGCCAAGACATCACAGTTGAAAGTATCCATCTGCCTAGTTCTGGTTCTTGATTCCCCCAAGTATTGGTTCTAAGCTCACTTCCTAATAAATTTTCTAAGACATAGCAACATACATGTTTTTGTATTTACTGACTGCTAGTTTGGGAACATGGAAAGTTACTTAGTACTATTAGTGAGAAAATTATACCATTCCCTCTCCCTGTTCTCCACTCCAAGCAGGATTCATTCTCGGAAATTGCTGATTTCCTTTGTGTAAATATTTTGACAAATCCATATGATATTTTGATATCCTTGTAGTTCTGAACCAAATCTTTATTGTGAGGTTTAATATCCATAGCGTATTTAAAAAAGATAGACAGGCCTTCCATCTGCTATCAGTTCTTAATTTTATTTTTGTTTTGAGCGAGAGTAATAGAGAAGAGAGCTGCTTAGTTAGGACTTTTGCAGGTGTGCGCTTACCAAAATCTTTGGGCCTTATGCCATCAGCCTATTTTGAGAGATTTTATAAGGCAAAGAACTCTGAAACTTGCCAAAGTCTTTGTTTTAAGGATGCTGTGGAGTGTATTCTCCTCTGATTTGTATGTGAGAAACCCTTTAGAACAAAAATCCTGCTGTCGAGAAATTCAAATGTGTTGTTAAATAGACAATGAAGTTTTTATTATGAATAATAATTCTCATTGTACTAGAAATCTGAAAACCGGATGTTCTACTGACTTCAAAAAATGGTACTTGTTTTCAGCTTTTGGTTTGTGCTTTGGCACTTCAATTATCCTTATATATTTTCCCAACCTGACTTTTCTATTCCCTCAATTATTCATTAAAAGCCCTTCTTAAGACCACATATGATATGCTTCACTGTAAAGGCACAGCTAGTTTTTTAGCATGTCAAAATAATAATGAACTAGACTTAAAACGATCAATTAGCATTATGATCTGACCAGCAACCAGCTACAGAAAAGACTCTGTAACTCCCCAGATAATTAATGACACTTTTGTTGTTTTCTTATTACACAAAATAAAGACTCTGATCTGCTCTAGTTAATCTCTAAAATGTCTTGTTTTTCTTCACTGTGAAGTGCCCTGATCAAAAATTGTTTCCTTCCTCCACTTTTTTTTTGCAATATAAATGGGAGTCTTTACCAAACTGGGAGCACTAAAAAGAAATATGTATACATTCTATGGCCTATACTTATAATTTATATAGGTATTCTTGTTTAAAACTCCAAGTTCACGGCCTTCCATGTAGCCATGAAGTAAGTATAAAGAGACAGGAAGTAAGTATAAAGTACAAAGCAGTGTGAAAACTCCCAGGCAGGAAGTAATGAGGTAGTAGGATGCTCAAATCGATTTGGTGGTTGAGGGAAGACTTTGGAAAAAGTGATGATATGAGTGATATGAATGAACAGGAATGAGAGGAGTGAAAGCCTTAAAGAACAGAATGGAAGAGCCCAGAGACAAGAGAAAATGATAACAGTGTCTTTTTTTTTTTTTTTTCTTTCTGTGGTTTCGTACTCTAGGAGCAAGATATAAAAGGCAGAGAGGAAAAACGTGGCTAGATGAGAACTTGGTAAGCCATGTTAGGAGTATGAACCACAACCTTAGAGCTTTGAGGATGTATCCATGGATTGTAGTGACAGTGTGACATGATTTGCAGTATACTTTAGAAAGATTTCTTTGGCAGGGTGCCTGGGTGGCTCAGTGAGTCAAGCCCCCTACTCTTGACTGTGGCTCAGGTCCTGATCTCAGTGTCATGAGATTGATCCCAATGTGGGGCTCCACACTCAGCAGGGAGTCTGCTCCAGATTCGCTCTCCCTCTTCCTTTGCCACTCCTTCCACTCTCTTTCTAAAATAAATTAATAAATAAAGAAACAAACAAACAAATAAATAAATCTACCTTTAGGAATATTCCTTGACTACTCAGAAGGGCTACCTTACAGAAGAGCAAGAGGAAAAGAAAACTCTTGAGTGGGCGTCATCAATTATGGAAAAGACAAGTAATAACTTGTTAATAAAATATCCTTGTAGAACTTATTTAGCATGGCCTACTTATACTTCATGTGGGAATGACCTAGAAATATAAAGTCTTGAACCAAAGTTGGCTAAATTTGTCTTCATTTTTAACATAGCTCTTCGAATTGCATGTAATTTCTGATAATCAGTATGTCAATAGTTGATGGTATTGGTTTAAAACATGCATAAATATAATCACATAGGTAAGAAAAACAAGCATGGTCTTCCACTTCAACTAGAAATCCCAAATGTTTCCCATAAAACAGCTTTTAAATATTGATAATAATACAGGAACAACACGTAGATGGTTTCTTTCTAAATTTACCAAAACTGTGTAAGTGTTCAGTTAATGACATTGTATCATTGATGGCGTATGTTCAAAGGGTTGTGAGGTGGGGAAGGTGAGAACAGTATCTGGTGTTGTGGAAAGGCAAGCGTTTGTGCAATTTCAAAGTTTAGAACAAATATTACCTATAGAGCCAAAATGACATCTGCTAAATAAATCTACAAAATGCTAGTAAAACTATGCCAAGCACAGTTCTTTACATGGAAATTAAATACTGACTAGAATTTTAAGTAGTGTTTTGTTTAACAAAATCTCGGTGTCATAAGTTATTATCCAGGAACTCTGTCTTCTGTGTTTTCTACTTAGGATTTTACAAGAGACACCTTAATTACCCCAATATCTTCTTTGAATTGTTTTCATATTAAAACATTAAAATGAAAATTAGGGGTTTCACAGTAAATACTATTGTATGACTTTGTTTTTAGAATGGGATAAATGGGATTTATTTACATTAAAAGTGAAGTCTAAGGCACCTGGCTGGCTCAGTTGGTAGAACACACGACTCCTGATCTCAGGGTTGTGAGTTTAAGCCCCATGTTGGGTGTAGAACTTGCTTAAAAAATAGTGAAGTATATATAATTACTCATATAAAATGAAATTGTAAGAACCTGGAATGAATTAAGCTCAAAAGCCTTACTTTTCTTCTTTTTAGATCATTTTTGTTCACAAGGTGTTTTCCAATGTAGCGATATTCCTGATGAAAATGTACATTTATTTTTTTAATATTTTTTAAGATTTCATTTATTTATTTTGACAGAGAGAGAGAGATCACAAGTAGGCAGAGAGGCAGGCAGAGAGAGAAGAGGGGAAGCAGGTTCCCTGCTGAGCAGAGAGCACAATATAGGGCTCAATCTCAGGAGATCATGACCTGAGATCATGATCCGAGTTCATGACCTGAGCCGAAGGCAGAGGCTTTACCCCACTGAACCACCCAGGCTCCCCCAAAACGTAGATTTAATATCAGGGTTAAAGATGCTGAAATTAGGTCACAAACTTTCTGAAACACTATTTCACTTTCGGAAAAAAAAAATTAGATAATGTACTTTTCATTCTGAGGAGGCAAATATTAGCAGAGTATTTTAGGATAATCTATCTTGTCTACGCAAGTAGCTGAATAATTTTCATTGACATCAACAGTTTATTTAACACATAACAAATCCATTGTCTCTAGGATCTGGTTAAGTTCCAATTCTATAAATGGTCTTTAACGTGTTATGTGAGAACAATTTTTAAAAAATGGTAATAAATTACCTTTGTGGTTAAGATGATTTCTCACCAGAAAGATATACCATAGTTAGACGAAGTAATCTCTTTCCTGCCTGTGAAATTTGGTCATGCATTCTTATGTGAAAATGAAAATAGAAGAACCGAATACTACTTTTATTTGTCTTGTGCCATATTATATGCCTTTGGAATCTGGTCAACAAGACAGGAATGCTATAATTATAAGCAATTGAACAGAACAAACTGATAGACATTTGTAAGAATGATGCTTCCATTCAATGATATTTTTAAAGCAATTATTGAGGAAATATTGCTGGTCATGTGATAAAATCACAACTCTGAGCAATTAGTTATGTTAGAAAGTCTAAGACAACAGTACTATAATTTTTGTATTACATATTGTAAAAGCAAATACAATTCAAACTTGCAGTTTTACAGGTCTATTCTTATGCATATGTATGTATGATTTCAAATATTTGTGTTTTTAACATTAGCACCAAGTCCATAATTTTACATGGTTTTTATACTCAGAGAGCAAGCTTCTCAGAAAGAGAGACTGTCTTATTTATTTATTTATTTATTTATTTTAAAGATTTTATTTATTTATTAGGAAAGAGAGAGCGAGAGAGAGCATGAGAGGGGGGAAGGTCAGAGTGAGAAGCAGACTCCCCATGGAGCTGGGAGCCCGATGTGGGACTCGATCCCGGGACTCCGGGATCATGACCTGAGCCGAAGGCAGTTGCTTAACCAACTGAGCCACCCAGGCGCCCAAGATTGTCTTATTTATATTATGCTCACTCTTTCATATCGTAGGTACACAATGGGTGATTTAAAAAAAATAAATTCACAGGAGTTATTTATTCCTAAAATGTTTTGGAACGCAGATTTTTTGACATCTTAAAGAAGTTAGGTTATAGTTGAATCATCCAAATAAATTATTTTATTTGAATGTGTGACTCATTCGAATAAAATTAGAGAAGTGTCCTATGATTCCCTTCCCTCTACTTTGCCACATTAATCTTTCTTCTGCTGACAAATGCTTACTGAATCATCCACTTTATCCTTGCCACTGAGATACTTTTAGCAAATGGGAAAAGAGTTTTCCACACACTCCACAGCTCCCGTTCATGTTCAATACAGTAATTGCTGTCCTGTTGTGTCACGTGTGTCCATATTATTTCCAGAAATAGATAGGAAATCCTTTGCAGTGTTTTACTGACTGACTCCCCAAACTATTCTAGGATTGGATAAATATTAACATTTCCACAACTTATTGAATTAATATATATGTGAATGAAACCTTGAAAACAATGATAAGCCATTTAATACTATAAAACTAGGGTACTTTTGTGAGTTTCCTGCTTCCATTAATAATATGGGTGGTTTCTTTGAGAAAATATTGAGCAGCTGTGTTGTGATCAAGACTCTTTGTAAGTAGCTATGGAGTGAGAGAATCCAAGGAAATGCCTTCATGTGACTGTAACTTTTCAAAGTAAACTTTAGTGTCCAGTCAAATGCATGGAGCAATAGAGGCCATTCAGGGATGGGAGAAATCACCATGGGCATCTCTCATATCTTCACAAGGATTGGAATGGGGCTCAATTTAATTCATAGCATTGAATAAAAAAAATTCAAAAACTGTACAGCAACAGGATTTAGGGTATTATCTAGAATATATTTATTATTGATATTAAATAAAAAATAAATCCTTAATCATCTTAATTAAGAAATACCATGATTTAGAGTTTGTTTTCATCATGTTGTCAAAATTTAAAACCCAGTTTTCTGTAATAATTCATAATTACTTCATCTTTCACTCCATCTGGAAGGTAATCAATATATTAGCATATGAACCAGCTGCTGCCCCAGTCATGGGGCAGCTGCCAAGAGTGACCTGGGCTCTTGTCCAACAGCAGAATCCCCAGAAAACCCTGTAGCTACAAGGAAATTAGTTCAAGTGCAAATACAGCTTCCTTTTTACTTGGGATTTTCATTTATTGGGATCTAGGGATTTTGGGGCCCCTTGTTCCACTTTTCTCATCCATGGTTTTATAACCAAACAACTATTTATTAAATACTTAATTTATATGGCAGTAGTACCCATAATTAATTAGTTGATCTAGATTTATAAAATTCTTATGGAAGAAATTTTCTGGCTTTCAAAGCCATGCTGAAGAATATCAAAACTCTGATACGAACACAAGATAGAAAGGAAAATGAACCTGCATCTACCGTGGCCTAAAAAAGGCATGTGGAATCATAGGATCTAAATAAAATCTTGGGAGATAATAAGTAGAATAAAGCATAATATAACATAAATTAACTGAATAAAGGATTATGACCTTTCTGTTGTAAATAAGCATACACAAAATAGGTTATAGATTAGATGTTGTAACTTTATATTTGTTATAAAAATGGCAATCAAAGACTCGATATTTTTCAGTTAAAAGGTAAAGGCTAACAGTTGTTGAACTTTGACTATTAAGAACTTCATATACGTCATTTCCACCATTCCTGATAACAATAGTGTAAGCACGATTGTAGTATTTCCATGCTATGAAGCAGGAGATTAACTTGCCCCAAATTAGGTAACTCATTAGTCTGCAGCCTGTTAATCTCATGTTTTTCCTCTAAACACCACCAAATTCCTTTTTCGTTTAAAAAAAAATAATACTGGCATCATTACTCTATCTAATCCCCTAATACTGTATTTTCAGTGCCAACGTTCCAAAGAGAATTGCTAGCAATAAAAACCCAAACACAGTTCTTAATATCTTCAAGGACTACTTTGGAAAAGACAGGGTATAAAAACTATTCACTTCCAGAGATGGGCATTTGAGCAACACACATTCTTTTTCTACCCTGGCTTTCTCTTTAATTAGCTGCTTTTTTTTTTCTTTAAGTATTTCCAGGATTTAGACTTATTATTTATATTCCAACTTCAAATCTGGCGCTTTTATCTCCCTTGAGTAATCTGCTTCCTGGTGATAGAACAGCAGGGAAGAATATTTTGGAACAATTCAGAAAAGGGTGACCTCCTTCCAAACTTTTGCTTTTCCTTAAAAGCATAATGAAATGTGTTTCATTTTTATCTGTTATCTTCAATTCCAGTTCCAATGCATACTTCACTAAAACTAGGCATTTCAAGGGAATATTTACTTTAATTTTCAAAATTTACCATATGCTCTATGAGCTAGAATTCTATAATCAGAATAAATTAACTTGGCTTCCTTTATTCTTGGTCCTTCACATTCCTTACTTGAAAAGTAGATAAATGTTATTTACAAAGATTTTAGTTGAAACTCTTCTAGATGATATTATCTATGTACTCTTATTCCTTAAATTCTAAAATTCATAAATGGAATATTTCTTAATTTTGTAACAATGATAATTTCAATTTAAAAAAATTTAGAGACTTTTTAAAAATATGTAATTAAGATTATCCTAGACTTACCTGTTGCCACCCTCATCTTGACCAATCTCCAGGGTTTAATCTATTCAGATATTTTGTTTGGTCCCTTACTTGACTAAGTAAAACCTCTTCTTCCAAATTTTATTATAATACATACTTTTATATCTTTTCCTATCTTTCTCACATTTCTTTGAAATTTCTTCTAGATTTATGTACTCTGGGTTCCACCATGAGATGTTTAAGACTGATGGAATGCTGGAGACCGTAATTCAAATAGTATTAAGTAACTTGAGTTTTGAGGCTTTTCTTTTGTACCTCTGCCTTCACCCCTTTCATGAGAATATTGCCCAATTAGCTTACTGGAGGATAAAAGACATATGGTTTAGTCACTGCAAAACCCAGTCAGACATCCAACTGTCAACATGTGAATGAGTTCAGGAAAGACCAGAAAAGCTATGCAGGTGAATCAGCCCCAATTTCTGACCTGCATGCCTCAGGGCTGAAAAAATGTACAGGGCTTTAAGCCATTGAGTTCTATGATGTCCTTACACATGCACACCTGCACACACACACACGTTATTATTACTATGTCAATAGATAACTAAGACCAGGATCTACACATCCTGCTTAGGGAGCCATAATCTAACCTTTCCCTTCCTTTTGAAGCTTATTATTCATTGCATCTCTTCATTCAACATATCTTCTAGCAACCTCAATCATTACCAGAGGTCTGCGTTATGAGGATGTGTATAACTAATAACACAGAACCTTGTTATAACAAAATGAGGCAAAATGGTGTTTTCCTACTAGGTGCATCAAGAACCCTTAATCTTATGAAACCCTAGAGAAAAACTCCAAACATATGAGGGTCTTATTGTTCATGAATTACGGATTAGAAAAAATATATATCTGTATTGTTTTAGAGGTCTCTCTTTTCTTAAATATAGTGATGCACTTAGGAAAATGATTTATCAACACAATTATTATCTTATAAATAAGCCAAGAATATTATGAAAATGTATCCTTTTCTGGGAATCAAATTAGAAAATCTAACATCAAGTGATAGTGCCAGGAAATACATTTATATTCCATAGTGTGCAAATGACTTTGTATCTATAAGACTAGAAAAACTAAATTATTTATGAAAGTGTCAAATTTGTATACAAAAATACCAATTTGGATTACAAATTCATGAGTATATGATATCTTATTGCAGAGTAAGCAGACACTTTTGAGATTAAGTATTCCCAAAGTAACTATCTTTTATATTTATATATTTTTAATAGATACTAGCCATTAAAGAATGATAAGCCATCATTTACTAGCACTGCCATCTCAATTTGATAAATTACACATTCAGACAATCAAAATTCAGGGAGAAAATTCCATTGTTTATTACTCTGTAGTAAATTAACACAAGCTATTTATATATTTAATTTAAATTTCATATACTTATATATCTAAGTTTAATTTGAGATTTTAATTTAATATGTATATACATGATTCTCAATTAAACTTGTATTGACACAGAAGACCTTTTCACAATTAGTTAAATTTTTGTGCTTAGAAGTTTATCTTTTCTGTTTGAACCATGTAGTCATTAAGTTGATTTTCTAGTCATATTAATAAGTTAGCCTTGAAAACTGTCTTAAATTTTTCCATATTTTGGTAAAGCAAAAGAGAATAAGACATACACACTTTCATTTTTCTAATATAGTTAACATCATCAGTTATGCTGGCTTTATACAGTCATACACTGATGGGTTCATTATTTAAACACATATATACTATAGCCATTGTTTTTGTACATGTATAATTTATATGTATATGCAAAATGTACATTATTTCTAATATATATACTTATATACATATGATTACAGCATAAATGATTGATTCATTCAATTTTTTAAAAAGATTTTATTTATTTATTTGAGAGACAGAGATTGAGAGAGAGAGCATGAGCAGGGGGAGAGGGAGAAGCAGGCGACCCGCTGAGCGGAAAGCCTGACACGGGGCTGGATCCTGAGATCATGACCTGAGAGGAATGCAGACGCTTGCTGACTGAGTCACCCAGGCACCCCCATTAAATTTTAATATAACTAATTTTATTTTTGTTTAATTTTATTTATTTATTTGTCAGACAGGGAGAGAGAGCATGAGCAAGCATAAACAGGGAGAGCTGCAGACAGAGCAGGCAGAAGGAGAAATAGGCCCCGGGTTGAGCAAGGAGCCTGATGCCTGACCCTGGGATCACGACCGGAGCTGAAGGCAGATGTTTAACCAACTGAGCCATCCAGGCATCCCTTCATGTAACTAATTTTAAGTACATCACTGGAGTCATTTGCAATTGAATTTTACTGTGTTTAGTTAATAATGTCAATTCAACTACATAAAGCTGTGCTCAGATATACCCCAATAATATAAGAATTGTCCCTAAACTGTTTTGTTGAATTTTCAAAAGTTAGTAAATAATGTAAGCATTCTCCTCTGAGAAAGTAGCCATAAAAGTTGAAAGAGAAAGAAAAAAAATGGAAAATACACTGTTATACTAATAGTTACTCTGAGTTTATAATCAATTACATTATTTTAAGCTAATCTTTAATTGGCCCAACACATTTAATTTCTCCCTAGTTATCAAAACAAGCAGCAGCCTTGATATGCATAAAATATGTTGTTTAATCTATTGGAAATTTATATATCCATGTATGCACTACCCAAAACTAATAGAATAATTTATGAATGTTTTTGTGTGAAAAAGCTGGATATGTGTTACTTTATTCTCATTTTATTTATATTCACCATAGGACAGTCTATTAAAAACATGGGATATTTTAGCAGTTTCAACAAATACCAATTGCTGTATTAAATAATTTAAAATATATTCTATTATTCCTTTACTCTCTAATCTACTTTTGGTGGCACGCTTTGATACTATTTCAGCAAAGAGTGCACAGATATAAATTTGGTATTGATTTATTTGATACTCGTATTGATTTATTTGATACTTTTTCTATCTAATGAAAACTTAACATCTTTTTTTTCCTTCATAGAATATGATTTCATTCTGAATCTTCTCAGAACTTAATTCCATTGCAATGTAGGCATTTTGCTTATATATCTCTGTTAGGCAATGCAACCCAAATATTTAAGTAAGCTCATGACATATTTAACTCTATGGTAACTCCGCTCTCGTTAAACGAGGCAAGTCTGTAAAATGCAAAAGATACCACAGGCTTTAGATCCAGAAAACTTAGAATTTGAATTTTTGATGTGATGCAGCACATCCAATAAAGATAAGCTTCTATTCCTTCATACTGAAAAGAAATAGGACCAAAAAGACCTACTCCCAGGGATCTTTGATAAAGTTTGAGATAATACACATGAAAAATAGCAGTTTAACATTTGCTTTGTCATCCAAACCTTAGTTGTCTCCCCCACTTCATATGAAAAACAGGGATCTACAGTTTGTTCTGGTGAAAAGGGACAAAGGTGTCACGGGTACTCTCAGGGGAACTCAGCTATCTGGATTCCCAGAACAAGAGTGCCTGTTAGTTCTAGACATTCAGGACACAGCATCCACAAAAGAGATGGACCACCTTATTCTTTCTTCACTGGATAGACTTCTTAAACTCTTACAGGATAGCACTTTTTAAGCATCTTTTCACGCTACGTATCTCTTTTATTTGGGTTAACTCTACAAAGTTTTATGTACTAAGTTACTGAAAGAAAATCTCAACAAGTTCCTCTCTAAAATGAATTTTAAGATTGGGATATGGGGTGCGCCTGGGTGACTCAGTGGTTAAGCTGCTGCCTTCGGCTCAGGTCATGATCCTGGAGTCCCAGGATGGAGTCCCACATCAGGCTCCCTGCTCAGCAGGGAGTCTGCTTCTCCCTTTGACCTTGCTCATGCTTTCTCACTCTCTCTCTCAAATAAATAAAATCTTAAAAAAAAAGACTGGAATATGAGTTTTATCTATGAACAATATTAAACCTCATAATCAAGAGAGTTTTTGCATTATCATAGCAAAGTTCTTGAAACACAGAAGATTGTTTGTTTTTTTCATTTAATTATTGGGATGAATCAATGGTAATGTTAATATAATCTTTCAAATGCGATAACAAGCCAGGCCTTGTTTTCATTCCTGGTCACTTATTTGCCTGAACAATTCTCACATTAATACTAGAATTAATAGCATTACTTGTCTTGTTATCTATCTTTTCCTGACATTGGAACTTTAGCAAAGTACACAAGTAGTTAATTACACTTTGGATCCTCTAAATACAAAAGATTTGAATTAAGTCACAGAAAATTTAAATTCAACAGATTGTATTAAAACAGGACTAGGAGTCAATCCTATAATTTTCATCACAATTATTCTACCTTTGTCTGAATATTAATAATTATAAAAATTAGTTTCTTTTTTTTAAAGATTTTATTTATTTTTTTTGACAGAGAGGATAGAGATCAAAAGTAGGCAGAAAGGCAGGCAGAGAGAGAGGGGGAAGTAGGCTCCCTGCTGAGCAGAGAGCCGGATGCCATGATGGGCTTGATCCCAGGACCCTGAGATCATGACCTGAGCCTAAGGAAGAGGTCTCTAACCCACTGAGCCATCCAGGCACCCTAAAATTTAGGTTCTTTAGAAATGCTATTAATAAAAGCTATCAAACAGTATTTATGTTCTCAATGTATGCCTGAAATGCATATCAATGTTTTTGCATTGAAAGTGGTCAAAGAAGCAATTTATCTTTCTTCATTAGTTATACATATTGTGGAAAATTGACAAATGTGGGCCATTTTATGAACGCAATAATCAGTATTCCTCGTATAACAAATATATTTAGATATTATATGGGTATATGTGTATCTGGAATATCCTAGCTATTTTCTTGTTAATTCATGAAGAATACTACTTAACGAGTCAGATTCTGAAGATTACAGAGTATGGAGATGAAAAATGTTTGTTTTTTGCAATAAGCATACAACAGCTCTACATAAGTGATAACAGTATTAGCAAAGTGTGCACTTTAAATTGTTTTTACAGAATTGGGAATGAGTTTTTGCTGCTCCATCCATATTTTATCAGTCTGTCTCTCTAATTAAAGGATACATTAGTGGTAGCTTCTGGAATGGAGCAAAACTCAATGGTTGGTGCAAGGTTAAAAATCACAATTGTGGTTTCGTTAACATCCAATTTTCATCATTCAAGTTGACAAAATTGAGAGCAATGCTATCAGGTGAGAAGTTAAGAATAACAGAGAAGATGAAAATAGATATCCAATGATGTAGAGATTGATTTGATGAAAATATAGAATTTAGATGTGGGATAAGTCTCAAAGATTGTCTATTTAATCCAAATATTACAACAGTTTAGGAAACAGATGCCTCCCATCCAAAAGAAAATACATAACTCGTTAAAGTGTATACATCCCATAGGGATTAAAGGCAGAGGTTGGGGGAGGGGTATCAGAACTCAGTTGTCCTAATTAGTATTTTATTTCCTGTTCTAACACAGATTACTTCCAGAGAACATGGAATAACAAGATAGTGATTTATTCTGTAATACGTTTGCTTAAGCCACTCAGATTTCCTAGTTTTAGCCTGATTTTTTAGTGATTAACTAAAAAATGAAGGGAAGCAATGCCTTAGAGGGGAAGGGATTTTTGCTTAGGAAACTGAAACAGACAAAGAGTTGAAGGAGCAGGAAAAGGACATGACTGGTTTTGTGCCAGACACGCTTATACACATCATCTTACATAATCCTCACAGCATCATGTCAGGTACGTGTTACTCAACCAATATTCAGAGGTGAGAACATGGCAGCTTTCTTTGGGTCACAGGATATGGTGGTGATGGACTTAGGAATTCCACTAAATCACTAGTTGCCATTTTTGGAGTGTCTGAGATGGCATCTTTGCATAGATTATATCTAAGTTTTATGTCAACTCCAAAAGAGAAGTTCAACAGCTTTCCTAAGATGTCAGAGAAAGTAAGCCACAATTTTGAATTTAAACTTGGAGGAGGCTAGCTCCTTGTTCTTGTTCTTGTTCCTAGACCACACCTGAGTGTCACTGTTATTTGACATTTTGCTGATCCCAGCCTAAATCTCTTTGTTTGAATGGCGGTAGAGTTCCTCCTGCTTTGAGTAATCTTGTATGGATAATTCAGAAAATACATTTAAAAACTGGTTTTGAAAAAAATAATATGAATCCATTTTCCCTGGAAGTACATGAAATTGAAATAGAAGAAGTTCTGGTGGGTGTTGTAGCCCAAGTTCACTGCTACTCCCAGAATAAAATTAGTCTTTTAAAAATTATGTCCTTGGTAGTTTTAAAACACTTTAAAAAATTAAACTATGTTTAAAAATCTTGAGTGCACATACTGCTTTGTAGCTCTCTGCTATTAGAAAAGATAATGCATCCCAGTTTTCCAGGACTTCTTTATGGAATGCATTTTTAAAACATTTACCTTTTTTTCCCAGTATACTCACAATCACCTGGCAAACACTGAATTCTGTCTTTAAAAGTTAAGTTCTATTTTATAAATACATCTTTTTTTTTAAGATTTTATTTATTTGACAGAGAGGAGATTACAAATAGGAAGAGAGGCAGGCAGAGAGAGAGGGGGAAGCAGTCTCCCTGCTGAGCAGAGAGCCCGATATGGGTCTGGATTCCAGGACCCTGAGATCATGACCTGAGACAAAGGCAGAGGCTATAACCCACTGAGCTATCCAGGCGCCCCTAAATAAAACTTTAGTTCACTTCAAAATTAATTTTAACTCCATTGCTCTATGGATTAAATGTCTTTCACTGAATAAATCTTCTATATATTTTAACTCAAGTTATGTAGTTATACTGTTGTTTCATTGAATTTCACACTATTCTCATTTAAATCTCGCATTACTAATCAAGACATCAGTTTCCTTACAAGTTTTTAAGACATAGAGAATTTCTTTAATAATCAAGATTATTTACTTTCTATGTAGTGTCTTCAAAGAGCATCAATTTTATTAAACCTGCATTATAACTGATGTGCTGATATGTACAAATATTTATATAAAATTGATCTCTTGGTTATAAGAAGACAGTAATATGCTAAAACAATAGACCAAATATGATTATGTGTAGCATCTCATGAATAATGAAAAAATACAAGGCTTCTGCTAAATCTTTTTTTTTTGCCACAGAAAATTAAAAAAAAACACTAAGTGAAATGGTGAAATGTGACTCATCAAAACAGCTCTTGTTTATAATCTATAACTATGACCTTGAATTATGATACAATTCCATTTCCAGGTACAAACCATATTACTCATGTTTATTTGCTCTTATGTTCATATTTTTTAGATTATTTTGAACATGATATCAAGATTGTCCTTGTAATTTATGCTTTTTTTCTTCTTACTATAACTCTAGAATTATGTACTCTGAGGCTATCTTTCAGATTCCATAAGTAAATGAAAGTTGCTCAAAGTAACTGATCTTGACTGTGGTTAATGATCATACTGATTGCTACTAACATTTTTTAGATGCCACTTTTGAGATAAAATACTTCAAAAGTCATTCTTAAAAGAGACGTATGTCATTATTTTGCTATAAGTCATCTTTCTATTTGCTTTGAAAAGTTTATTGTCACGAATCATGATATTTCTGGTCTTCCGGTAACAAGATCTGGTAAGAGGATCCTCATGAGGGCAAGTAAAAGCTTATGATCTTAAGCTGGGATAAAAAGGTAGTTCTAAATCTACAGATTTACAGGAAGCTGCTATGAAGAACAAAGAGCTTGCTGAGAATGATCTGTGGGCAGTGGCAATTAGCTCTCCGATGAGCTGTAAATATTAGAGTTGGGTAGATTAACTTAAGAACACCTTGTACATCATATTTTGCTCTCTATCAATGTTTAAATCCTGGGGTCTCAAGCAGGACTCTCTTGTTCTTGATGTATTTTAGCACGTGGGCATACGCACGTGCACACACACACAGAAAGAATCTTGGGCAGAAAGAGTCACTTTCTTTTGGTTGCTACTGTAGAGCTTCTTTTATATTTACAATGTTGACAGTTCAACAGGAACTTAATTGAGGGGCCCAAATGCCTGTTAACTTCACAGCAATTCTGAAACAAGTTCACTTTGTCTATACCTTATGGGGCACATTGGAAATATGGTTAAGGGTTTGGTACCCAGAATGATTAGAGACCAGACACATGCTATATCCTCCCCTGGGCAATACTGGAGAATTACTCCAAAGTCCTCTGTGTGTTCACTGGGGTCTGAGTGGGCATCCTGACCTTCCTAGCCCCAGTAAGCCTGATGACCCAGTTCAAATCAGTCTCTACTGTCTTTGGAGTGGATCCAGAATCACTTCTGTCTAGAATCACTAAAACTTTCCCAGGCATTATGCTTAAATATCAACTTTAACCTAAAATTAGACCTCCTTTTAAAATTAACCTAAAATTAGACTTACAAATATATAGAAATCATAACTTCCTCACAATAAATATTCCATTGATATCAAGTACATAATTGAACTAAAAAATAAATTATTTGGATTGCTCCCCACTGTACCTAACCAATGGAAGAATTATGCATGTGAATTCATGGACTGCAGATAACTCTCTCAATTATGGCTTTATTTAAACAAAACCTTATGATATAAATCATCAAATAGTGGCATCCCTTTGTCATACTATCAAAACATTCTACTAGAGAACAAAATAAAAATGCATTGATTGAAACATACAGTATTCTATATGCGTCATATGTTAAGGTTCTTTCCTATATAATTTTTAGTAGTTTTAATGATGCATTTTTAAGGTGTTTTTTAAAAAGAGGCCACAGACTAGAGTTCTGGTATATTTTCCTCTACTCAAAACAATTGCTTTTTTTATGACTTGTTTCCTTAGCATAATAACTAGAGCTAAAGGGCAATGCTATCAACATGCTTTGTCACTTTCATCTGAGTATTTAAAATCTAATTTTAAACAAAATTAGATAAGTCTTGGAACTATAAACTTTGACTAACACCAAGTCGTGACTTACACTCCATAATACATTGCCAAATAATGGCAAAGATTGTGTGTACCTTCAGCAAAAGGGTAAACTCACAAAGGGGCCCATTAATGAGAGTTTTCATCACAGTACAATTATTCCACAGTGTTCCATCCTAATGCCTAGCCTTTCAAGAATTTTTGGCAAAGGTTTAAATTTTTCTGGTGAAATTCTGTGAGAACTCTAGATTATTATAATTGGATTCAAACCTCTTAAAACAGAATACTTGTACATAATGGAGATGTTTCTATACATTATGCAACATTTTTGCATTCTGCATTGTCTATATTGATTTTGAAAAATAACCAGTATAGATCTTCATTGATTTACAATGAAGTTACATCCTCATAAACCCATCATAAGTTGAAAATATTGTAAATCAGAATGGGTTAATATACAATACACAACCTACCAAACATTATAGTTAAGTCCAGCTGACCTTAAACTGAATCAGAACACTTCTATTAGTACACAGTTGGGCAAAATCCTCTAACACAAAGCTTATTTTATAATAAAGTGTTACAACTGGGTAGCTCAGTTGTTAAGCATCTGCTTTCAGCTCAGGTCTCAATCCTGGGGCCCTAGGATCAAGCCACACATCCGGTTCCTTCTCAGTGGGAAGCCCACTTCTCCTTCTCCCACTCCCTCAGCTTGTGTTTCCTCTCTGTCTTTGTCTTTGTCAAATAAATAAATAAAATATTTAAAAAATAATAAAGTGTTGAAAATCTCATGTAATTTGTTGAATACCGTACTGAAAATAAAGAGCAGAATGCTTGTATGGGTAGAGAACGGTTGTCAGTGGGAATGGTTGTTGACCTTCATGGCGCGGCTGACTGGGAGCTGGGGCTCACTGCCCAGTGTCAGGAGAGGGGATTGTACTGCATATGGGGAGCCTTGGAAAAGATCCAAATTCAAAATTCTAGGTATGTTTTCTACTGAGTGTGTATGGCGTTTGCACCATCGTAAAGTCAAAAAAACAGAAGTTGAAGCTGAACCACTATAGCACATCAGGGAGCATCTGTATAACTTTTGTTGGTTTACTGTTATTTCCATTGTAAACTATCATTGGCAGATACAATGATAGGATAGCAGCCTTCTCCACTTCCTTAATCACGTGGAAAATGTGATTTGAATGTTCTTCTATTTCAGGAATCTCTCAAATTGACAAAGATATGTGCTTATTGAAGTAACTTTTACATTTTACTTAAAAAATATGACAATGTGTGTTTTTAGGAATGGTTGAAATCACCTCTATGGTTTACAGTAGCAACCAAAAAGAAAGTGGCTCTTTGGGCCAGAGTTTTATTTTGTTTTTCAATAAATCAAGGACAAGAGAGCCCTGCTTGAGACCCCAGACTTAAAACATTGATAGAGAGGAAACTCTGATGGACAAAGTATTCTGAAATTGTCTAAAAATCTGCATTTAAAAGAAATCAGTATTTTTAATTTAGTAATGCATGTATTTAAGGATGTGTTCCTAGCAGACACACAACAAAAATTTCTGAAGTAGCTTCTCCATTTTCTGGGTAATATTTTTTTGAGTAGCAAACATAAGTGCCCGCAGCAGTGTTGAGAATATCTGTTCATTACTAAGTACAACACCACTTGACCACAAGCTCAAAATAATCACAGAAGTCATTGCCTCACAGTTTTCTGGAATAATATTTGGTCAAGGAAATCTTGGCCTCAGGCAGTGAAAAAGATCATCATGTCTTGTAATCCTGTGTCTGAAAGAAATTTGCAGAATTCTGTTTATATCCTACCCTCAAACTGCTACTTCATCTGTCACCTCATGTCTCCAGGAAGATGTTCCACAACTAAGGTTACCAAATAATAGTCAATCTAATTGGCAGTCCAGTAAATTACTTCTGGAAGTTTTATATCTCTGGTTTCCATAGGGGAACTAGGAAATACTAAGATTTTCATCCTGTGATTATCCTTTTAAAGCAGTTCACTTGTCCTTATCATGACTGAATTGTACTCTTTTTCTTTTGCCTTGTTCTCAAAACTACAGTTACTATTGTCTCCTCAAAGAGACATGGGAGATACACACTCTGTCACGGTACTATTTATCCCTGAGTCCACAGATGCTCAGATGAATGTTGGCAGAGTTATAAGCTTTTTGTAACGATGTAGATAGCAAAATCTTGTGAGACATATTTTAACTACTATCAGTTAGGTGCCTAGAAAGAGAAATACAGACAGGAATATGCTCATTGGAGTGCAGGTCGGTGATTAATAGCAATAGTAATTCATGCAGATAAAAAGAGAAAATTAAGGTAATTGTCAATAACTATCTGTTTTTATTGTATATATATGGAAACATATATATATGAAAACATTAACACATATACAGGAAATCAGAAAGTAACTTTGTGTCTTTAAATGCTGCTAGAAATTATTAATAGCCAGAGCACTGACTTTACTTGAGTGATACATTAAGTGCTATGTTGTACAATTAATATATATTTCTTCAGTTTTTTTTAAAGATTTTAGTTTTTGAGAGAGAGAGAGAGAAAGAGAGTGCAGGAGTGGGGGGAGGGACAGAGGGAGAAGATGACTCCCTGCTGAGCAGGAAGCCCAATGTGGGGCTCAATCCCAGTACCCTGGGATCATGACCTGACCTGAAGGCAGATGCGTAACCAACTGAGCCACCCAGGTGCCCTATATATCCTCGTTTAATCATAACAATAATCTTATGAAGTTCTTTTGTTCATTTCAAAGAACTGAAACAAAAAGCATTAAAAAATGCCACTTGCCCAAAGTCAAATACTGGAGCTGTGATTGGAACCACATCTTTATTAAGAAAATATCCCTTCCAGTCTCACTCAGATAAGCACAAATTTGCTTAGTGATTGAGTTGCCCTGTCACTCACCTCTTCACTCAAAGAGCAGCAACTAAAACAGCAATCAATGAGAACCGATTAGAACTGCCAAAATAAGAAAAAACAATATTTACATGCTTTGGAGAAGATAATATTTACTCCTTTCAATTATTTCTCAAAACAACTAGTTAAAGAGTAGATGAAAAGAATAGTCAACTGAATGCAAAAACCATTGCCTCCGTCCACATTTGCATAATACCGTGGGGGTGTTTATTCCCACTTTTTCTTACTTTCATAGAAAGAAGTGACTTTATGCTCTACTCCCCAGGAGACAAATGTGTGGGAGAAATACATCTGACTAATACGTTTAAGAAAAGAAATGAGTGTGGTTGACTCAGGGCCTCCTAGGTCTCTTTTTGAGCCCAGCTGCTTTGCAAGATACATGCATCCCCTTCTGCTTCGTGGAGTAAGCTTTGAGCAGGGCTCTTACCCTGCAGGGGAGGTATGCAGACGTCCACGGACACTAGGCACTGTGTGACTAAGTTTACGGAATTCTAGGCTGAAGGATAAGCAAGTACATTTTGCCAAATTAACTGACGTTCTGTTCTCTACTCTGTGTTATCAATAATTAACCTAGCATTTCACTTTTCATTTTTCTGTTCTATGGATTATTTCAAATCTGAGGAAAGTAGAAATGGAAGATTTTTACTGGCTTCAGAAAAACCCAGTGTCCTACAGTATAATGGGAAGCCTTGAAAATGTATAAATACCGGTATTTGAGAACCAAATATAAGAGAAATTTGGTGTACTACTAATGAAAATCCTGAGAGTATAAGGTCAGCCTTTCACAGTGGCTTATCCATAGGGAATTTGTTGTTTTTAAAGGTTCAGTGCTACTTTTAACGGACCTTTGGCTGATTAAATATGGGTTCTACAGAACTTAATATGCAGGAAGAGAATTTTCTGTCGCCGACACTGTTCTGACCTGAGATCATGGTCATGATGATGATCTCAGACATGAGATGGTCCTACATGATGGAACACGATTCCACCTAAGCTGACACAGATTTCACTCACCTCTTTCACAGATTTCACATAGCAAATAAATTGAATAAATGGAGACTTTGAGACCTACTTTGTGCTTATTTAAAACAAGCAAAAGTTCATTAAACTAGCATTTACGTCATTTGAAGTGTGGATTATTTTCCGTGCTTTCCTTGTGCTTCTAAATCATTACCTCAGATTAGAATTTATAATTACAAAACTAGCTACATTTCTGATGAGAAGTTGAGAGAGTGACCAATGTGTGAGCTAGATCGTGACAGATCAGACGTTCCATATTCTGTTGGTTTTTACATACATTGTGTTTTTTTACATACATAATTGTTTTAACTACATCAAAGGTTAAAAGAAAAAAATGTCTAAGAGTACAAATTTTTCATAACATGCTTTCTTTTGAGTCAGGCCCCCTTGTTTGGTCTCAGAACAGTACCTGAACTGCGTTGGTTCCCAAAACTCTGATTAAAATGTTAGATTTCAAAGATTCGGGCTGTGACTCCATCCACATAAGCTCAGTAGATCTTATTATACAAAATATGATAGAGAAGCCATTAATCTATAAGGAATATGCCATCAGCTTCAATTGAGGACAAAAAACATGCCAATAAAATCATTGCAATTGTGAAGATGTAACTTAGAAAACCTGAGCTAGAACATTCTGTGTCTAGGAATGTCACTTCTTAGGAAATCCAAGAGTGATTGGCTTGATTTAAAAATATACTTTGGTCTTGATGATTGGTAGTAGTGAAAAGTGAAAACATAATAAACTTAAGCTAGTTAAGCTTGAGGAGGAGAGAATTTCCACACGAGAAATGTTGTGATTTTAAAGGAGAGGATAAATACCTTTGAAAGGGGACAAATAAAATCTTGGTGGTCAAGCCATAGAAATAAGAGAGCAGAAAAGGCACACTTTGGTGTCATTAGTTTTCAGGAAGGTATTCAAGAATGGGCACCTGTTTTGGTTCCTTCCAGATCAGAAAGAGAGGCTGGGTTCCCCTCAAAATAAACACACAATAGCAGGGAAAAAAGCAAGATGTCAGTGACTGGGAGCCTCATATGAGAAAGAGTTCAAAAATCATGGCGAGGGATTCTCTTAATTATTAAATTAAATAAAGAATCCACAAAACATCGCAATTTGAAGATAAGAACTAAGTAGTTAGGGGAATATTAGAAACGTTACCTAGAGAAGGTATGAACAATTTTGAGAGGGAACGACTAATAACATGAGTGTATATAAACACATATTTCCTGATTCTGGGAAACGCAGTTAACCCAGGTGAGGAACTCCTGTGTTCTACAGATACACAAAGAGTGGGCACCAAGCTCCCGGCACTGAGCCAGGCTGGGCAATAATAAATGGTATTCATCCTTGGACTTTTGGCAAAATGTTCTCTCAGTGGAAATATTCAGAAGAGGGATGTGAAGATATACAATATTTCTTTGAATATTCATTGATTTTTGCAGACCCAAACTTTGTTCATTTGCTGGATGAAACCAAGGGGCTTCACAAAACAAAAATAGACAATTCCATAGGGAATGCGAATGTCTAGCACCATCAGAGAAAGGGTAAAATAAAATGTTATATTTAGTAGAATTGCTTGCTCCAAATGTGGCAGAGGGAAAAAAAAAGGTGAACATGGGCTAAACTGCTAAAAAGGCTCAGCAGAGACTTCCTTAAAGTAGTGGGGGTAAAGGAAGCAAAAGTAAAAAAAAAAAAAAAAAAAGGCATAGCTTCCTACTATAGGGAAAGAGCAGGTAGAAAGAAATGCTAATGGGGCCGGAAATAGTCAAAAGGTGAAAGAAGAAAGATGGCAGGACTTCGCGGTGTTGTATGCAGATATGGGTCTCAAGGAGGCTTTTTCCTTTTTTTGTATGATGCCCAATAACACAGGAAAAAAGAGATCTCAAGATCTGGGAACTGGGCCACTGCCAGTGCAAATTTCCACACATTGCTAAAAGGCACATATGCCTCAAATGCCACTCTCTGAGTGAGAAGACAGTATGAGTAAGTGGATGACAGTCCTGGCATTAGCTTCTGAAGAACAAGCGATCCACTACCCATCCTTCCGAGTGTGTTATCTGCCCAAGCATCCCAGAAAGCCACTTCCGCTCCCAGTGTCAACGAATTTCAGTTTTCGAATTTAATTTTTTTTTACTTTCACAAGAACTATGAACTTCAATGTATATTCCAGTTTTATATTCATTATTTGTGTGAGGGCATTACATGTGGGATTTTAAGGTTTTCTTCCGAACTGCGTAATGGAAGAACCTTCTCTCAAATACAGGGAATGTGTAAGGGACTACCATCAGGCTCTCCCATTAGCTATTATTTAATCTCATCTATTTTCTCTGCCACCACTATTTAATTTCATCTGGTAATCTCAGGTGAGGTACATTGAAGAAAGTAGTCATGGGTAATTTGTGCCTGGAAACGAGGAGGAAATAGAGTTTAGCAAAGCCTTGGAGATACTTTAATTAATCACCTGTTCTAAGTCAGTGCTTCTCCAACTTTAATGTACGTAAGAATTGCCTGGGGATCCTGTTAAACTACAAAATAAGTACATCTGGGCTGGGTCTGAAATTCTGCATTTCTAGCAAATTCTGCATTTCTAACAAGTCCCCGGTGATTTCTCGGGTCTGAAACGGTAAGGTTCTAAATGACTTCAAAAGTCTCTGGGGAGGAAACTAACTTCCTGACAGTGAATCCAGGAGGACCCACCCGGAAGCCAAGTTGGCATTTGGGGGGTGGCATCATAAAGATGGAAACAGAGCTAGCCTGATCTGTCACCTCTCTCCGTGAAACTGAGCAGCTGCAACCAGGGCTGGTCATAGAATTAGTTGCTTAATCTAACAAGAAAAAAAAAAAAAAACCCAAGGAGTATAAGGGGAGAATATTTACTTCCCCTTCCTCATATTTCTGTGAAAAAGGAACAAATTCCTACCTCAGAACCCAAGGAGTAAAAGTCTGGGAAGAGTACATCCCGCTGCACTCTGCTCCTTCCCTGTCCTTTAAGGGCAGAGAAATGACTCATTTGCTTCATTGGCTTTGGGCACTCCAAGTTCTCTTGTGGGGCCACCTAGCTTGCAGCGTACCTACTTCCTCTTCTTCCTCTACTCCTTCAGAGAACAGGCTTCCTTGGCCAGAAAGGCTCTCTTTATTCACCCTTGCCATTGTTGTGTGAGTCAGTATGTTTAACCCTGAGGTGAAGCATTTCAAAGCAAAGCAGCCATATTCCTTTTTTTTTTTTTTTAAGATTTTATTTATTCAGGAGAGAAAGAGAGAGGGAGAGAGAGGCAGAGGCAAAGGAAGAAACAAACTCCCCACTGAGCAGAGAGCCCGATGTGGCACCAGATCCCAGGACCTGAGATGAAAGCAGAAGCCCAACCAACTGAGCCACCCAGGCGCCCCAAACGGCTATATTCTTAAAGCCACATTCACCAAACAGCTTTATCAGTAATGAAGATGCCATTTTTCTCCACTTATCTGATTCTTCTGTATTATTTTTCAATAAGTTCCCAGCTCAGGAGGGGAAGATAGAAGTGTTCCTCAGGGGACACCTAAAAGACCAGTGGTAATATTCTTGAAACACCTCCCGATTTGTGCTTTTCTATCACAGAACTGGTTCCTCTGCTGATTCTACCTGCCACTGACTTGAATGTTGAGAGCAGGCTGAATGAGGAAGAAATAAATGAATAGGCGGCTCCTTTCTAACCTTGAGGATTGTTTGAGGAGGAAGGAAGATAGTGGTTATGTGATGGGGTCTCCCCACCTCATTGTTGCTTTGTCCCTGAAGTCCCCATCTTAGCAAAGTATAAGTTTTAAATACATCCAAATATGCTCTAATAGCCCTAACACATAAAGCAAGTGTCCTGTTGCCATGGAACTAGCATGGAGGAAGCCATAGATCCCCTGAAGAACTGTAGCTCCACCTCAGGGCCCCACCCACCAAGGTGTCCCAGAGATTGCACAGGTAAAGAAAGAGAATATGGGGTGAAGTAATTAGTTAAGATACAGCAAATATTCTCTACCTCCACCCCCAACCTATGTGGAGGGAACAGGCCTTTGAGAAATGATTACTTAATTCAAAAAATAAAAAGAAAGTACTGAGCACATGAGTAAAAATTTAGAGGGGTTAGAAAAACAGAAGCTTTCTGAGTGTGAGGACTTTCAGATGAAAACCGAATGAACAAGAACCATAGATCCTAGCTGTGGGTGTAGGCATGTCCCACAAAATGCCATGACAAGCCAGGGCAAACACACCACTGTTACTTGTCCAGTGGTCACACCAGAACAACCCCTCATGGCAGGAAAAAAACACAAAAGTTCATGAATCTGAGATCCTTTTAACAACCCCGAGGACACCTAAGACCTCATATACACAATTGCCACTTGGGGGAAAAGGAAGAGGAACATGATCCAAAAGAGATTCATTTCTATAAAGAACTACTTAAGCTATCAATGGTGGAAAGTTGAACTATGAATAAACTATTTTTACAGGAAAAAACTTATCTGAAATATCTGTTATCGGAGATATCTGTTTCTTTACCAGTGACAGGAGGTTAATAGGAAATATCAGAGAAGTTATGGCATAAATAAATAGAAGCTACATTTTCTATACTGATCAAATTAAAAAAAGAGAGAGAGAGAGAATGGAGGTAGAGACCGAGAAGATGAATCCAGGTGAATAAATCTCAATCTAATGGTATTTGAGAAATGGACAAATGAACAAACAAAAATGGAAGACAGGCGACCATGAAAGAAAAGAATTACTAACAGCTAAAGAGAAACATGGAATCTTAAAAGTATTATTACCAATTGCACACATATGCACAATATGTATACCTTTATATATTGCTGTAAAATTGAATATGTGAATAACATCGAAAAGATTATAAGACAATTCATAGAAGAGAAAAAGAGTATCAATAATGTGAAGAAAACAAACTGGTCTCAGAATTCTTATTGGCAAAACCGTGTATTAGAAGACAATGTGTGGTGCCTGGGTGGCTCAGTCAGTTGAGCATCTGATTGTCTGACTGTTGATTTTGGCTCAGGTCATGATCTCAGGGTCATGGATAGAGCCTCACATCAGGCTCCACACTCAGTGAGAAGTCTGCTTGAGGATTCTCTCTCTCCCTTTCTCTCTGTCCCTATCCCTGCTAATGGGCTCACATTCTCTCTAAAATAAATCTTTAGAAAAACAAAAAGAAGGCAATGGAATAAGGCCTTCTAACGTCTGAAGGAAAAGTATATTCTACCTAGAATTGAAAACCCTGACAGGTTATCAATAATATCTGAGTCAGAATAAAGCCATTAAAAAGTTCCCAAACTTGGAAATTTATTTCTGGTCCATCTTTTCTTAGGAAATCAATTGAGCATGCACTTCAGAAAAAATGAGGAATAAGTCAAGGAAAGATCCTGAGATCCAGTCAATAGTGATTTCAAGCCTGAAAATCAGTGAAAGAAAATTCTAGGCTAGGGGCACCTGGGTGGCTCAGTAGGTTAAAGCCTCTGCTTTCATCTCAGGTCATGATCTCAGAGTCCTGGGATCAAGCCCCACATTGGGCTCTCTGCTCAGTGGGGAGCCCGCTTCCCCCTCTCTCTCTGCCTGCCTCTCTGCCTACTTGTGATCTCTCTCTCTGTCAAATAAATAAATAAAATCTTAAAAAAAAAAAGAAAATTCTAGGCTAAAAGTTGAATCAAGAAGACAGAGTTCTTTGGGAAGGAGGTCATGGGTATGAAGAAATGGTATGTATCAAAATTTACAGTACAGTTGAAAATTTGAAAAAAGAGATTATGTAATAAAATAGCCTAAAGGGGAAATGGTAAATTCTTAATTAATATACTATTAATATTATAATTAATAATTAATGGCCAATATATAATGAGTGATACCATTAATAATTAATATAATGTTATTACCAAAAAATGTACAGAACTGAGGGTTAAAATAATGGAGGGTTAAAGCAAATTAAAATATTGCATCATTTTGAGGAAATATTGCCATCTATGTTAGGGCACCAGAGAAGCCGATAGCATAGTAGGCTTCAACCTGCACAGATTTTATTAGGGTAGGTGACTGTGTGAGAATGTGGGCAGGAAACTGGGCAGCTAACAGGGCTTTCAGAGGGCTATATAGGCAAGTCCGAGTATAAGTGAGGAAGACAGGAAAAGGAGGTACAATAGGAGCATCTTAGAGTGTCTAAGGAAGGGACAGTAGGCCCTCCCATAGTTTCTGAGCCAGTAACAGCCATGAAAAGAGTCCAGTGTGGCCCAAGACTGGACCTGCCTTGTGACCCTCCCATGCACAGTCCTTGGCCAGAAGCCTCTTGGAAATCTGGCCTCAGGATCAACACAGCACCAACTCTGATTTCGAATCACAGAAGTGGGGATCCTTGGGTACTCTGCTCCCTGAAGGTGAAGGTTGGCAAGGCTCATTCTCAAGGCTACCATGACATGTAAGAAAATTCATTTGATCCAAGGAATATTCTCCTTTGACTCCCCAGTGATCATGACAGTGTAGTCAAAGAAGACTTACACCACTTGACTTTGAAGTGTCAAAATAAGATAGTCAAAATCAAGCATAAGACTTGCCAATTATTGTCCGGTATGAGAATCAATCTCTACATAGTGTGGTTACCCAATACCTGTTGTCTTCCAGAAGCAAAATAATATTCTAAATATCAGCAGTAGAATAATAGATGAGAGCAAGAGAAGGAGATGAAGGAATAGGACAGTTATTGCCTCTTCTAACAAAGTGAGCAGTCAAGAGATAATTTCTAGTTAAGAAATGTGGCTTACATGTTTTTATTTATTTTAATATTTGAACCAACTGAAAAATTAAACTTCACAATATGATTGCATTGGTAGGAAGAGGAATGAATGGGTGGGCGGTGATACAAATGAGCTAATTCTCATTCAGAGAGATAAATAGTGATGTAAGAATATTATCCATTGCTATGGATGGATCCCCCAGACCTAAAAACAATACCTATTTTTAATTTATCATCTCCTGCAATTAAGATTCGAGGTCAAGAAGATTCAGTTAAAGAAATTTTTGCACATTATATAACTTTCAGTACATGAGAAACATTTATCTTTTTGATTTTGATAAATGGGTTAAGAAAAATACTAAGTCATAATTCTATCACCCAGACATAAACTTTTTTTATTTTTCATTCTGAGTTTTCACTTTATAATTGCATCCTTGCCTTAAATGTTACATGTTGTGTTGCAAGCTTTTAAATTTAATAGTAATTATAAATATATCCCCATATCCTTACACATTCTTGAAAACTATGTTTTTGGCTACTTTTGCATGAATCATGTCATGAAAATTTGCCATAAAATATTTAACTTATATAAACTCTAACACTTGGGCTGTGTCCATTTCCATTTTTAACATTTACTGAAATATACTATAATGAAATTATCTTTACATATATTTATATTACATATTTATAATTGTCTTTTTGACAATTACATGATATTACTGTGTCAAAAACACAGGCCTTTTAAGTTTAGGACAGATAGAGAAGACAACTTCTTCAAATGTTTTTATCATGTATTTTCTCCATTCTCAATAACAATCTACAAAAGGGCCTGTTTCCGACTTGTTGCTAGCAATTTTTTTTTCCTTTCCTTTGGTCCTTTCCAATGGGGACTCATTGTTATTTTAATTGGGTTCCTTGTTTGATTACAAGGGAAGTTCAATACATTTCATGGGTTTATTGGCTTTCTTTTATGTCTCAAGCATTGTCAGCTTATATTTCTTCTTCTGTTTTTCTATTGAAATGCCCCTTTTCATGTGTTTGAATGTGTAGACATTTTAAATTTATGTGTGGCGTAATCTATCAAGCTTTCTGCTTGCATTTCTTATATTTCTTTTGTTCCAGTGCATCTGCAAGGCTAAGTTGTATTTATCTTACAGGCTTGTTTCTCATCAAAGGCACAGCCTCAACCCATATGCCACACAGATGGAGACAACACAGACACAATGCTGCTGTGTATCCCACAGTGCGTGCGCCCATCTGGCAGAACTCTGGGACCCCAGCCCCTGGCACGAAATACCAAAGCCAGCTTCTGGGGCATTCACAGTGATGCTCAGGAATGTCAGTCCCAAGGTATTACTGCTCTAAAGACACTTCCTGAGGTTTCATAAGTAGTTTGTATAAATGTCAGCTATGTATCTTCTCTCTCTCTCCTCCTATGCATGTCTCCTACCTTCAATAAGCATTCACTCCATGCTGTGAATGTTATGCAGTTTGGTGACCCATCCCTTTTTCTTTTGCGTTCAGGTAAATTGGGAAACCTCTTTGCCAAACACGGGTTTTGAACTTTCAAAAAATGAAACAGGCTGCAAACATAATTAAAACAAAAACTCGAAAGAAATTCAGTGAGAAAAGCCACAGAGTTATAAATACAAAGAACAGTTAGAAAATGATTTGTATAAAAACTGTAGATTTAGAAAAATAGCTGTACTGAATCTTGTCTTACAAGCATTTAGAAACAATTCTATTTAATCATCTTGATGCAAATCGAACTTTGGTTGCTCAAGTCTTATAAATTCAAATGCTTATTCAAGCATAATGGGCTTAATGTCCCCCCTGGGGTGGGGGGGAGAAAAGATTGGGATAAGATTCAAAGCAAATCTAAATCCTCCTTCCCCTGGCTTCTATTTATTTTGGAAATGGGAGATCCCCCTTCTAATCGGTCCTGCATGCCTCTTGTGTGAGAAACTTGACTGTCTTGTCTTTAAATCATCGGCAAATCTACATCCAACACGAACTATTTTTACACTAGGGAGCCAGATTTTTCAGAAGAAACATGCAAGAGCATCCTCCCATCTCGGATGTGTAGGAACAATCTTGCCCCTTGTAGGAACACATATTCTTGCCCTGAGGTTTCAGTGATGCTAATAGAAAGAAATTTTGTTCCTTCTATACAAATGGTTCTCTAGGGAATGAGAATGTCTGCAGTGGTCACTGTCAACAATGGCAGATTGTGAAAGAATGCATTTTTTTTAAAGATTTTATTTATTTATTTATTTGACAGAGAGAGAGAGAAAGAGAGAGCACAAGCAGGCAGAGAAGTAGACGGAGGGAAAGGGAGAAGCAGGCTTCCCGCCAAGCAGCTCGACCCCAGGATCCCGGGACCACAACCCAGGCCAAAGGCAGACACCCAAGAACTGAGCCATGCAGGTGCCCCCTAAAGGATGCATTTTTAAGAGGAGGGATTCAGAGTAGTGCGTACATGCCTGGGTTGAGCGCTTGCTTACCAGTCCAGTACAGCAGATGCTCTGAGTATGGATATCAAATTTAATACAGCAAAATGGTTTAGGGAGTTTCTCTGTCAGAAGTTTCTCTGGCCTGACTTAAGATGTTGCTGTGGCCTAAGGGGAGCAGCCCATCGGGTCATCTCTCAGTACCACCTTGTCAGAGACCTGGGGCAAGTTACTGAATTTCTTTGAACATTATATTCATTATCTTTAAAAGACAAATATTATTACCTGATAATCATAATAGTACCTATCATGTAGGTTACTATTAGGATCAGAAGCAATTCATGTCATCATTTGCAATTCACAAAAGCCCAATATATAACAGCATTTGTTTCTAATGGGATCCTCATCTCTATAATTCACTTTGCATTTGTAGACGGTCTTGGATAGTCCATAAATGCTGTCACAAACTATTTTCACTTTCCACATGGCAAATATAAAAAGGGCCTTCATTTTCAAAGAGTCATTTTTAGTTGTATTTTCTTCTCTTTCTTTTTTTTCCTTTTTAAGAAAAAAGCAATGTTACACCGATTCATTTTAATTCTCTGTGAAACATTATCTGAAGTTGCTTTTTCAAAGAAGACCTACCTTAAATGTTATTACATTTAAACAAGGGATACACCTATTCTAAAATAATCGTATTTCTAGAAGTTCAAGCCTAAGTAAATCTTCTAGAAAAACTGATACTAAGTAAAACTCCTCATTTTAAAAATCAAGAGTTGTTGGAGTGGCTAGAATACCAAGTGATGTTTGTCCCCTCTGGCCAGTTTTCTCTTTCAAGTACACCGTGCTTTCTGTAAATCCCCATCAGACAAAAAAATATGTCCTTGAGAAAGTTCTATTTCTTTCATGTTTTATTTTTCATGTTATCAGCTATCTTTCTGGGGGTTTGCTATACCTCTTTGATGGAGGGAGCTAGAAAACAGTACCGATTGTGGGTACACTGCTCTGCCATCAGCTGTTCCCGCTCAACTCGCCTGAGCTCTGGCCGACTTCAGGGGCAGCAGGTGCATTTCTCTGGAGTCTATGATCAAAAAATTCATCCAGCCGGTGGGCTGACAACTGCGTTCAACACCAAAATCCAATACTAAGAGTATGCGGCACCTGGGTGGCTCAGTTGGTTAAGCATCTGTCTCTTGATTTCATCTGGGGTCATGATCTCAGAGTCATGAGATCTAGGCCCACAGAGCTCGCACTGGGTGTGGAACCTGCTGGGGCTTCTCTCTCTCCTTCTCCCCAAGCCTCTCCTTTCTTCATCTCTTTCTTTCTCTCTCTTGCATGAACTCTCTCTCTAAAAAATGTTTAAAAAAATAAGAATAAATCTAAGAACAAATCTTGAGTGTTTACTATGTGCCCGACACTCTAAATATTTTACATGTATAATTCATGTAATCTTCACTATAGCCTTATAATGAAAGTATTATTAAACTGATAAGAACAGATACTACACTCGATCTTAGCCAAAAGGCCGAGAAGAGATTATGCGGAGTGAAATAAGTCAAGCGGAGAGAGTCAATTATCTTATGGTCTCACATGTGGAGTATAAAGAAAATCATGGAGGGCATTGTGAGAAGGAAGGGAAGGGTGAATGGGGGGAAATCGGAGGGGGTGATGAACCAGGAGAGACTGTGGACTCTGAGCAACAAACTGAGTGGTTTGGAGGAGAGGGAGTGGGGGGTTGGGCGAGCCTGGTGGTGGGTATTGAGGAGGGCACGTATTGCATGGAGCACTGGGTGTGGTGCATGAACAATTAATCTTGTAACACTGAAAAAATAAAATAAACATATTTGGGGGGAAAAATAAAAAAAATAAATTAAAAAAAGAAAGTATTGTTATTCTCATTTTACAGGTGAGAAAATTAAGTAAGAGAAATTAACATGTTCAATATCAAATAACTATTGAAGGGGTCCTAACACAATAGGTATAAAAAAATAATGGATTGGTTATACATTTATGAGATATACTTATGTCTGTAGTTACTCATAGCATGATCATTTCTGTGCACTTTAATCCCCAAAGCAGCTGCCGAGAACCTCAGTATATCAACGTGCATGTTCATTTTTCATGGTAAAGAACAATATACTGGATAAATCAAATATTATTTATCTTTCCCCAGTGCTGTGCACCTGAAATTCTGATGAAAATACCAATCCTTTGCAGTCTTATTACAAACAGATCCCACCTTCAGTCTCTGGTGGTTCCTGAGATTATGCATTTCTGACAAGCATGCAGTTGATGCCAACGTTACCGATCTTCAAACCACACTTTGAGTAGCAAGCTGTAGTATGTTTTTGAATTCAACCTAATCAAAGGCTTGATCCTTTATTTCAATGAAATCCTCATGTTGTAATTTGAAAGGAATGTCAGTTTAGTTATTGCATAAGTGACTTTGCATGGCTAGGCTTCCATCTCCTTAAAAATTGTATAAACGTAATCCCAACTGACCATCCCACAAATTCACAATATGTACTCCAAATTCAACTATGAGAATAATGGCACCAAGCAAATACATGATTGCCACTGGGAGTGCTAGTGAAATGCTCAAAGAAAATCTGAAAGTGTGTACAATGAAAAAAAAAAAAGCACTGTGAATGTTATGAGTACAAATATGTGTACGCAAAAAAAATCCCATCCAGAGACTCTTGGGCTGCTCAGTTGGTTAAGCAACTGCCTTTGGCTCAGGTCATGATCCCAGGGTCCTGGGATCAAGTCCCGCATCAGGCTCCCTGCCTGCCTGCTTTTCCCTCCCCCTCTGCCGCTCCCTCTGTTTATATGCTCTTGCTCCCTCTCTGTCAAATAAATAAGTAAAATATTAAAAAAAAAATCCCATCCATATACCACAAAATTGAATGCACCCATTTATTAAGTAAACACTATCACTACCTAGCTAAATCTTAAATGTAATCTGACTGCTGGTATCTGATCTCAGCAAGTAAATATTTTTTTTCATGTAAACTTCTCAAATCCTAGTTGAGTTCTGCTACATAAGTCCTATTAAAGCTGTACTAGAACAAAAGTTGTTTTCCCACTCTCAACACTTGCCTAAAATCGCTCACCCTCAAATTAGTTTTTACAGCAATTTCATGGATATTTTAGTTCAAATGTTGCATTTCTTCTGAGCTCTCCAGATTGCCCATGTCAAAGGTCAATCAGCAGTACCAGCGGGTGGTGGTGGGGATTACAGGGTCTCAAAACAGGGAACAAGGTAAGAGTAAGAAGAAAAAAGTATCAATCACTCCATAGTATTCATAATTAACCACTTTGTGGAAAGAATCACAGCCTCAGGAAGCCACCGGAAATTAGCCTTGGGCAGTGACCCCTTCTGGCACCCGTATTGTCAGCATCCTGGGCTCAGCTAGAGAGCAGAGGGCACTCTGAGCTTGGAGAGCTCTCAGAAACCAGCCACACCTGCAGCCTCACAAGAGATGAGCGTTGAACTAGAAATTACCAGTGTCACAATTCACCTTGACGAGCCATGATCATTGAATACTCAGTTTAAGAGTATATACAAACACATAGTAAACTCCATTGAACTATTATCAAAGTTACAAACAGAGGTATGGAAATTTGAGAACAAAGATTAAATCTGATATCACTTAAAATTGTACTTGGGCTACAAGAGGAAACGTCAAATTTATAGTCAGTGTAGTTGATGTTTTGCTCTCTTCCTTTTTTAGCTTAAGACTACCTGCATTGATGAAAGCATGGTGAATGATTTACCATATCTTACCCTACAGTTTATAGTAGTAATTCATACCCTGTATCTTGCAATAGATTCTCCTGGAGGGGTAGGGGCAGATCTTTAAAATTGTGTTGGTAAACCTTTCTCCCATGGGATTCAGTTGGTCTGCAATACTCCTGATAATTTATATTTCTAAAAGTTTCTCTTGTCATGTTGATAATTCCAGACCCTTGACCATACCTGGAGAATTATTGCCTTTATGTGTGCCCTCATACTCTCCTGATTGGTTAATCTAATTCATTTTTAGTTTACAATGTCAACTTTTTTTTTTTGCAGTTTTGAAAATGTTTATTTTTTCTATTGTTCCAGTTATAAATATTTCACAAAAAGATGTATGACAGTGTTAGTCTAGATAATTTTTGTGTCATATTACTCTTCTGAAATCAATATTTCAGACTTATCCACATGTTAAAAATTTAGAAGTTAAAATTTTCCTTTATATCCAACATATGTTTTTAGAAATTTATAGGTAAGTTTCTAATTATATAAGACATTGTTCAAGTAATGGTACACTATAAAGCAGATTACAAACTAGAGAAAATAAGACAGAGGTTTCCAGAGATTTCCACTGTGGAGGGCAATATAGATGACTTTCACCCACAGCACCTTAGCTGAAAACAGGACTTTGATAACCAATCAGAGCTCTGTGGTATAAACCAGTTTGGCCATAAGTACATCTGACATTTCAAGCCCTCACTCAGGACCATACCATCAAGGCATATTCTCTGCCTAGTTTACCTTTTCCTCTCAAAAGATCCTCTCTGTGAAAAGTGCAACTCTACTACATACAGATTTCAGTGCACAAAAAAGAAATTTGAAAGATTGAAATCAGATGAATGAAATAGCAGTTCTACATATATCTGAGTACTGGCCATATTGTGGGTTCAAGTTTAGCTTGGAATGACTTTCTTCAAATTCTCAGGTGGTGAACTTATCCCAAGAGAACGTAACATTGCAGGACTCACATGTTCGATGACATAAATCAAGAGTTCAGGATGGAGTTTCTAAGTCTGTGGGGTTTTTAAACATCTCAATATCCATATATCCCAGTAAATAGTTGAAAGTCTAAAAGAAGTCTAAAAGAAGTATCTGGCTCAATCTCAAGAAATAAGCAGCATGTTTACATATTCTAAAATTGAAAAAAAAGCATAGTAGTTGTAAATCGTATGAATTGTATCACAAAGCCCTAGGATTTGGACTCATAATTTAGTCTCTGCCAGATTTTGAGCAGGTTCTATTTTATTTACAACTAAATTTTGGCAGAGTTGAAGAATAAATATAGCCATTTCATGGTACATACTCAAACAGATTTAGAATACATAATAAACCATTTTCTTTTGGTTCTATCTCCTTAATCCCCAACTGCCTCACAATTTTTGTGGAATACTTAATATCATAAAATTGATATGTCGAACTAGACAGTGGTGTAAATCAATTTTATAACATTTAATTCACTTTGGTTATACCTATATTTTGAGGAACAGCATTAAACAAAGTAGATGCCTTAAAAAATGACAAAAGGGAAGACTTGTGGCTAATTTTGGCTTCACCAACTTAAATGTATGAAAAAAATATGTGGAAGAAGTCTGGAAGGAAATTGATCTTTGATTCCACACAGTAGCTTAAAGTTCTTCCTTTAAATAAGACTATGGTTGTTGCTTAATGGGTATAGAATTTTAGATTTGCAGGATAAAACAAATCTGGAGCTCTCTTTCATGACAATGTAAAAATGCTTAACACTATAAAACTGGACATTTACTGCACAAAGGGGTACGATGGTAACATTTATGCTACATCCTTTTAACAACAACAAAGAAAAACACTGGAATCTGAGGACCAACATTCTAACTTCTTGATATTTTTTATGCTCCTTTTTGTATGTTTTAATTAATTTTATTTTCCAAATAACAGCACAGCTGACATTACATAGACAAATCATAGAATAAAATATAAAAGTGCAGTTCTACCTCTACCCAAAATTTACAGTAATTTACAATATGACCTCAAAACTCTGGAAATACTATAATACATTTTTTTCACTCCATGTAATATCTTGGAGATAATCCTTTCATTCAGGCAACAAAAAAATCACTGGGTTTTGAATAGCTGCTGTGGAAAAGGCATACTTCACCTGTATAGACTTCCAGACATGAATTAACCAGACAGCCCCTACCTACATTGAGCTTAAAAACAAATGGGGTTCTTTTCCAACAAGGTAATTTTGATATATGTCTTCTTTTTGAATGCTGCCCAGTATTTCATTGGCTAGATTTATTTGATTTTATTGAGCCCGTCTACTGTTAAATACTTCGGGGAATTTCGTTTTTTGGAACTATTACAGTACTGCTGCAATGAACACTTTACATATAAATATATTTAAGCACATGTAAGAATGTCTATTTCTATAATAAATGTATAGACACGCAATTGGATACAAAAGCATTTTGCATTTCTGCATTGAAAACTTTGGAAGCCTTTGCCATAGTGTCTCCAAAATTCTTTTATCATTTTAAACTTCTACTATCCTAAGTGGAACTCCTGATCCCAGCCTCACTCCCCATCATACATAAACACATACTAGAATCTTGTCAGCCCGCAATTACCTGTACTTTATTTATGACTGATTCAGTTGATATGCACAGGTGACCAAGGGTACTTTAGTAGTAAAAAGCCATATTCTGTAGCCTTGTGAGTTACAGTGTGGTTGCTGGACAGGCGATATCAGCATCACCTGGGATCTTATTAGAAATAGATTCCTAGTCATTTTTGTATTTTAACAAGGTCCTGGTTCATCTAAAATGTATATTAAATTCCAAGAAGCGCTGATTTAGGATACCTAGACCTAGGTTTCAATATTGTTATACTGCGTAAATGCCTAATGGCTTGCGTGAATGTGGACCTGCAATACACCTGACATAGGTTCTCTGCCTCTATGTAATGTGGACAGTAGAATTATGCACTTCATTTAGTTCGGCTATTTCAACAAACTAGTATTTATAAAATAAGGAGTGGAGCACTTGGCATGTGATAACTATCCAGTAAATATTGGCTCCTATCAGCTATTTTGAATGCCATATTTATTATATTATTATTATCTGATTAGGATCTTAGCTGTTAAGAATAATTAAAACTTAAATTAGTGAAGTTTACTATACTTTTTCATTATGATGTATGTTTTTTGTGTGCTGGTATAAAAAGTGCTTTCCTTTTCCAATCCTATATATAAATGATTCGAGTTTTCTTCACATAGTATAGTTTTAACTCTTTAATCCTGCAATTTATTTTCTAAATATAGTTACCAGGAGAAACTTTTTTTTTTTTTTTATGATCATGGCTCTTCAAAAATATTGGAGCTAAATAAACATTTAACTGGTTTGCCAGTCATTGCAAATGAGTCCTTCTAGCATGTCTCCTAATGTTATGCGTATGTGTGTGTGTTTCCCCAGGCCCGTTTTAAATGATTCACTCAAGTCTTTAATACCATTCTAGGGAGACTATTGCATAGTTTAATAAATCTGTCTACTATCTTTCCCTCTTTATGTGCAGCTTAAATTCTTTTGGCTCAATTTCATTTCATTACTTTGAGTCCAACTAAGTTTTTATTTTATCAGTCTGTTGAGAGAGTAAAAACTTGGATATGCATTTATTATTTTTTTTCATTTACTAAACACTTGCAGTACTGCTGGGGACATGTGCACAAGGATACTCAAGTCCTACACTCCTGATGAGCCTTGTGGTTCCTCATTGTGTGAAATAGTTGATCTCTGGTCAGCAGTAGGACCTGGAAAGTACTTTATTAATAAATGATAGGCATCTTTGTTTTTTAGCTTTAGGAAAGTTTTCTTTAAATTTCCATAAGCATTACAGTATTGCTTTCTTCTTGAAACTAATGTATTTGTGTAAGTTATTTGAAATTCCCTGTGGTGGGGTGCCTGGATGGCTCAGTGGGTTAAAGCCTCTGCCTTCGGCTCAGGTCATGGTTTCATGGTCCTGGGATCGAGCTCCACATCGGGTTCTCCACTTAGCAGGGAACCTGCTTCCCCCCCCTCTCTCTGCCTGCCTCTATGCCTACTTGTGATCTCTGTCAAATAAATAAATAAAATATTAAAAAAAATTCCCTGTGGAGAATAGACTATAAATATTATTCCATGGTGAAGATAGATTAGAAAAAAAGGGGATGCATTAGAAAGCCTTTCCTGATTAGAATCTTTTTTAATCTGCATGTATTTTGGACTTAATTACAATTTAAGTTATAGGCAGATTCATTATTCTCATTGCTCTTCTTTCACTTGAGGAAAATATTTGTTTTCAATTTGATTTCAGCTTTTTCCCCTCAATTTCCTTTTATGTGAAATCTTGATCCCTCAGGTCCCAGAGCTGGTCTATCAGGACAATTCAGAAGATTCCACTGTATTTCTAAAACGGATACTTTAATATTATAAGTGATACAAACATATATATTCGTTCCTTGGTTGCTCTATTGTTCTTCTAAGATTGTGAACAATACATCTGAAGTTAGGAAAGTACTCTGAGTTTTCATAAAATATCCGCTGACAGAAATGTAGCTTCATACTTCTTTCTGCATGTTCAATTCCTTCAGCCCTTTAAGAAAAGCACTTGCTAGGGTTCTGTCTGCATGAGATTACACTTCCAGTTAACATGTTAAAATCCACAAGACAATATCAGGCCCACCATAACAAGGAGGAAAAAGCCAGGCAATCTATAAAATCATAACTCAAAGGCCGACAAGTACTTTCTAGGAGAGATAGGACACATAAACATATTTTCCCTTTGGAAGACTGTAGGTAGATGCCATAAAAGTGGGGAAGAAGAAAACTAAAACAAAACAAAACCCAAAAGATTGAAGGTCAAACATGGGCTAGTGCAAAGGTTTCGAATGCCCTATAGCTACAGACTTACTAATGTCTTTGACCACCTGTCACCTATTTCCCACCGGCTTCTGCCAGATGCACTTGAGAAAGTTTGAGTTCAGGGCAGAAGACCTGAGAAATCTTTCTTCAGGGGTGCAGGTCTATAAAGAGTAAATGACTTTGGCAGCACAGTTGCAAATTACGGGACTCTTTTTTTTTTTTAGATTATTTATTTATTTGAGATAGAGACAGTGACAGAGAGCACGAGAGGGGAGAAGGGCAGAGGGAGAAGCAGACTCCCCATGGAGTTAGGAGCCTGATGTGGGACTCGATCCCAGGACCCCGGGATCACGACCTGAGCCGAAGCCAGTTGCTTAACGAACTGAGCCACCCAGGCACCCGCAAATTAACAGACTCTTACGTATAAATAAAAACTATCTGCCACTAGGGGAAGGGCAGAATTCTTTTTACCATCAAACCCTTCACCTTCAGTTCTTAAGAAACCTCAGGGACCACTGTATCATTTGGGGGGGGGGTCATTTAAAAATAAATGATTGAATAAATACATATATATGGGAGAAGAGATAAATTTCCCAACCTTAAGTACTCTGTAATAATTTTTTAGGTCTGCTGTAACAAAGCATCATGGTAGATGGCTGAAAACAATACAAATGTATTCTCTCACAGTAGTGGATGTTAGAGGTCCAAAATTAAGTTGTTAGCAGTAGCATGGTCTCTCTCAAGACACCAAAGGAAGGAGTTGTCCTTGTCTTTTCCTGCTTTTGGTGGTTGCCAGCAATCGTTGCTTGGATTACTTGGAATTGCATCCCTCCAAACTCTGCCTCCATCATCAGTTGTCCTTCTCTCTGTATTTCTCTGTCTCCATGTCTCTTCTCTTCTTATAAAGACACTAGTAATATTAGATCAAAGGCTGACTCTAATATGTTCTCCTCTTTTTTTTTTTTTAAAGATTTTATTTATTTATTTGAGAGAGAGAGAGAATGAGAGAGAGAGGTCAGATGGATAAGCAGACTCCCCAGTGAGGAGGGAGCCCAATGTGGGACTCGATCCCAGGACTCCAGGATCATGACCTGAGCTGAAGGCAATTGCCCAACAACTGAGCCACCCAGGTGCCCCAATATGATCTCCTCTTAAGTAATTATATTTGCAATTCCCTTATTTCCAAGAAAGCCACATTCTGATGTTCTGAGGAAGATATGAATTTGGAAGGTACACTGTTAAAACCAGAACAAGTTCCAAATAATTTATGTAAAAATCATGTAAATCCCTCAGGGAGGTGAAGGATAACTTATATGTGGGTTGCACATAGTAACTTCTTTCCAAACAGGACAGAATGGTGTGGGGGTGGGGATGGAAATTAACTTTACAATTGAGGAACTTGACAAGCACCAGCTCATCTAGGTGATCAAGGTCAACATCAACAGTGAGAAGTGAGGTTGATAACATGCACTCTTGCATGTGATGAAATGTCAGTTAATCTCAGTGAACTTCCTCCCCAAACTCATAACCCCTGCCTAATTGTGAAGAAAATCATCGGAAAAATCATAATTGAGGAAAACATCCAAAATACTTAAGCATTGCTCTTCAAAACTGTCAAGGTCATCAAAAACAAGTCAAGTGTAGGAAACTGTCACAGCCACAAGCTTAGGAGACATGATGATTAAACATAATGTGATATCCTAGGAGAATCCCGGACCAGAAAAAAAGATCCTTACATAAAAACTTAGGAAATCCAAATGAAGTCTGAACATTAGTTAACAATAATGTATCAGTATTTGTTCATTTATTGTGATAAATTGTACCATACTAATGTAATATAATAGGGAAAGGTCTTTTAATAGTTCTTCAAATGTAAGATGATTATAAAACATTTATTTTAAAAAATCAATGGAATATCAATAAGGAAACAATAGAAGAAACTAATTGGATCAAAATTTATTATAATGAGGAATAATAAATTGATAAAGCTTGAGACAGATTGAAGAGGAACAAAATTGAGGACACAAATTACCATTATCAGGAATGAGAGAAAGGGCATCACTATAGATTCCATACACTTTAAAGAGGTAATAGGGACGCCTGGGTGGCGCAGTTGGTTGGGCAACTGCCTTTGGCTCAGGTCATGATCCCGGTGTCTTGGGATCGAGTCCCGCATCGGGCTCCTTGCTCCGCGGGGAGCCTGCTCCTCTCTCTGCTTCTGCCTGCCTCTCTGCCTGCTTGTGTTCTCTCTCTGTTAAATGAATTAAAAAAAAAAATCTTTAAAGAGGTAATAGATGACTTTCATAAACAGCTTTATATCAATATATTCAACAACTTAGATAAACATAAAATAATGAAGAGGTACTAGAAAAACAGGTAAGCCCTGTGTCTATTAAATACGTTGAATTCTTGGTTAAAATTTCACAGAGAAAACACACAGATGATTTTAATGTTGCATGGTACTAAATTTTCAAGAAAGAAATAATACCAATTGTGCACAAACTTTATCAAAAATAGAAAAGAGAACATGTCACAATCTGTCCCATGAGGCCAGCATCACCCTGATTTCAAAACTAAAGACCTTAGAAGAAGGAAGCTGCACAGTAATACCCCTCATATATAGAGATTCAATAAGCTTTAACGGGAGCACCTGACTGGAAACAAAGAGTCCGACCTTTAATCTCAGTGCATCTCTGGGTTATGGGATCAAGCCTTGGGTCTGGCTCTGGGCTCAGCGGGGAGTCTGTTTGTCCCTCTCCCTCTGCTCCTCCCCTTGCTCTCTCTCACTTTTTATCTCTAAAATAAATACATAAAATCTTTAAAAAAATAAAAGGATAATTGATTATAAGCAAGTGGAACCCAAATATGCAAAGCTGACTTAATACATTTAAAAATTATCAGTGCAATTAACCATATAAATTGAATAAAAGCAACATAAATAAATAAATAAAGATACTCTTAGTAGATATTGAAAAATAATTTAACAAAAAGATATCCTTACCTACTCACTGGAGTGGTTAAAATCAAAATGGTTAACAATACCATGTTCCGGCAAGTGTGTAGTACAAATTGTTTTATCATACATTGATGATGGGAAGAAAAATGACATTCAGTTTGGAAAGCATTTGACACTTTTTTGTAACATTAAACATACCACATGACACCTATAGTACCCAGCAATTTCAAAAGAAGTGAAAACACAAGTCCATGCAAAGACCTATTTGCTAATGTTCATAGCAGCTCCAGCTGTAATTGTGAAAAGAACTTGAATGTGCACATGTTAGTGAATAAATTAAGAAATTTGCGGTCTTGGATGCCTGGGTGACTCAGTTAGTTGAACATCTGACTCTTGGTTTCCGCTCAGGTCATGATCTCAGAGTTGTGAGATCAAGACTTGCTAGGGCTCTGTGCTCAGTGGGGAGTCTGCTTGTGATTCTTTCCCTCTCCCTCTCCCTCTGCCCCTCCTCCAGCTCACTCACTCTCTCTAATAAAATAAATAAATTAAATTAAATTAAAAAAAGAAAGAAATTATGGTCTACCTATAAAATAAAATATTACTCTGTAACCAAAAGGAAAAAATAAATTACTGATACACCAGCATGGATGACCATTTTTTTTTTAAGATTTTATTTATTTATTTGACAGAGAGAGAGATCACAAGTAGGCAGACAGGCAGGCAGAGGGAGAGGGGGAGGCAGGCTCCCTGCTGAGCAGAGAGCCCTATGTGGGGCTCGATCCCAGGACCCTGAGATCATGACTTGAGCCGAAGGCAAAGGCTTTAACCCACTGAGCCACCCAGGCCCACCCCAATATGGATGACTCTTAAGAGCATCTTCTCAGTGAAAGAACACTTAGTACGCATATACTGTGATTCTCTTTAAATACCATTATGGCAAAGGCAAAACTGTGCAGATAGAAAACAAATGAGTGCTTGTCAGGTGTGTGGGGCAGCAAGAAGGATTGAGTTCAAAATGGTGGCAGGAAGAGTTTTGGGGCTAGGAAACCATATGTGGTTAATGTTTTTGGTTACAAGTTCTTCAAACTGTGCTCTTAAAGGTAGTGATTTTTATTTATGTACATAACAGCTCAGAAATCTGACTTTTAATACAAAGTTGTCTATAAACCTACAGACTGCATCTGAAACACCAATTAGGATTGTAATTAGGATTCCTGGGCCCCAAACAAGCCTGCTGAATAAGAATCTGAGTGTCGTTCCCGGATGTCACCCCTCTTAAAATTCCCCCTCTAAGCCCTCCCTTTGACACAGGTATTCCTTTCACCATCATTCTTGGTGCTGCCAGGTGAACTTGTTAAAAAAAAATATATCAATTGATCATATCTGTCTGCCCTTTTAATAATAAGCCCGGAACATTATTATACAATATGGTTCTTGCATCTCCTTTTTGGAGACAGATCTGTTGATTTTGATGTAGCAAGTAATCACCACAGATTTTTTTGTGTCTCATTGGCATTAAGAGTGGACTGGATTGGGACCTTACTACTTTTAGGGTTGTAGAAAACTTCACTCTGTCTAAAGCTTCATAAACATCCACTTAGAGGCTTCATGGAGAAGTAAATATAGCAGTTTCTTCTGTTTAGGGGTCTCAGATGAATTGAGCACATAACACCTGTGCTCAGCGGTCTGCTGGTGACTTATCTGTTTGCAGGTGCAAAGCAAAGTGATAGCTTTGATGTTAAGTTTATTTATGCTACATAGAGACTATGTCTAAGCTTTATTCTCTATCTGGGTAATTCCCTTTCCACAGTCTTTATATCTTTTTTTATACTAACACTACAGAACTGTGTCTCACATTATAGTGGATAAGGAATCAAGTTATTTTGGTGAATTTTAGTATTGGCATTATAGCTAATGAGGTTGAGGCACTACAAATTAACATATCTTGTCTAAAGATATTGACTAGCATGGTGCAGGGGAAAGATGAAAAGAGGGCCTGCTTTCATATTAGTTCACGTTCTAGTGGTAGAATGGAAAGTACAGTCTATGGGCAACTACTATTCTATTGTGTAACTTCAAAACCTTTTGTACAAATGGAAAATGCCAGATGCCAAAGTTATAATGGGACCTTCTTTTCTCAATGGCCATAATTTCCTTAGAAAAATGGAATCGGTAGTCATTTTCCTTCAGCACAGATTGACATCACAACTTCCATAAGAGCAACAACATTAAATGCTCAGGATTTTAAATTATAGCGTGGTCTCTTTTATATGTGAAATCTAAAAAAGTTGAATTCTATGAACCAGAGGTAGAATGGTGGTTGCTAGAAGCTGAGTTAAGAGGGAAGCAAGGGGATGGTTTGTAAAAGGGTACAAAGTTTCAGTTGTGCAGAATGGATACGTTCTGAGGATCTAGTGCACAGCAGGAAGACAATAGTCAACACTGCAGTTCGCACTTGAAATTTACTAAGAAACCTTAGTGTTCTTAGTTCTCACTATAAAAACCAAGAATGGTAACTATGTAAAACAATGAATGTGTTAATCAGCTGGTAACTGGTGATCATTTCAGATGCACACATACATCAAAACATTGCATTGTGCACATTAATTATATACATTTTTCATTTGTCAGTTATATCTCAAAGCTGGAAAAAATAAAATTATAGTTATAAATGTTTACATGCCATGGGATATCGTCTAATATAAATCATAAATATCTTTTGAAATAGTATCCAGCCAAACATCACAAAATTTTAGTAGTCATAATAATACCTGAACAGATTTGAGGCATCCTTATATATGTTTTATTATAACTTTAGCCTGATTTATTTTTATATCCATAATTTATTTTGCAAGACTTATATAAGGTAAATAGACAAAAGAGCTGCAAGGCAACAAATATGTCAAGTTAATCTCAGGTAATTTTCCAGTGTACAGCAATTGTGTTTTGACCAAAACAGATGGGCATCCTGTAACATTCTAGCAAATGTCAGCCTTACTTGACAAGCGCGACATTCCACTTGATAAGAAGCCCACGTTTCTTCTTGTTCCTAGTCTTCACTGTCTTTCACTTTGTGCCTTGGGCTTCACAGAAACTAGAATTTAAGCTCATGTGCCTATGCTCTCTACACCACAACTCATGATTGGTGACAGTTGTGTGAACACCTGACTTAAAATAGCATCTTCTTAATCACTTGCAGATAGATAAATAGCAGAGGCATAGACATGAATCTTCCAATACAATGTCATGCTTGAAGAAGTAGCATTTAGAGTTGCCCTTAGCAACCAAGCTAGTTTATTTTCTTCCTTTCAGGTACAAGCTATTTATCTGCTAAAGGAGAAGTTTCCTATTTTTCAGATGGCCTCCCCTTTTTAGTTCACATACTTTTTCTTACACCCCTTGTGATCACTCACTCTTCCCTGAAGGTTTACCTAGCATCAGGATCTGCCAAAAGAAAGACTGTAATACATTACGATAAGCTTAATAATATTTATCACTATTTATTATTTTTGCCATTGTCATATTCCTACCAGAAATATTCTATGATATTTATTGAGCAAATATATAACAAGTGTTTACAAGGTTGGAGGGATACCTAACTAATCTAATAATTAAAAAGAGAAAAAAATCCTGAGACTTGTAAGTAAACATAGAAATAAAAAAAAAGAAAGTTGTGTTTGTTTCAAAAGTAAATGAACTCTGTCAACTCCAGGTTAAGCATTTATTAGCCTAATTACACCAATCACTACATTAACCATTGCCTTGCTATCTATCTTCTAAAATATTTGTAACAGGGATACCTGGGTGGCTCAGTAGATTAAGCAGCTGACTTTGGCTTGGGTCATGATCCCAGAGTCCTGGCATTCAGTCTCACATCAAGCTCTTTGCTCAGCGGGGAGCCTGCTTCTCCCTCTGCCTGCCACTTCCCCTGCCTGTGCTCTTTCTCTCTCTCTCTCTGACAAATAAAAAAAAATCTTTAAAAAAATAAAATATTGGTAATTATAATACATTTTGCAAATATATATGTACAAAGTAGCTTTACTATTGCAATTATGATAACTTATCATCAACCTGCATTTTGGTAAGGCTCAAGACTTTTAAGAAGTGTTATGATAGATAAACAACACCAGGAACAATGTTGTTAAGTAGTCATTTGTTTCTACATCTAATATCAGGACAGATTTCCTATGTCACTTTCCTTGTATTTATATTTACAATGTTGCAACTTCATTACTGAGAGATCCTACCCTATTTTCCTCTTCAGGAACAGATAACTAAGAATAATAATACGTTGTTGAAGTGTTAAAAGTGCTATTAATAAAAAATTTCAATTATCTTTAATGTAGTCACACTAAGTCTTTTGTGAATTTGGAGACTTTTATGTTTATTGAGCTTTCAGTTGGTGATCCTTCATTCTTCTTACCTTTCCAAAATGTAACATCCAAAATAATCTCCCTATATCCCTATATCAGGATAATTTTACTTCTTTTTTCTTTTTTTTCTTTTTTTTGGGGGGGGGTCCACAAATGTGTGTTAGTGGCAGCAAGGAAGAGAGTGGACATAAACCAGTGAATAGTAACCAGGATCCACACTGTCTCTGAATGTGTTATTTATTAACATTTAGCTATGTAATCCATATTATGAACATACTTAAAATAATGCTAATAAGGACAACTCTCTCAAATGTCTTTTTTAAGGTCTATAATGTGAGATTGCCTTGTGAGTGAAATTATCCTGACAGAGATTTCATTGCTTCTATTATCTCATGTAAAATATACACACTATCAAGGATTTAAATCATGTTGGAGGGTAAAATTATCTCCTGGGTCAAATTTTTCTTAATAGCTTATGCATATGCTGCTTGCTGCAAAGATTATAACCATGTTATGAGTTTATAGGGATGTGCGAAATATCCTAGGTCTTAAATACTGCACTCAATAGGTATAGCACTGCACCAGCGTACACAATAACTCAAGTAAAATGATTTAGTCAGTGGCAAGAGTGCATATCTTCTTTCAATAAAGCCTCACATTTTCACCTAGAAGACAGAAGTGCTATGTATTCACAATTGTTTTAGATTCGCTTGGGAACTGAGTGTATATGACAATCCTGTAAGATTTCTTTTGAGGAGGTGGAAGGGGAAGGTTAGTAATCTTGTAGCATCAGGATTAAAAATAGGATATATAATCAGTGAAAATGACAATTCAATATATGATTACAATCATTATTTATATGTAACATACAATATATAAAGTACTTTTGAACCTATGATTTTATTGTGAAAACACAATAAAATCTTTTTCTGAGATTCTCAATTTATACATAATGATGTCACGTCTGATAGATTAAATGATTTTTTTCCTGATTTACAAAATTAGAAAGTGCAATGACCAAATTAGACCCCAGTTATTCTAATTTCAAAACCAAAGGATTATTTTTTTAATTTTATTTTTCTATTTAAAGTGATTTTGGTAATATGATTCTCTGAGTGTTAGAAATCTAGGCAACTTTACTGAAACAAAATTTACATAAAAACCTCCCCAACCAGAGTTTGTCTGCAATCATTCATTTGCACATTAAGCTTTCATGTACAATTTCATCTCAGCAGAGGATTCAGCAGCTTAAAAAAGTTGAAAAGCACGTTATGTGTATATAAAATGTACCAATCTTTGAGCACATTGATGAAAAATATACATTTTTATCTTCAGAAATTATAAACAGATACTGGAAAGGTTATCTTTAAAAATTGCTTTTTAATATTCCTTTAATAATATGAGCAAAGTTGTGTTTCACCTAGGGAATATCTAGAATTAGCATAGTAAAACAGTACTGTTCATTGATTGCATTACAATTATAAAACAATTCAAATCTATAGCCTTAGTTATAGCAGTAGTCAGCAGACATTCGACTGTCATTGTTGCCTTTAATTATTGTCTTTATTACTTTCTCAAGAATAACAATATCATGCCAACTAAAATAACTTACCTCGTAGTTGGTCCTAAAAACATGAAGAAATATTTTGCAACCTTCTATTTGAAATGGAAATACCATTATACATTTGTGATTAATTCCTTTTTAAAACATTTTTTTCTGTATCTGTCTGGGAAAAAAAAAAAAAAAAGAAGTACATGAACCCTTCTCATCCCCCATTACTCAAATTGTGGTTTCTAAATCTCATTTCCAGAAAAGAAACTAGAGCAGGAGATGTATGGGATGATACTGGGACACCTTTTTGTTCTACAAGTCAAGAAAATTATAAGACCTTAAGATTTGTGTCCATAAATACACAAAAACCAACGGAAGAAGCTCCCACTTTCCTAAAATGGTATAATTTAAAGAAAAAAGAGGAATTATTAAACACTTCAAATATGTAAAAATGCAAGAGTACATAAAGATGGCTTTGAAAACAACTAACTCATCCATCAATATTGGGGGATTGCTTGCAGCACAAGCTAGTTACTCTAAAATTTTTTAAATACCAAAAAAAGGGCTTTCAGTTGGGAGGAGGTGAAGGTATTACCCACCATCTTTAGTCCTCTGTAATCTGGGTTAATCCACTCCAACCATCTCCACCGTGCTGCCTAAACTTGACCCCAACCAGATCAAAGTATACCTCAGGTTCACCAGTGGGAAGAAGGTGCTGCTTCTGCCCTGGCTAGAAAGCTAGGCCCGCTGGGTCTGTCTTCAAAAAACGTTGTTGATGACTTTGCCAAGGCAACTGATGTTTGGAAGGGTCTGAGGATTAACCACTCAGAACAGACAGACCCAGATTGAAGTCTGTCTTCTGCCCTGCCTCTGCCCTGATTAGCAAAGCCCTCAGGGAACTGCCAAGAGACAGAAGGAAGCAGAAAAACATTAAGCACAGTGGAAATACCAGTACTGATGATATCGTCAACATTGCTCAAAAAATGCAGCACCCATCTTTAGCCGTAGAACTGTCTGGAGCCATTCAAGAGATCCTTGGGACTGTCCAACCTGTGGGCGGCAACGGTGATGGCTGCCACCCTTATGACGTCACAGATGACATTAGTTGTGGTGAAGTGGATTGCCCAGATTGTTAAAAGCCACACAGGAAAATCATTTCAATAAAAGATCATTGACAACCCCCAATATATAAATAAATAAATAGATACCAAAAAAATTTTTTTAAATAAAAGGAAAAGATCAGATATTTATTGTGACATTCTTAAATTAACTATATTTAAAATAACCCCATATAAGTGATAATTCATGTAGAAATTTCAAATTAGAAATTAACTATATTGCAATTCCTAATGAAATCATTGATTCATGTAAAAATAATCTATATCCTAAAATCAATAGTCAAAAAGTTTGATGTAAACTTTTTTAATGGAATGTTCAAAGTAACACCTGGACCCAGAAAACTATACTTCAATTCTCAATGATTTAAAAAGAAACTTTAAGAACTAATGCTTTCTACTAAAATTCCATTTTGAAAATAGATTTTCTAAAGTTTACACATACAAATTCCAAGATTTAGGGGGAGTGGTGAATTCTACAAATTGAAAGCCATTAGATTACAGACTTACCTCATCTAATGACTGTTTAGTAAAAGATATTTCTCCATCTCACTCTTCTGAAGTTGTATCACTTTTGAAAAACCACTTTTTATTATAGTATAATACTTTTTTCTACCCCCAAGTATGCCAAATACAAACTCTAAAAGCAGTCCCATTTTAACATAATGGCTTCAAGCAATTATACACCCAATTTACTCAACAAACAATATGACAAGAAAAATGACTAAGGAACATAAATATTATAATGAAAAAGATAAAACCATCTTTTTTGCACGATATGTAATTATCTTTTTTAATTAAAAAGTCAGAAAATAATCATAGCATATGTAAATTAAAAATATAACTATCTAGAAATTATAAAAGTAGCTTGAAAAATAATGAAAAAGACAATGCAAAGCAAGAGTGAGTACAATATACAAACAACCACTGCTCCAAAGAAATATAATTTGATGGTAAATATTCTTAAAATATTTAATTTAATTCATAATCTAGGGAATAGAATTTAAAACAATATGGAGATATTAGAGATATAAGTATTCATCCAATAGATCTTAAAAGTAAAAATGTGGTCATATCTTATTTAATATTATTGAGGGAGTTTAAAATGGGCACTTTTATGCACTTGAGTAGAATATAAATTAAGGAAATATATTTGAAAAAGCATTTTTACTAATTATTAAAATTTTGAAGTGATCAGATTTTTTGTCCTTCCAGTTCCACCTATTGAAAAGTTATGTATATTTTTGCTCAGGTTTATTATAATACAGGAACAAAAATAATAAATATAGTACTTTTTGACAGCAAAAAATGAGAAAACACCCTCATTGTGTAAACTGGGTCACGTTAGATTTGAGAGTAAAAGTGTTTAAGATTAAAGAAGGCTACTTTCCCAAAGAAATATTAAGTGTGCTCTTTTTTCAATTTTATTTTATTTTATTTTAAGATTTTTATTTATTTATTTGACATAGAGAGAGAGAGATCACAAGTGGGCAGAGAGGTAGGCAGAGAGAGAGGAGGGTAACCGGCTCCCTGCTGAGCAGAGAGCCCGATGCGGGGCTCAATCCCAGGACCCTGAGATCATGACCTGACCCGAAGGCTGAGGCTTTAACCCAGTGAGCCACCCAGGTGCCCTTTCTTTTTTTCAATTTTAAAGGTAGATAAAAGGTAAAAAGAAATATAATGCCAATCTCTTTCCATTGAAGATATAATATGCACTAACTGATTCTAGCCACTGTCACACCTTGAGATTTACCTCTACAGAGAGAAATGTTTTTAATGGGAGTGTATCAGGAACCTCTGACTTTGGGTAGAATGTATGCTAAAAAGAACTACTACTAATGGGCTGTTAACTTATATTTAATACTTGTAAAGGGTTTATACTGTGTTCTTAAAAATCTCTTGAGCCACAACCTTAATTTTATTTTTTTAATTATGACAGCTATTACATTTATAAAGTTTTCAACTCAAGTCCGTAGTTTTTGTTGATTGTCTAGTTTCCTTTCTCATTCTTCTATAACAATTAAATTGATTTGTCCTGGTATGCTTTTGTTCTTTTTCCAAAGATTATCTTGAGGAAGTGCTGAGGTATTCCCTGTTTAGCAATGATATTGACTCGTTAGATAAAATTCTGAGAAATAGATGATACAACCAATCACATTTTCATAGCTACTTCCATTATTATTTTGGACATAACTTATTTTCAGTGCTTTTAAGCCTCTAATATGCTCAGTGGTATAGAAAACATTTGTCACGCTTTTCACAGACGTCTGCCACTTGTCTATCTGCTACAGACCTGATGTTCAGTATGTGCAGGGAAGCTAGTTTCATATGTTTGTACTCTGTAGAGATTACATTTCCTTCCATGAACATGGCAAAATGCTTTTCTTGGATGCTAATGCATTGCTCAGGCTCTGGTCTTTGTTTCCCAAAGGCTAACTTGAGGAGGGCATGTAAGAACACAATTCTTTCATTTTATTCTTTTGTGGGGTAAATATGAGAGTTGAAAGGGCTAAGGTGAAACTCTTAGATTTGAGAGTCAGAAAATTAATTAAATTCCAAGATGTGCTTATTACAAATGTGTGATCCTGGTCAATGTAACCAACTTGTCTGAACTTCAGTTTTCCCATTTTTAAATAGGGGTAACAGTCCCTGATTTACATAGCTGGGCTGTTGCCAGTCTAAACTAAAACAATCTATTTAAGCAGTTAAGATTTAAACAATCTAGGGGCCCCTGGGTGGCGCAGTTGGTTGAGCGACTGCCTTCGGCTCAGGTCATGATCCCGGAGTCCCGGGATCGAGTCCCGCATCGGGCTCCCAGCTCCATGGGGAGTCCGCTTCTCACTCTGACCTTCTCCCTTCTCATGTTCTCTCTCACTCTCTCTCTTTCCTAAAAAAAAAAAAAAAAAAAAAAAGATTTAAACAATCTATTTAAGACTTAAAGATCACATAGTCAAATGTTCCCAGTTTGTACTTCCTAGTGCAGATAGTGAAAAAAATAAGTAGCTTAAGACTTTTTCAGATCAATTTATTAATCTTTAAAATGTTACAATTGTACCTACTCTGTAGGTTACTGAAGAATTAAATAAACTAATAAATGCAAATTAATAGTAATAGCACTTCTCCATAACGTATGCTCAAATGTTAGCACTTTTGCTTATCAAACAAATATTTTTAGGAACCCTTATAAGTGCAATGTTATGAACTAGATTCTGTTGGGGGTAAGGAGTGACTGACATAAGTTTTCTCTTTATATATTAGTAAAAGAGGTAAAATTATAAATAAAATCAACCACACTGCATAAAATTTAAATATGTGGTCTCAATAATCAAATTATGCAGGTTTGTATTGTTTAAATACTCTACGGATTGGTTTTCCAATCTTTAAAATTAGATCAACAATAACACCTATACTATAGGGTTGTTTTGGGAGTTTAAGTAGTATTTGTAAAGGACTTAAAATAGCATTTGACACATTGTAAGTGCAAAGTGGTTGATAAATTAAAAAATAAAACACATGGTGGGACATAATATCTGTAATTTGATTATTATAAAGATGTGGCTGATGACCCAGGGAAGTCATGTAACATTTCACAGAGGAGGCTACATTTGACCTGGGCTCTAAGTGTTAGGGAACAGCTGAGTGAATGGAGTATTAAAAAAGAGAGGGCCATGTGCAAAAGAAAATGGAAAGATACAGATCTGGAAATCCAAGATTTTCCAAAAGGAGCAATAAGTCTTTTCTTTGGCTCAGTGACCAATTGTAAAAGAAAAGTGGGGAAAAGATTGATAAGGTAGGTTAGAAAATAGAGCCTAGAAAGTGTTGAATGCCTTTCTTTTCCTAGCATGGGGAGCAGAAGATAGTAATTTGGCAGCCCAGTGTAAGATCAAGGTATAAAGGTTGTAGGAGAAAGACCAGTTTTGTGGTATTGCAGCAAACTAAGAGAAAGAAGAGTGAAAAAAAGAACACAGAAAGTAAATGAAAAGGCAAAACTAAAATACTGCAAATATGAAACCAACAGATTTTTATAATCAATAAACGAGAGAATTCAAAGATGATTCTAATGTTTTTGACTATGAGTGGGAATAGGGTTCTACTACCAAAGAAGCAGTAGGTAGATAGCCAATATTCAGATTTGAGTGCACAAGGGTATTTTTCTATTTTTTTTTGAATTTTAGTTCTCTATAAATCTTAGTGAGAGAACATTTGTAATTGCAACGCGCCTACTCTTTGGGAGAAAATACACACACCTACAGAAATACCACCACCACGGTGGCATCATCATAATCATTGGTTTCTTTGTTCTTTTTTTAAAAAAGATTTTATTTATTTGACAAAGAGAGAGAGAGAGATCACAAGTAGACAGAGAGGCAGGCAGAGAGATAGGGGGAAGCAGGCTCCCAGCTGAGCAGAGATCCCGATGCAGGGCTTGAACCCAGGACCCTGAGATCATGATCTGAGCCAAAGGCAGAGGCTTTAACCCACTATGCCACTCAGGTGCCCCATAACCATTAGTTTCTAAAAGAACATGAAAATGGTTATTAGAAAGTATTTAACTTTCTAAATCAGTAACACAATGGCCTTTTATTATTTTTAAAAGTATTTTTTAAAAGATTTTATATATTTATTTATTTGTCAGAGAGAGAGAGAAATAGAGAGCGAGCATAAGCAGAAGGAGAAGCAGGCAGGGGAAGAAGCAGGCTCCCCGCTGAGCAAAAGGCCCCATGCAGGACTGGATCCCAGGTTCTAGGGATCATGACCGGACCCAAAGGCAGACACTTAACCAACTGAGTTACCCAGGTGTCTCAGTTTTTTAAATAATAAAGGTAAAAATATTGTTTCTTTTCCTCTTTCTCCCCTCATCTTTCCCTTTACCATCCTAAGCAATTCAGTTCTAGAACTATGAAGTAGTAGTGCAGTTAAGACATGTGGACTAGTGTGTGTGAGCTGGAGAGGCACAGAGGATAGAGTGGGTTACCAGCGCTGGATGTTGGAATCTGACCAGGATGAGAGATCACAGACTGTGATAAGGCTAAAAACATTATTAATTAAACTCATTGAATAAACTAATCATCAGCCATACTGATATAAATAAACAAATAGATTAAGTCAAAAGTTTGATGAGGAAGGTGGCTATTTACATTGTTCTAATGTACCTGTCTGCAAAGTATTTGTCAATTGTAAAAAAAAAAAAAAAAAAAAAAAAAAAACAAACAGTAACTCTACAATGGAGAACCCTATTGGCTATCACCTTAACCAACCAGTCAAAATGATCATCATTAGTATTAGGAAAAAATAAAAATCACAGGCCAACTACTAAGGCACCAAGAGAACGCTGTCCAGCTTCTGTGGTTTTCCTGGAAAAGATAATCATGCATACATAGTCATGAAGAAGCATCAGACAAACTCAGATGAAGAAACATTCTACAAAATGATTTTCTTATACTTGGAGAGTTTTAAGATGAAGAAACTCAAGGAAACACAGAGAACTATTCTAGTTTGGAGGAAACTACAGAGTCATGGCAAGTGAATGCCACCAATGACTGAACCTGAGCAATTAGCTGCAAAGAAGAACATAAAGGTAACTGACAAAATTTGAGTGTGATATAAGGATGAAATGGATATGGCATGTCAATGTTAATTTTCAGATTGTGACTTTTGTACTGTGGTTATGTGAGAGCCATGTACATAATTACAAGACATATATTAAAGAATTTGTGGTTGATAGGGCATCAGCTTAGCAATATAATCTCAACATTTTAAGAAAAAAATCTTGGTGGTGGCTGAGTGTTGTTGGAGAGGAATGCAGTGATGAGTCCTGTGCTTAAAAAAAAAAAGACAGAGACGAAGAAGAAAAAAAAGAAAAAAAACTCTGTGTTGTACTTACTACTTTTCTAAAATTTTGAAATTGTTCAAAAACCAACCACTAAAAATTAAGAGCATTTCCACAAATTACCTTAATACTAGGTATTGTGTAATTACCTTACCTTTTTAAAATTCCTTATTATCCATTTAGAATATCTTTTCATTCATTGTCAAATATATGCATATATATTTGTTTTACTGAAGAGTATGTACATTTCGTGATAATTTCTTATACTTAGTTTACTGTACAGATATTTAATGTTTCTATGAATATAACCAAGTAGATATTTTCAAAACTACTTAAAAATAACAGTGTTCTCAAACCCTATGTGTTCTGTGATTCACTAGAGAGTGGTAATATAATTCTCCTTCAAGGAGGAGAATATATATTCAAAGAGGAAAGTGATAATAGCTTATGTATACAAACAAATGATACCTTTATCTTGTATGTCTGTGGAATTATGGGACTACCAACTTAAAAGGACCTCAAAGAGTCCTTTAATACTGTGGCAATTAAGCTTAAATAACCATGTACTACTTTCCTCAGGATAAATGCAAGTTTTATTAACAGTTAACTTGATCATATTGCATATTGCATATTCTTTCAATTTTTGTTCAATATTGTAACAATGGGAATGTTAATTATCAATTGTCATTTATTGCATATTGATTTAGTAACAGGTCCTGATCTATGTAATTGGGATACATACTCTAGGATAAGGCAACGAGAGTCCCTGACAGCATGTAGATTAAATCCTGGAAGTGAGGAACTACTTAAAGCAGATATATTACTAAACACATAATATGAATTATAATTTACTAACATTAAAGTTAGATACTGTATACAGATTTAGTTATTTTCAGTCTTTTTATTTCTTCATTATAATGATATCACAATATGGGTTTTCATGATAGACATTACATCTTTAATACTAAATGTTGTTATATATGGTATTTCTGAGAAGATACCAATATAAACATCTTTGCCTCCTCATGGTTATCATTGTTTATTCTTAATAATTTCAGCAGAAGATTAGTACTCTCCTTCAGCATGTCAATTAAATATGTTATGATGAATTCCAAAACAACTCATTCCATTTTTGGACTTATGTATCCTAATAACTCATGTAGACCACTGAAACACTGAAAAGCAAGAGAAAATAAGTATCATATAATATATATATATATATATATATATATTCCAAATCATCTCTTATTTTGGAATTCATTAACATGACAGATATTATGTCTAGAAACATGTGAGCTCTTTGTTACAGATAATTTATTCATATAATTTAGCTAATTCAAAGTGAAATATGATAAGTTTCCCTTGATACTAAAAAATTTAATGATCAAATATGAGAATGGGAGAAGAAAGGTATTTTATTCTTAAAATAACTATTATATTAAAGTCTCCCAAAAGACCTTTTAAAAGAAAAAGCAATTAACAAATGAATTGACCTAATTTTATAAGCCATTCCTTTGTTAATATCTACTAAGTCTTGTTCCTACCTTCATACTTTTACCATGAGCTGGCTCCCCATTTTTAGTTCTGAAATGTCCTTGATTCTCATAGTTTTTATACTATATATATTTTTTTTCTGATATATATGTATCATAAATAAACTGTATTTGATTCTAGTATCTGATCCTTCTTTTTGAAACCCGGAAAACTTCATTCTTGCTCTATAAAAAACATTATACAAGTTAATAAAATAATTGTAAATACATAATCATTTTTCACAAATGTTTACTAGATATTTCTGCTTTTAATCTCTGCATCGATTACAGCTTATCCTCAAGGATCACTTGGTATGTCTATACCTTAGAAATGTTATTTTAGAACTGTTGATAGATTTTACAAACTAACACTTAAAATATACATGAAGAAGAAAGATATATTTAATAACACTTCTACTCAATAAGCAAATTTGATTTTCTAGTTTTTAGGAAAGAAGCTATGTTCCCCCAAATCTCAGCCTATAATAAAAATGACTTCATGTACTATTGAGTATTTAAAAACACAACAGCATCTATATTTAAAATGATAATAACCCTCATGTTTATATATATTAAACTACTGTAGACATCAGTGACTCAATGTTCCAAACCTGATATGTAAAGTTGGACAAGGCTCAAATGTGTGACACACATTTGTCAAACTTTTATCTTTATCATTTAATGAAAGACTGAATTACAAAACTTGATGGTATTATGGGTTACATAGAGTGCCTCCAAAGAATTATGTATTGAAGTTTTAACTCTCAATAGCTCAGAAAATGACTGTATTTGGAAATAGGATGTTGGGATGTAATTAGTTAACAAGAGATCCATAGAGTAGGCCCTAATCGTATATGATTGGTATCCTTATTAAGAGCTGGAAATTTCTTCACAGGCACACATACAAGGGAACGTGCTACATACATGAAGACAGCCATCTACAAGCCAAGGAGAAAGGCCTAGAATACATCCTTCCCTTACACCCCTCAGAAGGAATCAAACTTGTCAACACCTTTGTACTGTGAGACGATAAATTTCTATTGTTTAAGTCACCTAGTTTGTGGGACTTGGTGAAGGCAAACTACTAGAAGTAGTTTGCATTGGTGAAGGCATTATGTCAAAAATAATTTGAAAATCAAAAACCTCTAGTGTTGGCCTATTACTAGGCCAATGGAAAGCACACAGAATTGATCATTAGGAGACTGATCCTAGTTAGAATTAGTCTTCACTAACTTGCTATACACATGCTTTCAGAATGCTTTGAAATAACTAAACTTTACTGAAAATATCAAATTATTTAATTGTTCACTTTGAAAGGTTTCAGAAAGAATGTAACTGTAGATATAGAGTGCTATGTAAATGTCGGTAATGGAATTTATTAAACATCATCAAAATTTCTCCATTAGAATAATCATCGAAATGGAAAAATATGGCACAAGTATTTTTATAAAAAAAAAAGAGATTTTTTAAGACTTCTTCCTTGGATTTGCCTAACCAAATCACCTTCTTCCAGTTTGGAAGGTGATGAAATTTAACCCTTAGCTTCTAGAATCCAAAATACAGCAATTTAAATGGTAGCTTTGAATTAAAATCATACCCTTTTATTTCCTTTCGTTAGTGCTCAATTGTCAAACAAGACTGATTCAGAATAACACCACCTTATCTGAAATGCTAGGAGGTACAATTGAAAAATCCACAGTGCAGTATTTTATTTATGTAAAACACTTTACCCTCTTGTGCAATGTGTTCGCTTATATGTTTTCCTTCTCAACTAAACCTGAACTCCTCAAGAGATAAGTACCTATGACAGTATCTGCAGCATACTCAGGATTCAGTGCTTAATCAAGGAGAAAGGGGATGGCTTGAAGGATTGGACAGAGATGAGAAGAAAGAAAACTGTAAAGGAAAAGCCGTGTAATTTCAAAGGGACTATTGATTCATGTCCAATTAATTTTTCCCTTATCTTAGTTTGAACTATGATTTTTAGTTTTCAGTAATTTCCTGGTGACATACTCTAATTCAAAACACAGCATGATACATTTCTTCATGGAAATGTGAGAAGATATAATGGCAGCTGGTTGACCTCTGCAAGGGTACAACCGCTGTGTGGGACCATGTACCTTATATGTGAGAGGGAGAGAAAAGGAGAAGGAAACACGGGGTAGGGTGTTGGGGATGGGGTGGGTGTAAAACATCTTTAGACCTTATGCAAAGAATATTTTATTATTTTGGTTCAATCCAGGGCAGACATACAGGCTACTACCCAATTTTTATTTGTGTAATTCCTCCACTTTTGTGTGTATGGCTTAGGAAAGAGAGGCCATGGAAAGAGTTAAATAATGTTGTACTCCTTCAAGAAAAACTCAATAAACATTGTCTATTCACTAATGGCTAAGATTAATTTTCAAATTACACAGTTTATAACCATACTGCCTCTTCCAAAATTACTGATGCAAAATCAAAAACAGGTTATTGAAGTTACTAAATATATTTTCAAAAACCATAGTTCTGAAGCAATGTTGAAATTTTAGTATTAATTTCCTAACTCATCTTTATTCTGTGTCTAAAATATAATTTACCTAGAGACGATACAAGGCTCTTGTGCTTAAAAGATTGATAGTGAAGGAAATTTTAGTTTACCCAGAATCCACTTAAAATAGTTTCAACCTGGTCCTTTCAACAAGGCACAAAATGATGTTTAGAATTAAGAGTACAGTTTCTGTAACTGAACTACTTGTATTTTAAGTTTGATTCTATACTGATTTTATCACTATCTAATTATGTGATGCTGGCCATGTAGTTTAATGCTTAAGTCTCAGCTTTTAACAAATAGCAGGTACCTACCATACAGAGTTGTATAAGTATCAAATGAGGTAATGTCTGTAACATTCTGAGCATCATGTTACAAGTCCCAAAGAATAGCTATTGCAATCATTTGGAGATAGAGCCATATGAGCCTACCACCCTCAGCAAAAATACGTATGCTTCTTCCAAATTTTTCTTATTAAATATACAATTTAAGATCCACTATGAGCAGACATTTGCAATACAGGAGTGGCAAAAATAAGTCTGCATGCAGGGCCTTTGCACACTGGAGTAGGAGTTAGCAAAAGAAATTCTTTTTGCCCTGTTTAACTATTACCTAACAAACTGACAATGATCTTTATTTTCCCAGTTAACCCCTCCTTTAGCTCTTACAATGTCCTGCCACAGGCTAGTCCAAAAACTTGGGTCAGTTAGTAGACAGGAAGTGGGGGTGTGGCTTTCAGTGCCAGGGTAAGAGAATCAGAGGCTTGTCAAGGTTTCTCACTGCCAAAGAGTACACATTTCCTAGACCTGGTCCTGCCCAGTAAAGAAGATGAAACCTGTTCACTACTGCTCACTCTAAGTGAGGACTAGTTTGGATTTTTCTCATTGCCTTCCCCCATGTTCAGCTATTACCTGCCTACCCCCATATTCAGCTATTGTCAGTGAGCCTCAGAAGTGTTCCAGTCTTTGATACAGACTAAGGTCCCCACAAGAATCAGCAAAACCTCCCCGTCCCCGTCAGCTCAGAGTACTCTCCCCATCCTGTGAACCTCCTCTGGTGTACTTGGGTCGGGGGGCGCTCTTTTTTACCAAAGAACATGAGATATGGCACCCTTTCTCCACACAAAATGTTACTGTAACATTGGGTATCAGATTACAGCAATTCAAGACAAATTCAGGACTTTGATTTTGTCAAAGTCCTAGGACTTCATATCCATCTATGGAATGCCTTCGTAAAGCTGAGACACTGATACAAGTAATGTTTGATAATCTACAAGATCTGCTCCAGGTTATTTTCAGCAAGACTATGTTTTGGCAGCTGGTAGCCTTTCTCATTAAAAAAAAAAAAAGTGTTAACAGTTATCTTGTTCCATAATTAAGCAGATGATTATAATGCAAAGATGTGTGCTATGATTGAAGTAGGTATGGGGTACTAGGGAGCACTGAGAAGGGCAACAAATTTGAATTACTGTAGTGGGCTCCAGAGGGGAGAAGGGGAAAAAAAGAAAGGATTTCTTTTAAAGCAGGGTTGGGAGATCAATCTTGGAGTAACTGCGATCAGCAGGAGAGCAGCTTTCAACCAGGAGAACTTGAAAATCATTCATCTTGGCAAGGGAAAAGGTCAATGGCTTTAAATTTAGACAGATTTGGGTTCAAATTTGGTCTTTTTCCATTTACTATAAATAAGATTGAGGTCATTTCTCATCTCCTCTAAACTTTTGTTTATCTAAAATATTGGACTAAACATATGTATTTCATTTCAAAGATTCAATTTGTCTTTACTGAAAGCCAGTGGAGGTCATGAGGTAGGCAAGCTTCCCTCAGAGTTCTCACAAATTAGCTGGAAGATTGTAAGACCAGATAGAGAGATAATATAGGGTAATGGCTTACCACTTGACACTGGAGTCAGTCTTTCCAGGTTTGCTTCCTGGTTCCATTCCCTATAAAACTGTCTTTTGATAATTTACTTAATCTCTCATTTATACAATGGGGTTATCAGTCTTTCTCCTTTGTATGGCTATGGGTTGAGTGAGTTAATCTATATGAACATTTAGAAAGGACTTTGGAGTGTTTTAAAAATTCACTTTTAGGATATGTAACTGCCTCTCTTTTGCACTTCCTCTCAGGAACAAAGAAATTCTGCATTCAGCTGCTCCTGCCTTCTCTTGGCGAGATCACTCACTTTTCTGTGTATTACATCCTACTATTCATCTTTTCTACTGGCACTGAAACAGGCTGGAATCTTTTTAAACTGAAAAAAAAAGTCTTTTTTCCAAGGTCAATGGAAAAGCACACCCACAGCACACCCAACTACCACTCTGTATTCTTACCTTTTCAGGGCCCGATTTAAGAAATTTCTTCATCAACACAAAAGGGAAAACAAGGGCCGAGCAGGGGGAACTTTTTATGCCTGGCATGTCTCAGACTCACTCTTATGGAACTGAGAACTTTATCTTCCAAAATGTCAAAACACCATCTTATGCCCCACCTCCCACCCAAGCTCCTGCAACATAAATGCCCAACACACCCAGGTTTGTGGGATATAATCCATACAGTCATCTTGCCTACAACAACTACAGGCTGGGAGGGAACACAGTCACCAATAGCCAGCTTGGCATCTTCTGGTATTACCATTTCAAAACACCCAAGGCCACCAAATAGTTGACTGATGCCCCATATGAAGTATAGTAAAAGTTCTGGGACCAAGTAAAAGCTTCCAACCCTGACCCAAAGGTGTGGGGAGTTTGGCAAGATTACTGCTGGTATGTGGTATGATCTCACTAATGAAAAAACAAGAATATGTGAATACAAAGGTCTACCCTAAGTCCCCTGCATACTTTCCTTACATAGATGCAAAAAGTCCTACAGGAGCTTCTCTGGAGGAAGAAAGTCACCAGAGACAGCCCCACGTGGAGAAAGAACCATCTGTGAGCATTCTGCAGAAGATCCAAATGATTATGACGATGGCTTTCAGTGAAGCATACAGCCGCCATCAGTTTCCAGAGAGACCACCACCTCATCAGTGAACTCTCCAGTGAGAGTGAGGTGCCACATGTTTGGTCAGCTATCACCACAGTGAGAAGGCAGGTCCAGTCCTTAATGGCTCATCAGCAAAAACTAGAAACTGAACTTTTTCGACTAGAGGAGTGACACCAAGAAAAGTAGAGGAAATTCCTGGAAAGCACAGATTCCTCTAACAATGAACCTAGAAGTTGGTGCAGTTTGAAAGTAGACGTGGATATGGAAAAAAATTGTCCCTGAAATTGCACAGGCAGAGGAACAGGCTCGCAAAAGGCAGGAGAAAAGTGAGGAGGAGGTGGTGGAGCAAGGCGAAGGCAGTCAGAGTAGCACAGTTCCCTCTAGTAAGACTGAGGATCAGAAAGACCACAGGAACATCCCAGTGGAGATAGAGGAGATAGAAGAAGTGACAGAAAGCCAATAGAACGCTGTGGAAGGCACATCTACTCCAGAAGACAATGAGAGTGGACAGGAGGGGGTGTACAAGATGGCTCAGGAGGAGCCCAGTGATGATGACGCTGTCTCAGAGAGCAACGATGGAGGAGCCGCCAATGGACCCCACACCGGAAGACAAGAAGAAAAAATAAATGTTGCCTTGTTTTGTGTTTCTAAACACTTTTTTAAATGAAAATTAAAGAATAGAAAGAAAAGAGATTTCTTTATCATGCTATCATTCGTCACTCCATTCCATCTTGTCTACTTACCCCTCTACTTAGAGAGCTCTTCCTTTCTGCATCTTCGTATCTCTAAGTCTGGGGAACGTTTTCCAACTTTCGCCTAACGTATTATTTCAGAAGCACTTTGTACTACCTTTAAGTTAACATTAAGCCACTGCCTCTAAATAAAATGATATTCATAATAACAATAATAAAAACAATAGCATATTGCTTTGGTTTATTCGATACCACCCTCTTCTGGCATTCCTTTTATGCTCTAATTCTCCCTTCTCAACCATATGGATGGTCCATTTTTTTTCTATCCAATCCCTCACCATTGAATTTCTTTGCAGTTTGTCATAAGTCATAAGATATTTCTTACTCAATGTCTTTCAGTTAAGTGTTCACACCATACCCAAGGCTTCTGTTGTGAGGAATATGTAAATATGTGTCTGCATCTCAGCCTTTTGAATTCTAGCCCTAGATATCCAGATAACTGCCTATTTGTATTTTTCCATGTTCAGTGGTGAACTTGCAGTGTCTTCCTCTTAATGGCTCCTATCTTAATGAATGATAACAACATCCATCCAATTGTACAAGCTGGAAACCTGAGAATCCTCCAAGACACTCTCCTATCTCTCTCATCCCTCATATCAGTGAGGTTTGATGCTGTATTGATTTTCCCTCCTAAATAGATCTCAGACTCTGCATCTCTTAGCATCTTTTCTGCCAGAATCTTAATCTAAGGGATCATCTACTGTTCCCTAAATTAATGCAACACCTTCCAGACGGTCCCACTTTCTTTCTGTTCTACAAATCTTTTTCCCATAGCACAGGAAAATTGATGGTTTGATAATGCAAATCCAACTTCATCTTTCTTGTTTATAATTTTTCAGTGGCTTCCCCACTTTTAACATGTGCAAGGCCCACCATTATCTGGTCTGCACTTGGCTCTTTAGCTTTACCTCTAACATTTTTCTGTTCTTTCTTTCACTCTTTCATTTCCTCTAGTGAGCAATAGTATTTCCTGCCTTAGGCCATCATGCAGTTCCCTCTGCTCCAGCCATTCTGACTTTCTCTCTCTCTCTCTCTCTCTTTTGCCAACTAGCCTTCATCCTTTAGATTGCAATGAAAAGATCAAAGTTTTTATTTTCAAGCAAATGCTGAGGACATTAATCTAGACTAAGTTAGATCGTTCATTTACAGCACACTGCATTTGTCCTTCATAACACTTACCATCTTATTTTTAATCACTGGTTCTCTCACTAGACCACACTTTTTGATGACAGCGAAATGGTGTCTGCTTTACTCACAATTAAGTTCTTGAATTTTTAAAGGGCTATAAATCCCAAGTTTCAGCAACATTTATAAAAGTCAATTTTTTTTTCTCCCAGGTTCTCCTAGAAAAATTTGTCTTTGCCATCTGAGTTTGAGACAAACATATAACTTTCCTAAAACTTGTATTCTAATTTATATTCCTTCATCCGAGAACGTCAGATCACTTTTCACACCATGTCATACCTGCTTGTACATTCTTAGGACAAGGAGTTTGAATTACTCTGTCATTTTAGGTGATGTTCAGTAAGAGAAGTACCTGCAGTAAAAAAAAAATAGAGTAGTCTAGCAATTACTTGGCTATACCAACATAGGAAAGGAAAGATCTGATTCTTTTTATATTTTAATAAAATTTCCTGGTCTTAACATTAAAGTCACTTAGATGATCTTCCTTTCAAGCTCTCTCACAGTGAAATCCCATTAGTCTTTAATATGCTTTATTTGGAAAACAAAGGTAGTTTGTTAAATAGTTAAATAGTTCAGGGACACATACAGGTCAAAAGAACAAGGGAGATCCCAGCAGCTTCCTGGGCCTCAGAGGTTCAGTTTTAGGTCACTAGCACCATCCTATCTCTTGGTGTAGGCAACAAAATGAGGTAAGTGAATAATGGCAAATTTCTGTGGACAGGTTAAAAACAAGATTTGGGGCCCACTTGCTAAGACAATGACCCTGGAGTTACTTTCATTCTTTACCAATTAATAAAAATCAAAATAAAGTAAGACACAATGGCCAGGAAAGAAAAGAGGAGGACAGAAAAAAAGCAGATTGGCGTAGAAAATCTGAGATAAATTAGATAGGAAGGAAAGAAGGAGGTTTTGTAGGCCATAGAAATGAAAGCACCATCTCCGTAGCCCACAAAACCACCAATTTATTTTATTTATATTATTCTCCCAGAATGCTGTGTCTAATTTTTATTTGGCCAGTTTATAAAATGTTTTTCGCTATCAATTTTGAATATGTATTAAGTCTTTGATTCAGTCAATATTTATTATATTTCTTTTATATATATCTTGAGTATAATGGTGTATACATATTAATGTATACATATATTAGTATAATAGTATACATTGTATGTATATAGTCCTATAATGTATAAGACTATGTATAAGGGGGGCACCTGGGTGGCTCAGTCTGTTAAGCAGCTGCCTTCAACTCAGTCATGATCCCAGGGTCCTGAGATCCAGCCTCCATGTAGGTCTCCTTGCTCAGAGTGAAGCCTGCTTCTCTCTCTCCTTCTGCCTGCCACTCCCCTTGCTGTGCTCTCTCTTTCTCTCTCTATCAAATAAATAAATAAATCTTAAAAAAGAGAATATGGGTAAGAATATATACTCTCATATGTTGAGAAAAAAGTCATCAACTCAGTGGATTCAATAGCTCTTCAAAGGATGTTGAAGTTACTGAAGGAGATTAAAGGGCATCAGGGGTACAAAGATGAGACTTCCTTCCTGCCTTGAACTGGGTCTGTGTGGGTACTCTTCTTGGTAAGCTTTTGTGGTGACCTTGGGAACTTCCCTTGATAAGACTCTCTGTGCCCTGTTAATATATAAAGAACAATGAGGGAGAGATTTCCAAACAACTCCTCAAGTGAATAGCCTGATTTTGTGTAGGTTTCATAAAAACAGAATGGTATTGGGAGCCTGGATGCCTCAGTGGGTTAAAGTCTCTGCCTTTGGCTCAGGTCATGATCTCAGGGTCCTGGGATCAATCCCCATATCAGGCTCTCTGCTCAGCAGGGAGCCTGCCTTCCCCCTCCCACCTGCCCCCACCTCTCTCTGCCTGCCTCTCTGCCTACTTGTGATCACTCTCTCTCAAATAAATAAATAAAATCTTAAAAAAAAACAGATTGGTATGACTAAATACAGTTGGCCCTTGAACAATGTGGATGTTAAGAGTCCAATCCCTCACATAGTTGCAAATTTCTGCATAGATTTTGAGTCCCCCCAAACGTAACTATTAGTAGTCTACTGTTGACCAGAAGCTTTCCTGATAACATACACAGTGCACTAACACTTCTTTTGTGTGTTATATGTATTTTATACTGGATTCTTATAGTAAAATAAGGGAAAGAAAAGAAAATGTTATTCAGAAAATCATACGGAAGAGAAAATACATTTACAGTATGGCACTATAACGAAAAAAATCCACATACAAGAGCACTTGTACGGTTCAAACCCCTGTTGTTCAAAGGTCAACTCTTCCCTACTCAGATGATTTTATTTCCCAATTTCACAACAGCTTTCAGTGCACTGCAATATATGATTATATATATATATATATATATATATATATATATATATATATATATATAACCATCCCGTGAAGTTTTCTCCTCTAAAGGTGGACACGTTGATTAAGTAAATAATTGTAGAGTAAAGCCTTCTGTATGGAAGTCCAGAGGCTAGAATCTCTGCAGTGACCTTAATAGATTAATCTTTGGGGGAGGAAAGCCTGTATTCATTCTGGAGAAACTACTGCTATTATAAAAATAAAATGCTAGTTTAATTTATCAGTAAGAAGATGGTTTAAATGTGTTACCAGGGTCTTGACATCTCGAGCCTCAGCTCCTCTTGTTTTTCCCAAAAATCAGTGAGTTGCAGAGGATAGTTTCTCATTTTAGACTATCTGCTCCCCCATCCCCAGCCTCCCAACTGTTAATACACATATTTGATGATTCCATTCTCTACATTTATTCCTGAATATGAAAATATTTGGGGTCCCAAAATATGTTTGTAGACCACAAACATTTTCCCTTGTGAGGAATTAGGGACTAATTATTGATTGCTACTGGCCTGAATGAAGGCAGTTTGTGGGTTCTCCTTTTTTGAAGCAAAGCCAGAGTTAATTCCCGTTAGTGTTAAAGGACTGTCCTACAAGAACCTGGAAACATTAGGCCTCCTTCTAACACAATGAAACAGTCGCTCTGTCAATGTTTCCTTATCCACACACTTGTCTTAGCACGCCTCATGCCTTTTGTTCCTTGTATTTTGTTGTAATTTTGAAGCTCTATCCTATATCTTACTTCCTATGCTCAAACCACCTTGGGTTGCAAACTTATTATTGATTCACCAAATAAAATATCATTTTGCCCCTAGATTTATAAAAGCTTCTATAGTCATCAGAGCACCTTCATTTACTACCATATTATAGGACACCTAATAGCCTCCTGGCACAAGCCGACTGAATTCCTGGTATCCATGATTTCCTTCCTGGGTATTTAAATGGCAGTAACCTCTGAAATCCTTATGTCTTCATCAAATTTTAAACTCCCATCAGAGGATTTTACTGTCTATCTATCATGTATCAGAACTGGCAAGGTTTTCCAACCTAGAGATAAAATGTATTTACGATGGTGTGCCAATATTCTCATGTGATCTCAGTGCCCTTGGCCAGACCACAGCCTCTCTAATAGTTTCATATAGAAATCTCCACTAGAAAAGAGTTATTACAGATTGGTCCTTCTAAAAATTTATCCAGATTGAGCCTTTAATGGAGTTAGTAAGACTAGTTCTGAAGTTAGTTGTCACTCCTACCACCACCACCAACCAAGTTCTAGGTGTTTGGTACTCTCCTGCAACAAACAGTGAGGTTTTGACTATCTACACTTCATTTTTCCATAGCAAAGCCCTCAGCAGTCATGCTACTGGTGTCTTCTCTCTCATGCACTTTGTTACAATGATAATAATATTGTCAGTTATTGTTGCATGAAGGTTAATAGTTACATTAGATGTTAAAGGGGACAAGCAAAAGCGAACTCTAGTCTTTCACTAATTTCCATATTAGCTGATGCATTTCTTTCTATAACTGATTGTTACTGAAAAGTCACTGAACTTAGTACTGTACGTCCAAAGTCCAGCTTCTTTTCCCATTGTGAAAGATGTGCTCTTCCAAGTTAGACTAGCCATTCTTTTTCCTAAATGCCTCCAAGGTATGAATTGTTATTTTCTAATCTTTCTATGGCTTCTGGTTGGTGTATATTGATAAGAGTTCATCAAAATTCTCCATTAACAGAAGATAGCTCTGTTCTTGAAAGTGTTCATATAACTAGATAAGATTTCTGATGGAACTTTTCATGTCCTCTGCCAATCTTTAACGCACAGAACTTTGCACTGACAACTTTTCTTAAATGATATGGAGTAGAACCAATTTTTAATTTTTAATCCAAGATAATAAAGAACATTGGCTAGGAATCCACATTTGTGGGTATTTCCAGGTTATGACTTTAAGGTCTAACAGACTTGGTAGATTTTTAGGCTCACTAAACTTATTCATAAATCTTGATGCATTATTAGCTTTTTATTTTTGTAAGACCACATCATTACGGAATTTAAAAAGACCACATCATTACAGAATTTCCTTTGAGTTGCAATTAACTTACTTGTATCTACCACTTGTTTGAAGTTTACTTGTATTAGTTTTGTTCTGGGAAAGAAAGAAAGAAATAAGAAAAGAAAGAAAGAAAGAAAGAAAGAAAGAAAGAAAGAAAGAAAGAAAGAAAGAAAGAGAAAGGAAGGAAGGAAGGTAGGAAGGAAGGAAGGAAGGAAGGAAAGAAAGAGAGAGAGAGAGAAAAGAAAGAAAGAAGGATCCTAAATCTTCACTGGCTTACGTTTCACATTACATTGAGCCTTACAAATATACATCATTATATCTAACTCACGTTACAGTGTCTCACACCTGAAACTTGGCTCTTGTCACTCTGCTTCATTTCTAGCTCAGCAATGAAGGAACAGCTTCCTTTTGGAACATGCCATTCTCATGGCAAAGGAAAATGGCCCTTTGAACTTTTTGTGTTTTTTTTATAAAGATTTTTTTTTTTTTGTTCATTTATGTGACAGAGAGAGAGAGATCACAAGTAGACAGAGAGGCAGGCAGAGAGAGAGGAGGAAGTAGGCTCCTCGCTGAGCAGAGAGCCAGACACGGGGCTCGATTCCAGGACCCCAAGATCATGACCTGAGCTGAAGGCAGAGGCTTTAACCCACTGAGCCACTGAGGTGCTCCCAAACTTTTATCTGTAAGTGACATCATTCATTTATGCTCATAATCCATTGGCCAAATCCAATCAAATGGCCTAAGACAATGTCAATTTATTGAGGAAGTGTATTCCTCCTATAGGGAATAGGGACATGACAAGTGACAAGGCAGAGGGAGAGAATACGAAATTTTTTTGCAGGGAGGTGAGAAGTGAACAATTGGCGATAGTAATAGATCTCTAGCACTTACCTATGTTGTTCTTTACTTGCCCGAGGCTTTCAGATATTCTGTTTGTTGGGTGACTGACTACCCAAATAAACATTTCAGTTGTTGCCCATACTTTTCATGATATCATAAATACAGGCATAAGTCATTGGTGCTACTAGAAATTTCTTAACTGCTGAACATCTTAGCCTATTGACAATATCTTTAATGACATTTATTTTAATTTGTTCTTCAATAATAACATAATTAACTCAATTAATGACGGTTTTTCTCATCTTATATGAAAGCGGTTCTTATAAATCGGGTGTTCTCATTCCCTCTTCCCATAAATTCCAAGAAGCCCTAAACTAATGAAAACTCAAGTACTAATAATGAAATTCCAAGGAATCTTATAATTCACCATCACCTGGAGTATAAGCTGATCATGACAAAAATCAGAAATAGCATAGACAAGCTATTTTAATTAAACCAGGTGTGTGGAAATGATTTAATCTTTTATCTGGTTTTGTTTTTATTTTCTTCAAATATATCACCCTTATTTCAGTGATTGGCCTTTTGAAATTGAATACATCTTCAAATGATGTCTGTGCTCACTGTAGTAGTATTTCCATTTTTTTTTCTTTTAAGCTATAATGAAACAGAAGTTACATTTAAAAGTTTACAATGTCTATATCCAGACAGCATGGCTGATTCATTTCCGTAAATCCTCTTCTATTCAGAGTATTACAGACCATTTCCATAGTAAGAAGGTCACCTGGCAATTTTCTTGGCTTCACATTACTAACAGTCCTAGTCATTTAGTCTCCCAGATGTGTTCTCATCCCATCTTGCTCTATCTAATGGCTTTTGGGTTTTTAAGGTCTATCTCCTACCATCAACATTGTCTCACCTTTACTTTTAGATGGTAAGATCTCTTTATCTCAAATCTCTCTAGTAGACCTATCTTTAGCACACAAACTGGACACACAGCACAGTTCCTTTCTCTGTGCGTCTCATTTCGTAAATGCATCTTCCTAACATCTTTCTCCTTTCAGCATAATGGAAATAATAAGAACTATAATGTCAATTAGTTCTTTGACTTGCCAAAAATGTATTATTTGTAAGAATCATACACACTGATATCCCATTGAGAAGGATGATTTAATTATCCTTAAATTATATAATAATTATTTAATAATTTAGTTATAAGATTCAGTCTCTGTCACTACAGGAATTGCATATTCAATTTATTTGTCCAGGTCAATCCTAGTTTATATTTATTGTATTTACATAACTGTATTTCACTCCCACAACAGCACATGTTTGGAAAATAAATTATACAGCTACCCTATTTATTGTAGATATAGTATATAATACAAAGCTGGACTAAATCTTGACTTTCTTTTTGTACATTTTTTCTTAGTACTTCCCTTAACACATAAATCCATACATTTCGTAGTCATGCTTTGTCATTAAATGTGTTATCCTTACTCTCCCTCATCTCACACACAAATTGTGTCACTCTGCAACACACTGAATAGAACCTGACAAATGTTGCTTATTGTTTGCCTAAATTTTCCTCATTGGTGCAAACATATTAGGTAATTGCTTCATCCATTTGGAAGAGGTTCCCCAGTTGATTCCACTATTGGTTTCTTTCTCAACTTTCAGAGGTTGCTATAATCATCTGTTTGAGTCAGTTCACTCTCTGGAATTTTTCCTGAACATGCTATTAATACCAAGCTCACAGGGGCGCCTGGGTGGCTCAGGAGGTTAAGCCTCTGCCTTTGACTTGGGTCATGATCTCGGGGTCCTGGGATCGAGCCCCACATTGGGCTCTCTGCTCAGCGGGGAGCCTCCTTCCCCCTCTCTCTCTCTGCCTACCTCTCTGCCTACTTGTAATCTCTCTCTCTGTCAGATAAATAGATAAATTCTTAAAAAAATACCAAGCTCACAATTTATAACTAAATATTTGCCTCCTTCCAGTCCCATATTTAAAGGACTAGACCATATTCCATTGCTGTTATTGTTCCTTTAGTATTGTTCTCATTTTCCTTTGACATAGGTATTTCCTATCCTCTAAAACCTTGAATCTTTTAATAAATAAGTCCCTTTTTTACTTTAGTGATAATTTCTACCATTTTCAAGGTTGAAGTACCTACACATACAGTCTCTTATAGAATAGTTTTCTCTACCTTTAAGATTTTGTATTCATTGTGCCCACTGAGGGGAAAAAAAAAAAAAAACAGATGAAGAAAAAACACCCTTCTCTGTAGTTTTGCAATATATACATATATCGAATGATTCCATTGTACTCCATAAACTTACACAGTGTTCTGTGTCAATTATATTTCAGTAAAACAGGAAAGAAAAAGAAAATTTCCTTCTCATTCAACTTGCTAAATACTGCGTAATAGTTGATGAAAGTCTTGATTTATATCTAAAGCCTATCACCTCCACGTAGAAGAGCCTGTCATATTCACCGATTTCTCATGCAAATCAGAAAAGTGAGCCAAAATAAACTCAGATATGAAAGAAGGAATAATAGATGGACCTAGAGTGGAGATAAGGGAAGAAGAGGAAGAGGGAGTCATAGTGCCATGGGCTGGATACCAGAGTAGAGTATTTATTGTGGGGAAAAGTTTGGAAAACAAGTGACTTTTTTTTTTGAAGATTTATTTATTTATTTGTGGGGGGAAGGAAGATGGAGAAAAGCGGGAGAGAGAGAGAGAGAGAGAGATTGAAATCTCTAAGAGACTCCCTGTTGAGCGTAGAGCTCCACGCAGAACTAGATCCCAGGATCTTGAGATCATGACCTGAGCTGAAATCAAGAGTCACATGCTTAGCCAACTGAGCCACTCAGGGGCCCTGGAAAATGAGAGAACTGAGAGAATATAAAGTAAACCAGGTATAAACTGGTCTGGGGTGTTATTTATTAAATTCCTTTGCTATCCTATAAGAGACTGGAGTAAAAAGTATAGAATTCCTTCATTTAAGTATTTATTTATTAGTTAGCTCCCCTGATTATACAATATTCTTTAAATGGCCTCTGTCTCTGATTTGACTCACATAGATGGCTACATTAATAGTGTTACAAGCATATTAGTACCTATTTTGATTTCCAAACACCAAATAATTCCAAGTGTAGGCTTCTTAGAAATTTGAGGGGTTTATTTGAAGACTATGGAAAGTTACTATGTAATTAGGATGACTGTTATAAATGTTTTAATTAATGATCTCCACAGCAACACCCATAATCTGGATCTGTAATATCTACTATTATAGTTGGCACTGATTTAAAATAAGCCTCAGCCACACTGGGCTCACTGGGCAAAGAAGCAAGGACACTTCAGACAGATTTCTGGAAAGCCAGATGAATTCCTAGAGGCTATTTATTCTAACCTCAGTTTTCTTTTTGAGATAGGATTTCATTCAACAACAAGGAAAAGAGTAACAAAATTTAAACAGTCAATATAAAGTCACCTTCCTGGACCTAAAACCCAAAGCCAGAAATATAGTATCCTCTAGAGCTCTATGCAAGAGACTAAATAAACTTCCCAGACTTTATAGGTATATTTACAGCTCCAGGAGATTGTGCTGCCATCACACACCAAATCTGATATCAAATTGAATCTCTGAGATTTTTCAACTCAGGCATAGACTGAACGTGAGAGACAGGAAATGACTTCCTGTCTTTGGTGGGGCCAACAAAACATTGGTCGAGGGGCCTATAAAGCAGCAGACAGAGATATCCCAAAGGCAAGCCAAAGACTACTTCTTAATAGATGTTGGAGAAATGAGCAAATTCTAATTCCTTTTTTGTAGTCCAGTATTTACCTTGGTGGCATAATTTAAAAATATTTGAGGCACTCTGAGCAACAAACTGAAGGTTTTGGAGGGGAGGTGGGGGGTAGGCGAGCCTGGTGGTGGGTATTGAGAAGGGCACGTATTGCATGGAGCACTGGGTGTGGTGCATGAACAATCAATTTTGTAACACTGAAAAATTAAAATAAACATATATGGGGAGAAAAAAATATTTGAAGCAGTTGACTTATTGAGAATGATTTGGTTGCTTTTATAAATGTGCCAGTTGGTATGGAATAAAATATTTCTTTTCAAATTCACTTTTAAGTGTATTTATACAGAAGAAATGAGGCAAAGGAACCTCTCTCCGCCTTTGGTAGGGAAAATAAGGTGAAAACAACTACTGTAACTCCAGCTCCACTTGAATGAATGACCAACCATATCTCCCTCCCCCAAACACTGCCTGCCATGTCCCTGGCCCTGTTCTATAGCTCCATGACCTTATTAATATAATTGAAGGTCGAGTTGTCCAGTGATTTGGTTAACCTGCGCACATATGCTAAACTTAATAGTTAACTACCCATGACATATTATTCAAAAAGACACCATTCCTGTGTGTATGCTCACAGGCTTGCTGCATGCCAGATGTCCTCCAATATAACACGCTACCAAACTAATGAGCTGTTAGTGTTTGTGTTCATGGGATCTGTAGCAATTTTGCCTTAATTTTAGATATTTTAATCCCTTTTATATTAATATTAAATGTTCAATGCTATGTAATATTATAGAAACATGAGAGCCTGATACAATTTTATATATCAGTCCCATTTAGTTAAGGAATATGTTATAAAAAGCACAGAAAAATAGAATCAAATAGTTAGGCCTAATTGAAATAATGTGGACTCCAAACTGCAGGTGTTTTAATAAAGTAAAACAAGGGAAGGTGAGGATACTATTCTATTTTACCTGAACGGTAAGGATTAAAAAGAAACATAGTCAATTTTAAGGTAGTAGTTGGATTGTCCTTTTAGGAATGTCCTTCTTCACTTTCTTGGCTAATTCCTATTTTTCTTTCTGGTCTCATTGGAAAGTTACCTATTTAGAGAATCTCTCCTCACATTAGATTATGTCACAAGGGACCGGGTTTTTATTCCCCCACTTAGTTGTGCCTTTTTTCTAATAATTTATCCCTTTCTTCCTGGTAGGTGTTTCATAGATTTTTCTGTTGCAGACTGATTGAAATTATCCTCAATCTACTTAAGGACGAAATTATCCTCAATCTACTTAAGGAACTTCTCCAGAGGAATATTATACCTATGCTTCTTTGTTAATTTTTTCTTCTCACTGTCTTAATGAAAAAGAATTAATTTGGGAGATTTACTTTTATCATATTTTTAATGGAGTTTTGTAAACAATGAATACTTACTCTTTATTTGATGGAACTTCAATGAACAGATTTTGGCTGTAAAGAATTAATGGAGGCATAAGTTAATTCAATTGAAAAGCATCCATTGAACTTGCAAATTAAGGATTTGAGCAACTTCATTTTGATGCCAGTTTGCATCTTTTTTTTTAAGATTTTACTTCTTTTTTTTTTTAAGATTTTTATTTATTTGACAGAGAGAGACACAGCAAGAGAGGGAACACAAGCAGGGAGAAGCAGGCTCCCTGCTGAGAAGAGAGCCCAATGCAGGGCTCCATCCCAGGATCCTGGGATCATGACCTAAGCCTACGGCAGCCGCTTAAGGACTGAGCCACACAGATGCCCCTGAGATTTTTACTTATTTCAAAGAGACAGAACATGAGCATGCTGGTCGGGAGGGGGGAGGGCAGAGGGAAAGGGAGAAGCCAGCAAGCAGAGTCTCTGCTGAGCAGGGAGCAGGACATGGGACTTGATCTCAAGACTCTAGGATCATGACCTGAACCCAAGCAGCCACTTAACCAACTGAACCACCCAGGTGCCCTTGCAGTCATCATCTTTAGTCTTTCTTTTCTTACTGAATAAAATTCCTCCAAATTCCCTCCAAAATCTTATGATGAAGTTCCAACCCCCAGTGCCTTTGAATATGAATGTATTTGGAGGCAGGAACTTTAAAGGGGTATTTTAGGTTAAATGAAATTATGAAATGGGGGCCCTAATCCAATATAATTAGAGTCCTTACAAGTAAAGGAAGACACTAGACATGCGCAGGCATGGAAAGGAGAAAGGCCACGTGAGGACAGTGAGGAGGCGGTCATCAGTGAAAGGAGGAGTGAGGCATCAGGAGAAACCAGACCCACCATCCCCTTGATTTCAGACTTCTAGCCTTCAGAATTGTGAGTAAATAAATTTCTGTTGTTCAAGTCACACGATGTGTGAAATTTTGTTATGGTAGGCCTAGCAAACTAATAAAATAAGTAAATACTGATGGCTACCTAATATAGTTAAACATTGATATTTTATAAGATTTCAGTAAACTCTTATGCTAGCTGTCTCTAAATAAATTAATAAAGTTTCATCCAGTACATATCTGAGCCATTAGCCCCACTTCCCTCAAAGTACACATTCCATTTACAACTGTATTAATCACTATCATATCACATCACAGGCCATTCTTTAGTAAAGAATTACAAAAAAAAAGAGTTAATGCTTAACAAATGTATATATTATGTTTATTTTTCTTCTCACATGTTGCTTTGGGATTTCCATACCCTGGGAGATATAATACAGTTTGACTCCAACTCCTAATTTTGCCGACAGAGAAAGTTCAGTGCTTTCCCTCAGATTTTATAGCTTGTGTTGTTTGTTTGTTTGTTTTAATTCCCATAGAGCTACCTCACTGTTCTGCATCTACCCAGGGAATCTGATTACTTCCCCTACCCCACCAACATGTACACACTGCAGTTCAGAGCATAATCCTAGCTGTAGCCAAATTCAATCACACTAGATATATCATTATATTTGTAGTTTACTGAAGATTTTTTCAGATCATGGTGAAGTAAGTGTTTAAGAGACCTCATATCAAAATGGGGGGGTTTGACATGTGCTAATTCATGTTCATTATACTGCAGATCCTAAGAACACTAGTCATTCTTCCAGAAACTCAACCTCTCAACATCTTTCTAAAGTTCAAGCTCCAGGAAGATCATTGTCTCTGAATTGGATGACCCTTATCTTCTTTTTTAATTCTCCATTGTCTATTTATCTCTTTTGGGGGATTTTCCCAATAAGCCAATTTATCATTCTCACTCTTACCTCTTAATTTATCACAAATTTTAATGTGCGTATGCATGCAATATTTTAAAAACAGAATCTTGATCACATGTTTTATTAATTTTAGCTTCTCTTTGCTCACTAGAATTATGTGGTAAGTATGTCTTAGGATCATTAATTACATTCTAAACTATTTACAATGGCTAAAATATTATATTATTTGAATGCTTTAATGACTTATTAACTGTTCTCCTGCATTTGAACATGTTAGCCAGATCCTACATTTTGCAATTAAAAATTACGGGGCACCTGGGTGGCTCAGTGGGTTAAAGCCTCTGCGTTTGGCTCAGGTCATGATCTCAGGGTCCTGGGATCGAGCCCCACATCGGGCTCTCTGCTCAGCAGGGAGCCTGCTTCCCCCTCTCTCTCTGCCTGCCTCTCTGCCTACTTGTGATCTCTCTCTCTCTCTGTATCAAATAAATAAATAAAAATCTTAAAAAAAAAATTACACCGATAGGAGAATCTTTGAACGTAAATCTTTTGGTGACTTCTGGCTATTTTCTTATAATTGATATATAAGAAGGGAATTCTAGATCAAAACTATAAAATGTTATTGTCTTTTTCATAATTATAAAAGTAATTAATCATTCCTACTAGAAATCATTAGATACTGTAATGCATTATCTTAACAATTTATAAAGTAAATGTTATGAATTCATAATGATTTGCAGCTTATTTGGATAAACTCTACCTTGGAAAAATTGTCTAGATAAATAAAAAAATATCTTCAAATATATTCTATATACAATACATGGCTGTATATATACTTATATATGTTTCAATATATATGAATAATATTCACTTCAATTTTAAAGCAGCTGCATGCATTTCAACTTATGAAGATAAAAATTAATCAACTTTCTATTGGTGTTTCATTATTTGTCTCACAAATCTTGTCACAATTAGTACATTTTACATAAAACCCTCTCTATATAGATATGTATATAGATCTTTATACAATTTCTAGACTGCATTTGTTTATTCAAAGCATTTTCACACTTTAAAATTTAATGAATTTGAATAACTCCCTAATATTATTCAGAATTACTTTCCATTCAGCAGTGCAGATGATACATATTTTACTTTATTCTAACAGTCATATCATATATTTTATTAATATTATAACAACAGATTAATTGGTGGATAAGAGTTTGATAGAATATTATCTTTATATTTTTATTCTACTATTTTTAGTATATGTGCTGCCAAAGCGAGCACTATATTTTTATTCTACTAAAGTAAAAAAAAAATATTTCTAAAGTTTAGACCCCACTTAATTTCTACATATTAAATATACATATATGCATGTATAACAGTCTGATACAGTTACAGCAATATTTTAAAATTATTTGGGATCTCTCCAATAATTTTCATGCTATAGATCAATTTATATAGCCTAGAAGTTGTCTGTCTCTTTGGAATTATAAGAACTTACCCTTAAAAAATAGCCTAGCCTCAGAGCCTTTGGGGAAATTTTTATTTTTTATTATTCTATTTTTCACTTGATTATTCTTATTTGCCTGTTTGTTTGAGAAACTTAATATCTTAAAACCTTTATATTATATAGCTACTTTATATAGACAAAGCTCATGCATTTCTATTTTCATATAGATTTTGTCATCAGTTTATCTGGGTAGTATTTTATTGCTTAAACGTGATAGAAGTTAGCATCTTTTTCCTTAATACAGTTAAGTTTTTATTGTATGAAGAAATATTTAATATATGCCAACTCCCTGATACAGGTGGATTAACAACACTTGAATGTGTGAGAAATCCTTTCTGCCATTCTTCATTGTACACATTGTTGTATTAAAATTTGGGTAGTCAATGCAAGCTACTCTCTTTACTGATTGTGTTCAGATAGAAAAATGCTGAACCACGTGTTCTTCATATCTGAGGAAATTCACCTACTGCCAAGTAAAGTGTGTGTGTTGAGATTATTGCCATTTTCTCTACCAATTTCCCTTTCCTTGACTATGTGAACGGAGGTTGTGTGGGCCGAGATAATCTGGATACTTTACCGATGAAGATGTATCTAAATAGTTTAAAATATTATGAAAAGAGTTCATATTTAAAAAAAAAACTACAGGTAAGTTGTACTTAAAATTACTGTCACATTGTCTGTGGCTTATCAGGCAAAATGTAATGCAGAAAAATAGTGGTTACCTTATCTAAGAAATTTATTTTATATCCACACATATCATTGTATAAATATATATTTCTTTACTGGAGGACTACTAACAGGATTATGTTAATTATTTTGACATAGTTCAGTATAAGTCAATGATAAAATTCTAACATCATTAGTATTTTGAGATGTACTGTTCATATTTTGGTGACTGACTTCCACTGAATAGTTATTTGTCTCATATTTTAAGTTGCAATATTTCTGTACCCAGGGATTATTTTTTTTTCATTGAAACATATAATGAGAGTCAAAAGGAAAATATAAGTCATTAACTAAAATTATGTGTCACAATAAATGTTTCCTGGAATAAATATTTCCTTATCAAATCCAGTATATTGTAAACACACCTATGAATTAAAATAAGAACTCAGTTTAATTTTTAAGAATCAAAATTTCCATTTTTTTCACAAATCCATCATTAATTTAAGAAAAGAAAAAATGTATTTAAAAGGAAATCTTTAAATGAGTTTCTGTTAATACTTGTTTCACTGCCAGAGACAAAACCAAACAATTATAATACAATGAGATAGTGCTAACATGGAGTTTGGCTTATAAGTCTAAAAAAAAAAAAAGGATCCTTACTGAATATGTAGGAAATCTTCTCTGAATCAAAGAAATTTAATTGACATGTGCCAAAGGTAAAAATTTATTAGAAAAATAAAAGGAGTATTTATCCCCTGGATAAAAGAAACAATATACCTAATGATATTGAGATTTTAAAAAGCATGACCAGGTCTTAGGTAGAGTTCCCTAGAAATAGAATCTGAGATGGGGATATTAATTCAAGTGTTTTATCTGGGATGTGTTCTCAAGAGAAAGGGAAGCAGGAAAGTAAGACAAGGAAGGGGACAAAAACAAAGAAAAAACAAGAGTGTAGTCTTTACAAAGATAACTGCCTAGAGTGTATCACTCAGGGAAGGCTTTGAGGACCAAACTGTAACACAGAGTCAGTCCCTGTCTGAGCTCTTACCTTGGAGGGGGATGGGCTTCTCATATATGGCGGCTTCTGTGTAGAGGGGACAAGTCTTTAGGAATGGGGACCAATGTGAGTTGTTATTGGCCAATAATTTCCATAGCCGGGGGATGGGAGCAGCAGCCATTTCAAGGATCTGGGGCATCAAAAGCAGCCTGCCACGCTGCACTCCTTTCACTACTCAACTTCATTTGTTTCTTAACTTGAATTTGTCCATTCTGAAAATGCTTTTTTTTTTTTTTTAAATTTTGGTTTATCACAATGTCTTGGAAAACTTACAAGATGGGAGGAGTGGGATCAACAGTCTCTATTGAGGTCTTGAGGTCATTTCCACTGCTCATTATTGTGGTCAACCACCCCCCCCATTTTGGATTCCCCTTCAAATCTGAATTTCTGTTGGGATTCTAGTACATCTGCTTGGTTAGGTCACTTATCTGGTGGGTTGACACTGACCTTAATAAAGGGTCAGTCACTGGAAATCATGCACTCATCAAGCTGTAATTATGGTACTTACCTATTTACAGTAAGAACTAGAGGTGAGAGCACTAAGAGATGCTCTGGGAGGGTCAGCTGAGGGCAAAGCAAGTTATCCTTCTTTCTCTTAGGAGGTGTCAGTTTTTTTCCTTGTGGCTCTCATGTTCAACTAGCTGTACTAGAACATTAACTCCCTGTTTTTCTTTTTTATTAGTACAAGAAACTAGTTTAGCCAAATGATGGCTTTAGCAGAGGATTTGGTGGGACTCCTATTGTGCCTTACCTTGTGGAAGCACTCCCTGTCTGGAGACCAGGAAGGACAACTGCAGATTTCTTAAGCAGTTCACTGGAAATGGGGCCATGTGGTCATGCTTAGTCCTACCTATTGTTTCCCAAACCCATGATCGTATTTTGGGGGAACATAGTACCATATTATGGCCATATATTCTATCTTGAAAGAGAGAACCAATTTTCTCAGGATGTCATCTCCTCTCTGGCTTCTCCACTGGGTTTTTAAAAGGCCATTATTCCATTGCTCTAGTAGGAAGCAACTTGATTAATCGTCCTGTGCTCACTACCACACTTCCCTAGAGGTAAAGTGGATTCATTGTGTGAAGAGCTGTTATGTGGAATCCTGTGGTGGTAGGTGAGATTCTCTGGAGGCCCTTGGAAAATGATGGTACCAGCACTGGGGGCCAAAAAAGGGGCAAATTCATCCAAGAATATGATTCAGTTTCAATTAATAAAGAAAATTGCCTGCTCAAGGTAGAAAGCACCTGAGCCAATAAGCTTGCTATTAAATGGCTGGTTGCTTTTCTTCAAGAGGGTTTCATATTGGGGGCTCAGTTTTGGTCTATATTGCTGGCCAGTTATTTATTCAGCAGCACCAGTAATAGTACTTGGTTTGAAGAAATCCATGCTACTGGGCCCATGCATATCAAATACCTCTGGCCCTATAGTATTAACATTCATGTTTCCATTGCATAATGGAACAGGTAACTGGATTGGCATTGGAAAGAGATGGACTAAAATCTACTTGCTGAAAATCTGTTGTCTAATTATTTATTTGGTGATGCTTCTGGTGGGCACTCATTTGTGATAACAAAGATCCCTGTGCTTCGCCATGAGTCTGCATACTCTTACTTAGGTCTTTTCTCTCTTCACACGACCTTAACCCATGCCCATTGGGAGAATTTACCTCACTGCTCTCTTTCGGGGCCACTTTTGAAAAAAGCTTTATTGAAAATGAAGACATTTTTTAGCTTACACCTTCATACCAGGCTAGCCATGAACCAAATTCAGGTGTTGTCACCCTTCATCACTTCCTCACTGGGTGGCCATTAGGCTATAGTTAACAACTAAGAGAGAAAAGCATTGGGACAATGTTGGTAGATGATATTGGGTGCTTGGCAGCTTACTTGCGCTCTTTAAATATGAGCAGACTTTTATTTTATGATGGATTGCTTCTAAGCCCACCCACACTTTTGAATTTGTGGATCTGACAGTATCTACTTCATAATGGAAAGTTTGGGACAGATGATCGCTTGCTATCTCAGAGTTAGACACTCTTTGTGCTAGGGTTTAGGAGCATGCCAAGAGCTGATTTTAAAATGTTGTATAGTGTTCTGCTGCAGAAGACATTGCCTTCCTCTAGAACTCCAGTGTCCGTCTGCCCTGTGACTGTTTTATTAAGACTTGTCAGAATTTCTTAGTAAATCCACATGACATATTTCTCTACCACAGATACCTCACATACCATCAGATCTGTAAGATTATAATGGCCTAAATGGTGGAGCTTCTTATATCACAGTCTAGAACTACTATGAACCCTTTTCTTGTTGTTCCCTCATTCAAATCTAGCAGGCTTACACACTAATAAAAAGGTTATGGCAGTATTCACAGTATAGAATATGCTTATATCAAAACCTAGTGGTACCTTTCAATCCTTGTACTTTTTCTTAGTTGTAGGAGGCATGAGATACGATAATTTGCCTTTTACTTTGGGATGGAATGTCCTAGCATGCCCCAGACAACCGGATTCTAAGAACTTTGTCTATGTGGGAAGACCTTAAATCTTTATAAGTTTTACCTTGCATGCTCTAGAGTAAAGTTATGTTCCCAAGTCATTCAGAATATCCGCTACTTCTACATCAGTTACAAATAATATGACATCATCAATGTAATGGACCAATGTGATGTTTTTTGAGGTATCCAGAACATCAGAATTCTTTTGGATTGTTTTAAGAAGGCAAGCAGATGAATTACATAGCACTGGGGAAAGAGAATTACTGTAGAGTATGTAAATGTGAACTGCTTCTAATCTTTCTTCTTGATGGGTATGAAAGAGAAGACATTTACCAGATTGACAGTCGCAAATTATCCTACTTTGATAAGAATATACAACTCACACAGGTGTTTCAAATGGGACCACTAATTGGTTCAATTTGTGCTAATCCACTAGCCCTCACCATTATCCATATGACTTTCTTCATGTACCAGATTTTTGAATTAAATAGGGATATAATAGTGGCAAATTACATCCTTCAAGTCTAAAAGAGTCCCAACAATTTCTGCCGTTTCTCTAGAGATATAATATTGTTTTTAATTTATTATCTTGATCAGAATGGGAAGATTTGGGTAATTTCAGGGCCCTCCACTTTGCCTTACCTACTGTAATAGCTGCTACTGTATAGGTCAAGGAAACAATGTGAGGGTTCTGTCAGCTGCTAAGTATGTCAATTCCAATTTTACATTTTAGAAGTAGAGAAATCTTCGCTGGGTATTTCTTTGAAACCTGACCTGGTCCAGGACACAATTTATTTTTATGTATGTTTATACTTCAGTTTGGTTGACATGCAATGTTACATTAGTCTCAGGTGTACAATATAATGATTCGGGAAGTTTACACATTATGTTATGCTCACAACAAGTGTAGCCACCATCCATTCCATTCCATCACTATTATAATATCACTGACTATATTCCTTATGTTCTGCCTTTTATTCCTGTGACTTATTCATAATTTATTATTTAAGTTCCATGCCCCCCTATTCTAATGGGTTTGATGGTGCCTTTTATTCTCAGGTATCAATGTCAATTTGCACGGTATTCACCAGCTTTTGAAAGGTCTGGAAAGGTCTGGGTATTCTGATTTTCCTAGAGTATGGTTTTATAGGTAAATGACAGTGGGGTTCTTAAGAGAAACACTGAGGGAATAATTACTTTATGCACTTTCTGAGATATTACAGTGTGTCTCCTCATAACCTTTTTTTCTCTCTTTCAGTCATGGTTTCTGATTCTGAAAACAGGATCAGGACTACAAATTAAGCAAAGGATCATGATTTTTTTCATTTAAGTTGCTGACCTCAGCTTTCTGCTTATTTATTTTTAAATATTGCATAAATATGTAATACTTATTGCATAAATATGTGTCTATATACACTTTATATATATATACAACACACATGTGTATACACACACACAGACACACACACACACATATCTCTGTTTGGTACAGTTATATGGTGGCTCTCTATCTTGCTCTGAACCATCTCCATATTCCTTTAGCAATACCCTAGGTACCTTTCTGGACTTAATGTTCAATTAATTACATTCACATTTCCTTTTTTTTTTTTTATTTGATAGAGAGAAAACAAGTGAGAGAGGGGAACACAAGCAGAGGAAATGGGAGAGGGAGAAGCAGGCTTCTTGCCCAGCAGGGACCCCAAGGTGGGGCTTGATCCCAGGACCCTGGGATCATGACCCAAGCTGAAGGCAGACGCTTAACAACTGAGCCACCCAAGCGCCCCTATGTTCACATTTCTTATGGAAGTTAAGGCTTGCCATGTTTGTTAACAAGAGCCCAGTTCTCTAATTTTTCTACCACCTGTACAGATCTACAGAGGATAGTCATTACTGATCTTTCAAACACTGCTTTCCTTATTGCCTTCGTAGATAGAATGGAGTGGTCTCTTTGCCCTTTCAAGGAATGTGATGATTTTGTGTGTGGTTTTTGTCTTCCATAAGGAACACATTTTAGAACACTCAATTCTCTCAGCTTTTTGAACCCTTTCTTCAGAGTTGTGACTGAAGTTCTTGCATCTCTGCTTCATTTAATTGGGGCTGTTGCTTTTTCAAGCCCCTCAGAGCAATCCTCTATGCTTGTTGTCATTGTTGTTGTTTTGTTATTATATGGGGGGTACTAAAGTCATTTTGTGTGTAATTCTTTTCCTCCATTAGCAGTCCCAGCACCTTCTCACTCTGATAATGCTGCAATTTGACCTTAATTATGGCCAGAGAAAATGGGGACAGATCTTGAAGAAGAAACATATTGTCTCTTAAAGTACTTGTCTCTTGGGTGCCTGGGTGGCTCAGTCAGTTAAGTGTCTGCCTTTGCCTCAGGCCATGATCCCTGTGTCCGGGGATCAAGTTCCAGGTCAGCAGGCTCCCTCCTCAGCTTCTCCCTCTCCCTCTTCCTCTGCCCCTCCCCTTCTCCTGCTTACTCTTTCAGATTAATACATAAAATCTTAAAGAAAAAAAAAATAAGGGGCGCCTGGGTGGCTCAGTGGGTTAAGCCTCTGCCTTCGGCTCAGTGGGTTAAGCCTCTGCCTTCGGCTCAGGTCATGATCTCAGGGTTCTGGGATCGAGCCCCACATTGGGCTCTCTGCTTGGCAGGGAGCCTGCTTCCCCCTCTCTCTCTGCCTGTCTCTCTGCCTACATGTGATCTCTCTCTCTGTCAAATAAATAAAGAAAATCTTAAAAAAAAAAAAATAAATGAAGTACCTCTCGTATTTGAAGCCTCTCAGTAGACTTTAAACAAAGAAAGCCTCTGTCTTTCAATAAGGTACAATGGGCCATTTCTGAAGGACCAGAGGGTAAGAGCAACTATGGAGTCAAGGTTTTTGAGTACATATACACACATCTCCATTCTAAAGCTCAAAGTCCTACTCTTTCCCTGCCAAGACCCTATAAACTTACCTGGGATGAAATTGTCCTTTCTCCGGTCTTCTTCCCCTCTTACAATTAAGTCTGGTGTATTTGCTTCAACTCTGTCTGATTTTTGGCTATTGTTGTTTCTCCTTGAAATTTCCAAGGAAGCCTTCTGATGCTCACATTTTGCTTTAAGCTATGAATAGACCTGAGCCTATATTGTATCTCTTCCACAAATTAATGGTGCTTCCTAACTGCCAACTTATCTCACAAGCACATACTTATTAGACCCACCCTCATATGCTGGTAGGGGAGGTAGTTATGTAACGGTGTTCTATATATTAGTAGGGGAAATGCAACTATATAACTACGTATTTAGTACAATTGACCATAATGTATGCACATTCCCTGATGGAGTAGTGATTGGTTTTTAGGGATGACTCAGGAATCATTTAATTGAATGGTACCATTTGAGCTAAGTATGAAACATTAGTGGAAATTTGCTGATACATATGTCGAGAAAAATTAATATAATTTTCCACTGAAGGATTTTCATCTGAGTAAAGAGACAATTCCATTTGTTTTTTAGATATATTACCTTGAAAATAGTTAACTGGCTATTGAAATAGTCTAGCCAAGAACTGATGAGCTTCTTAAGTAAAGAAAGCCTAGAGACAATGAGGATTTGATTTATTAAGAGTGACTCATGGTTTCTTATTGAATGACTAGATGGATAGAGGGATTAAATTCCGAAATGCGGGATGTAGGAAGAAAAGGTTTGAACTTTGGGTTTCAGATGACAGTGAGAATCAGAGGTGGAGAGGCCATGTCATTTGTTTCAGATCTATAGCATGTAATCAGATTCTTTTAGATGATTTCTCAACATTGTTAAATATAGGTATGAAAGAGCGATGAGGTCATAGAAATTGCACAGGTTTGAGAAAAGAGTGGAAAAACATTTAGTTGTAACCATACTTACATTTGAAACATCTAAAAAAGCAAAAAGAAAGCTTTTTAATTTTTAATATCTCATCTTTTAAATTTAGTAGAGTCCTCCCTTGTGCTATTAAACACAAATCAAAGAACTAAACTCTTAAATAACATTGCAGTTTGACAAACTTTCACAAAGAAAAGCATACGAAAGTTGTCCAGAATATTCATTTATTAGCTAAACTTGCCAAGACAACTACCACCAAAAAAAAAAAAAATCTGTCAGCACCAAAGAGCATTCAGAACAATGGCTTTCACCTTTGCAGAATGGGCCATTTTATTTTATTTTATTTTTGAGAAACAGAAAGAAGTATAACTATTAGATAAAAAGGAAAGTAATTTTTCTAAATGAGATGTAATTTTCAAAACATCTTTTGAGAAGATAGGAATAGTAACCTTTAATTATGACTGGGATTCGTACAGAAATACTGATACACCAATTTCATCAAAAGCAGATGTTCCACTTTCAGTGTTTCTCCAAAAGGAGGAAGATGACAATAGCAACTTCTTAACAAAAATAATAGGAAATGTAATATCTTACTAATATTTAGTTTACTCAGATGCAGACCTTGCCATGGGAAAATCTTCTTTTGCTTTAACTAAGCTCGATTGCTGTAATAGTTTGCTAATTTTGCTTTCCTTGAAGTCATTCCAGCAACTTAAATTCTTGCAAAATGTTGCTATCGTTTTTCATCTCTTGTTACTTCCGCAGTCACAGTGATGCTTTTGCACTTTGTTCTAAATATCCTAGATGGATGTCTGACAAATACATTAAGTATGCATCCCATGCATCGGATTATCATCAATTCCAGATTTTCCTGGGCATTAATTTTCTAGTTTCAAGATTTGAAGGTTATATCTTGCTTCTCTTTAATTCTTCCCAGTTTGCATTAGGTCTCTACAGCCAGTTAAAAGTCATAGGAACTCATTTGAGTCGCTTTTCTAAATTGCTCTATCATTTACTTTTAAAAGGAATTTGATATGTAGAACAAAGTTCCACCAAAAGTACAAAAAAGATTCTTTTGTTGTAATCAGAACCTGTTTTCTTTCTTGTCTTCGCCACCTGTCTTTTAATCACCTCATTGCTCTTTTGCAACAAATGGGGAAAAGACAAATTAATGAAAGCAAGTTTAACAAATATATTTTTATGTAGCAACTCAATTGAAGGAATGAGAGGTCTTACCTCTATTCCTGTACTTATAGACATGAAAAAAAAATAGATAGCAAGCTTAGTACATTTTCAACCATCATAAAATAGAACAGAAAACACATTTAGTATATTTGTCAAGTAATACAAAAAGTGATGAAAAAATAGGCTGTTTTAAATATACAAAGATTAGAAAAATTTGAATAAATAATTTCATTTTAATTACATCTCACATCATGTCAAGAACTTTACACAGTTTGATGATACAGTTTAGTAAATTTTGATATTTAAGTTTTGAAGAGGAGTCACAGATTTACAAGGGATTTTTATTAACATCAAACTTTATGAAGTTTAGTTTACAATAAGAGGTCAGTGCTTTTATAATGATGGTAAGAGTTGGGTTAACTATATAATTTATTATCAACTAGCAAAGTTTTGAAAATCTAGCAGGTTTTAAAAAGAAAATATTACCACAAAACATTTATGTCTTGAATGATTTTATTTTATATTGATTATAATACATTTGGTAAACAAAACTACTACTAAAAATATACTTTTTTTTTAATGAAGAGTCCTTTTTTTAATTTTTAAGATTTTATTTATTTGGGTTTTTTTAAAAGATTTTATTTATTTATTTGACAGAAAGAGAGAGATCACAAATAGGCAGAGAGGCAGGCAGAGAGTGAAGGGGAAGTAGGCTCCCTGCTGAGCAGAGAGCCCCATGTGGCGCTTGATCCCAGGACCCTGAGATCAAGACCTGAGCTGCAGGCAGAGGCTTTAACCCACTGAGCCACCCAGGGGCCCCTAGATTTTATTTGTTTGTTTAACAGAGAGAGAGAAAGAGAGGTTGAGAGAGCACAAGCAGGGGCAGTGGCAGGCAGAGAGAGAAGCAGGCTCCCCACTGAGCAGGGAACCAGACTTGGGACTCAGTTCCAGGACCCTGGGATCAATCTAAGTGGAAGGCAGACACTTTAATGGACTGTGCCACCCAGACACCCCACCCCCCACCAAATGTACTTTTCTTTCTTCATGTCCACACTCTGGCTGACCAGTAAGCAACCCAATAGGCCATATGTCAAAGAGAAGAGTTGGCCACATTTCTAAATAAGGCTCATGTAGAGAGAGAACTGTGGCCCCAGGTAATTTTATGTCTAAGTTTTAAAGTGGGATTACTAGAAAAGACCATGGAAGAAACTAGTCTTATGAAAGGGAATTCTAACCAAACCCAGCATGGATTATTCTAATGCAACATTAATACTAAGACAATTAAAAAATGAAAAGAAAATGGGTGACTGCTAAATTATACAGTCTGGAATATTTCAACAGGTGTAAAATGGGGATTCTCCTGGCCAAGCTTGAATTTGTATGCACTCAGCAATCAGATGGAGAATGGTGTATCTACATCAGGGTATATAGCCGAGAAGAAATTTTTATATTGTCTAAAGTGTAAAGTTTTGTTATAAGTGAGTAAATGAATGAGTAAATAAATATTTTCTTTGAAATATTCCTAATCATGAAAAGTCAGACAAAAGTATTGTACATTAAGACATAATTTTCAAGGTTTTACTATGTAAGGTGGTGTTTTTCTTAAATGAGCATTTAAGTTATTCTACTTTTTTGATTCCTTTAAAAGACAATTACACACAATTTCCTAATCAAAATTTAAGAAATAGTAAATAGCCTAAAAACTGGTGTTGTTAAAACAATGTCTCAATGTTTATCTTGCACTAATGGGGAAAAGTTAAATTTCCATAAAATATTTTTATAAATGGTAAAATATATTGAAATATGTTGAAATCACACTATTTCATTTGATTTATTTCAATAAATTCAATAATCTATCTTATTTTATTTTATGTGATTATAATTCATCTTAACAGGCACTTTATTTTTCCTTCTCACTTATACACTCAAAGCCTATTACTTTTGATAACTAGCTATCAAGGAAATTTATGTAAGGAATTTATGTAAGGAAAATTGTCCTAGCTACAAGATCAGTGCTTATGGTAGACTCATCTTCAACATGTTCCCATTGAAAAGTGAGTGATAGCATGTGTGTTTTCATTGTTGCATACATATACTGGTTGTAGTTAGTGTGCTGGGTTTTTATGTATTATCCATTTTTCATCATATTTAATGATTATCAAATGCCTGAAGTAAAAATTTAAATTCCAAGTGTAATGTTTCTCCATTTTTCATGCTCTGAAAAATTAGCTCTCTGGAGCCATTTGATTTTAAAAAGCAATTCAATTAATTTTTATTTAGTACATTTGAAAATATTTATAAGAATAATCTACACTAAATACTTTTGCTGATGTTTGGAATTAAATACATTTTATTTTAAAAAGAAAATGTCATAGACAACCGGTAAAACACAAAATTTAAAAATTAAAACCAGTATAAATTTATGATGCAGGAAAACACTAATAATAATCAGTGTATCATATTTATAGATAAAAATGATAGTATCATAGTTTCTTGTAATATGTTTCTGATTCAAAATACATATAAAATAACTTAATATACCCCTTGTAAAGAGAATTAATCTGCCATATCACTTTTAAAGTCTCATTATTCTGAAATGCATCATTTGTTGAACAAATTCCTCCAAATTTGCTCTTTGCTAAGGTAATTAACATTAAGATGAGAAAATCTTTAAAATTAAGCTTTTCTCAGCATTTTATTTCTATTTTCACAATATGTTCTTAAAATTGTACGTATAAGAATGTGCAAACGACTTTCTTTGTTCATGTTGGTATTGCTGTTTCAATGCCTATTCAGGAGCATAGGCCTTACCTGAACTGTCCCCAGCACTTAAGATCTGGTACTATAATAGAAAGAAGTAGTGTCTCTATTGTTTATTTGACTTTTTTTGAAAAATTAAGCTTAAAATTGTTTCATATTTTTTTTAGCAATTGCTTGTTCATATAATTTATGTGTTTACTGGTAGCCTCACTTTTCACTGATTTGAAGAAATTTTTTGCATCTCGGAAATGCATATTTTATCTTTAATGTATTTTCCAATCAAGTGGGGTTTTTTTTTAGACTATATTTATTTTAGAGAGCAAGAAAGAGGACGTGTGAGCAAGGGGAGGGGCAGATGGAGAGAATCTCAAGCAGGGCTGGAGCAGGTCTAAAACCAAGTCAATCACTCAATCAACTGGGCCACCCAGGTGCCCCTGCATTCAAGCATTTTATGAGCTGCCTTTAAATTTAGTTTACTACTTCTCAGATACACAGAAATATATTTTATTTATATATAGTTTATCTTCTTCATGCTATTTGCTTTTGGAGTCATGCTTAGAAAAATTAGAGCAATACTTATTTGTCTTTCTGTTATTTTAATGATTTTACATTTAAAACTTAGGTCATTCACCAATTTGAAATTTATTTTGGTATATCTGCTGCATCTGTTTTACTCAGCTTTAGAGCCACTCCTGGAATTCTTGAGTCCATAAACTGCTAATTGCTGTAATATAATTGCATACAATTTTCCATATATCATTTCACTTTAGAAAGCTCTCTGTACCTTGTACAAGAAAATTCTTCAAAAACGTTCAAGTCACTGACTAGTACATATAACCTGTTTCTTATTTTTGTGTCACAGCTGATGTACTCAAGTTTTGCATAACATAGAATACAAAAACAAAGCCACACAGAGGGAGAAAATATAAAACTATAATACATGCACTGTTTTGAAATAAACTTAAGGAATGTCTGCAAGCAGGGAGATACACATTTCTATGGAGATGTTGAACAGGATTGAGACTCCAGGAAAGCGTACTTAAAGGTGTGTAAATAGATGTCTATGAAATCTCAGTGTTCATCTAAGTCACTCATAATACTGATCTGACAAAAGTGAAAATGTTGCAATAGTAGCCTTTCAGACCATTACAGACCATACACTTTAATGGCATGAAGCACCTGTCAAACCAAATATTATATATTTTAATCTTTTAAAACCACTTTAATGATCTCCTAAAAGATGTTTAAATAATTTTAGGTGTTTATGTTAGAGTCAGTGTGAAGCTAAATGATTATTATAAATATGATATAAAATTAATTCATATTTTACCCTGATTTTCTCTGGCAACATTTAAAAACAATCCCTCAGGCTCATTTATTTTCTGGTTGTCTTTTCCCTGTAACTTAGTAACAACTGTCAGTGGAGACTCCCCAGGGAAGACAAGCCACTTCCCAATCCTGAGTCATTCACCTAGGCAACAGCGGGAGGCAGGTGGGCAATGTCCTCCAAAGTGGGATTCAATTGTGCTGACTGTTACAGATGATTTCCAGAAGCCCCCGCTCCCTTGAAATAGAGTTGACCCTTCAAATTTGCAATGGCCTTACTCACAGGATGCCTGGCAGCTCTGCTGGCTCTTTTCTCCTAGAATCCACATCCCTCCAGCAGCCACCAGAGGCTCCCCTGTTTTGTTTTAGCCATCCTTGTGGGGGGCTATAGGAACCAGGATGTATATCTATCAACAATGCTTTATTTTTAAAGGTTATTTATTTATTTATTTGACATTGAGAGAGAGAGAGAGAGAGCGAGCACAAGTAGACAGTAGCAGGCAGAAGGAGAGAGAGAAAGCTCCCTGCTGAGCAGAGAGTCCAATGTGGGCTTGACCCCAAGACCCTGGAATCCTGACCTTTGTCGAAGGCAGATGCTTAACCAACTGAGCCACCCAGGCACCCTGGAACCAGGATATATTTTTATAAGCATATAAAATAAGCATTTACAATTATTCTCACTCTGTGGGATTCTTATGTCTGGATTAAGGATCCTCCAACTACCGCTCAACTACATGCTGACCACGAGCCTGAGAGTTAAGAGATAAGCAATTGAACTCCCATTTAATGAATTTCCTATCAACCTCACAAAGTTACTATAAAAAGGAGAAGAAAAACAATTCTACACTACTTTTCTTGCATTCAGGGGCACTTGCTTGAAATTTATTTTTATTAGTATAGGAGCCTCTTCACGCCGTTATCAATCCTTCAGCTATGACCCATGTCCTACAGCATGTCCTGGCTTTCTTTGTCCTCTTTTAAGATAAAGTTAAAATAATTTATTGACCAATCTTAATATTACCTTCCTAATCCACTTTCACTCCCCTTGGTGTGTTTCCCTTCCCTCCTCCTTCTCTCATCTTTTTTTTCAAAAATGGGAGGCCGTGTGTAGTAATTACTGATGGTCCTTGATTTTCCAGAGTACTGAGAGGCCCATGCATCCAGGAACAAAAAAGTATGCAAGTTAGTTGGTAACTTTAGCTTTCTATTTAGTTGCCCTCTTTTATCTGTAGGGATTGAAATTTGAGTCATACTTCTGAAGTGTTACTTGGGGAAGCCTCTGGCCCAGGCTGTCAACCACTCCCTTTTCTAGCACTAGTGATCACTTCTCGCATGGTTCTCACAATCAGGGAGGTGGGCATCACTGCCAGGAATGGGCAGCAATCCCTGTATCTATGGGTGAATGATTACTCCAAACTTTGGTGGGAAAGAGAGGAGAAGGCGAGGGGGTCAATGCTCAGAGACGAAAACCCTTTGCTCTTCTTTACCCCCGCCTTTTTTGGTCCTTCTGGATAATCACAAATCCTTATCGCTGTTTCTCAAGCACGTGATGTGTGACAAGGGGTCTTACTGAAACTAGAAGGATCTGTTTAAGAGAAAGATACTAGGAGTTCTGCTAAACATAGCCTAGGGACAATGCATACATCTCTTAGATCTCAGGGGGGCTGTTTGGGCTAAGAAAGCTGCAGGAAACCAACTCCCCCCACCCACCCCCTGCATTCCAAGGGCAGAGTGGTCCCACAGGCCTTGGCTTTCCAAAGGCCCGAGAACCTGTGTCTGAAAACTTCCCTCCCCCCAGTGGCCTCTGTTACATTTTAACAAGTCAGATATCACAGCCGATTTCATGCTTTACTTTAACCCCACCATATCACAATGCAAACCGAGGAGTCAGGCTACTGGTTAAAAACCAATGTTGATTTTTCAGCCCCAATTCCAGGTACTTCTAAAGAGGAAAAGCTGCCCTCTGCAACCCAGACTAAAGCAGGATGCGATGCAATGGCCAAGGGTGCTGTAGCCAAGAGCTAAGGCCCTCTGCCAGTCAGGCCCAGGGAGGCTTTGCCTTCCCAGCCCCTGGGCCTTCATTTCTAGGTTTCTTTATCTAAGGCCTTGGGTGCAGGTTGTCTTCAGGAACCTCCGTTGAGGCCTCCTTACGGAGAAAAGAGGGGGAAGATGTTTTTAAGATTTTATTTATTTGACACAGAGAGAGAGAGAGAGAGAGAGTCCAAGCAGAGGGAGCACAGAGGGAGAGGGAGAAGCAGGCTCCCTGGGGAGCAGGGAACCTGATGGGGACTCAATCCCAGGGCCCTGGGATCATGACCTGAACCCAAGCAGATGCTAAACCGACTGAGCCACCCAGGCGCCCCAAGAGAAGGAAAATCTTGAAGACATCTTTTTGCCCCCTGTCTCAGCACCCAATACTCTTCTACTCCTAGCTCTTCCCTTGCCCTCCTCACTTCTCCGACTCCCGAATCCATAAAACTGCTGAAGCCTTTTGTTCAGGACTATCTCAACAATGGGATGACCCCTCCATCCACCCTGACCCACATGACGCTCTACCTCTATGGCATTCTGTGGAGAAAAACGGAACAGGGGGAGTCAGCACTTCCGTTTTAGATTGCCGTCTGTACCGTGGCAGTAATTAAAGGTTGAATAGTTCGACTTGTTGCTTTAATTGGCTTCACCAACACCTGGTAATTCTATTCTCTCTTTCCCACATCAGTAGAGCTCCTGACATAAACATCCATCACTTTTGAGGATGAAATAGCAACACATTAAACACAGGGATCAACAGAAGCAATTGACCCTGATGCCAAACGTCTTTAGCTGGAGAGTACTTGGCACATGTATTGCTGATTCCCGTAGATTTTTAACATGCACTCTAGCTATCTGTTAACTTTACCTGTGGCCATATCAATCGTGAGTGTTCTCATACAACTGAAACCTATCAGCATTCCATCTTCTTTCCCTTCTTATTCATATTCTATTTCTTCTTTCTTTGGAAGGAAAAAATATCATCATTGCCAATTCCCTTGGCAACTGACCTTATGCCAAAAACATTTAGTTCATGTATAATCTGGCGATGTATGTTGTGGAAGCTGAGGGAAAAGAGTCAGGGTTATGAAAGAATTAATATAAAAGTATTTCTCCAGTTGATTGTGAGCATTCGAAGTGAAAGTCATGCTTGTTTAACTGCAGACCATTACCAATAATGATAGTTTAGGTAAATGCTTTAGGAAAGCTCTGGTATACATATGAATATGACATATATTTTAAATTTTTTTTGAGAGAGAGAGGGAGAGTGCTTATGCAAGTTGGGTGTTGGGGTTGGGGAGGAAGCCAGAGAGAAAGGGAAACAGAATCCTGAGGTCATGACCTGAGCTGAAATCCAGAGTTGGAGGTCTAACCAACTGAGCCACTCAGGTGCCCTGAATATGACATAAATTTTTGGACATTTTTGTTATATGCAAACAGTGAATCATGGAACACTACATCAAAAACTAATGATGTACTGTTTGGTGACTAACATAACATAATAAAATTTTTAAAAAGCACATATTTAAAAAAGTCTGATCAAATACTGATTCCTGTCATACATGAGTTCAATAAACATTATCAAATTTGATTATGTATAATTATCTCTGTAATGGTATTATATCTAAAATATAACTGTGGAAAATACAAGACTATAAATTTTAACTACATAAATTATTTTCATATTTCATATTACATGTAAAATTAATAAAATATTTAAATGTAGATGTATCTTGTTTTGATCACTTAATCTGATAAAATGATAAAGTCATTAAAAAGTATGCTTCTAGTTTTGAAATGATTTTATTGTACAACAAATATATATATTTCTAAATGCATATCTACTGCTAAGTATATATATATTTCTAAATGCATACTAGAAATTTATGTATTTGTATATGATCATGAAATCTATTTGGAGAATATTGTTAAACTTTTTTACAGTGATTTGTAAGTTATTACTTGCAATGATGGCGGCAAAATTAAAGATGAAATTGTTTCAGAAACAAATGATAAATTCTAAATTCTGGTTGGTCTGCTCCTGTGATTTTGTTTGAAATCTTTTACTTAACTACTTTGTTAATGATGTGGAAATGTAGTTTTTAAATTAAACTCAGTTTATGGTAAAATAAAATATGCCAGGAAAGACAGAAAATATTATATTGTAAAATAGAAAGCAATCATTAGAGGAGATGAGTTGGAAAATGTATTCAAAAAACAAGAGTATGAGTATATATAATTTTGCTTCACATTAGAGAAGATAGTGTATTGCTTATGTTTTGATGCTTTAACTTGTATTATTTTTTAAAGGTTTATGTAACATATATACATATACATATAACAAGGATCAACAATACATGGATATATGTGGATATACATCTAGATATATGAGATCTTTGTTCTTTTGTTCTTATATCAAGTCATAGAAAAAATTTCTTTGTCCTGGATTCTCTTTCTCTTTCCTTTTTTATGTGAATTAGAGATAGAATATTGTTTTTCAAGAGAATCTTACTTTTTTTCTGTTAGTTTCAATGTTTCAATTTTAGAAGAAAAGAAAAAGGGCTTTAACTTATTAAGACCAGAGCCATTTCCAGAGAGTTACTAAGGTCTTTATAGAAAGAATAGACTTCATAGTGAGAACCAGAAAATGAAAACGGGTGGGAAAAAGAGAAAATTGGGGAGAACAGCTGAGTGCAGAGCAGTACACAGTGCAGCCTGATGGAGCCCAGTAGGTTATTCCAGGAGAATTTGACGGTGTTCTAGAAGGTAATGAAGAAGACAAAGTCATCTGTTCACCTAATCAGACAAGTGACAGGTGTGGGAAGAGACAGACAAGTCATGACAGAATATATAAATACTTCATGTAAATTCCAGTAGCTTAAAAACTGCTTAAGAGGAAAGAAACTTGATGTAGAAAATGATATTAAAAATAAAGAAAATTTCTTGAAGTTTTAAAAAAAGAAAACCACAAATATTACCTAACAGTAGGTAGTATATTATGAAACTTGTTTCATAATATAAGAGGGTGGATCAAATCAAACATTCAAGATAAAATGTAAAGGTTTGGTTGTCTTCAATATGACGGTTCTCTAACAGACAAAGGAAAACTTCAATGTTTTCTTTGACAACTCATTGCCTTTTAAGGCACAAATACCTTCTAGCAAGCTGGGGAATTATTTGGATATACAAGACCAAGATGTATTCACGTTCTTGTTTTTATGACTGTCTTATGTGATGCAGAAACGTACTAAGCAATGTACAGATTACTGAAATCCCTATGGAGTAAAAAGCAATTAAGCTGAACATTTAATTTCAAATCATGAATATTTAAATCACTAAAAATATCTGACTTTTTTTTTACATTTTCAGCCAACCTTATAGTCTTGAATAAAATATACTTGTTTGAACAAGTCAGATTTTAAGAGCTTTGAAATGTATGAAATTTACTTTCTTTCTTAAAGCTATAAGGTAAAGAAGATATACAAATTCTCAAGATTTTTCTTCCTGGCTTTTCAAAAATATTATCAAGAACTTTAGTGGGAGTATATAGAGGATGATGACACATTGATGATGATGCACTGTGTGTACCCCATGCACTTTGTCCTTGGTTTAACAAGTAATCAGATAATTTTTGGGTTATCTTAAAATGTATGCATTTTTTGATTGATTCAAGTAGAATCAGAATAGGCTATCTTGGAAACAACTCTTTATCTCTTCATTTATAGTGAATGTTTGTACTGAAAATAAGTCCCTATAGAGTATAATGTTAATATAATTACAGTCTTGACTTTCATCTCCATTGTAGTTATTAGAAATGTAGAACAATTCCATTGTTCAATAGCCATAGAATCACAACTTCAATATAATGTGGGGCAGACTATTTTTACCTTATACCCTTGGTCACAAAGAAAACACTGATGACACAGGAAATTAGTATAAATTTACACACTCTTGGAGAGAAAACATTTTTTGGCATAATCTTTATTGGCAGTTCATCAATTCTATTGCTTTCATCTATATAAAATGGAATTTTATGTTTCAGAAAGGTAGCAATTTAAAGTAAACAATCATGTAGGCAGGATTATAAAAACATAAAATAAAATTTGACATCAATATAATGAAGTACTTAAAAGTAGAACATTTGGGGCAGGCATATATGGGGTTCAGCACTGTCTTTGTCAATTAATTTCTCTGAACTTGAGAGAATGATTTATCATCTCCAAGCTGTTTAATGGTAAATGAAGATAATAATAGCTCTTTTTGTTATTGGGCTGTATTCTTATTTAATAGTTACAACTGTACAGTGAATTTAAATGCTTAGAATGGTGTCTAGCATTTGGCAAAAACTCAATAATTATCAACGAAATTAGTACTTATGTTCAAAAGTGATTTAAATGTTTTCAAATGTATTTGTATGCACTTTCATAAAAACACGGTACCACTTAATAAAGACAAGAAATATAGATATTGATACAATTATTATTATAAGTTGTGTTGACACATTAATAGACAGATTAATAGGTCCTCGCTAGATAGAGATTTTAAGATTAGAACCTATGTTTAGTTGTTTGTTAATTTCTAAACCAGGCAGAGTAATCAAAAATATATTTTACTATAAAATGTTATGAATATACTTTAAAAATTAAAGAAAGTCTCACTGCTAACTGTGATTTTATGCTGTACTATAACTTAGAATGATATTCAATTCCTAAATTGCTGCCTTCATACCCCTGAATAAAATTAACCAATTTCTGACAATTGTTTGAAGGTGTTGAATGGATGACAACCTTATTAACAAAATTTTTACCTAATACAAATCACCCTTCTTGATTTTGGAGACCTTATTTTTAATATGATCTCACAGAGAAATTGAAGATGATTGAGCGGCTTGTCAAGACGTTCCTCTGGCACAACCTTTCTAATTTTTTTCCTTCTTTTTTTTAACCCTTTCAGTTTGAGTTAATGCCCAACTTTTAAAGAGAATTGATAAAGTATTTTGTCATGTCTCCTTTTCAAGAAGCAGCTCTCAGTATATAATGATTTGAATTTGACATGTAAAGTACATGTATATCTCAAAATCACTTAGCAAGCAATGTAGAAAGGTAACAAACTTATTTTGTATATGTATATGTGATAATAATGCACTATTTGCAGATTTGATTATTTCGATTCTGTTTAATTTTGGACATTTAACTGGTCTTTATTCTTCTTTAAATTTTTAAAAATTTCTTTCCACTTCTAAATGGGTTTTATGTATCTGAGACACTGTTTTCCCTATATCTTCCAATGTTTCTCAAATAGGTTTTTTTTTTTTAAAGATTTTATTTATTTATTTATTTGACAGAGAGAGAAAGATCACAAGTAGGCAGAAAGGCAGGCAGAGAGAGAGAGGAGGAAGCAGGCTCCCCGCTGAGCAGAGAGCCTGATGCTGGGCTCGATCGCAGGACCCTGAGATCATTACCTGAGCTGAAGGCAGAGGCTTTAGCCCCCTGAGCCACCAAGGCACCCCTCAAATAAGTTTAATTAATAACTTGGTTATACTAAAGAGTTTATTTAAATTTATATTGTTCCTAACACTTCAGGTATTGCCTGGTAGAATTTTACTCTGCCTTTACTTTCTTTTTCTTCATTTTGACTTATTGACTTGGTGTTTCACAACAGAATATTTGTCTTTAGATGTAAAAATCCCATTGTAGACCTCTTACTGATGCTCTAACAGTCTTTCAAGTAGTGTCTTCACCAAGTCTGGGAAAAGCAGACCACTCCATACCTTCCAACAACCCCTGTTTCCTTCCTTACTGTAAGAATTTTTATTTCAAAAATAAAGGAAATTAAAAGAAAATTTGTTTTCTCACTTATAGAGTGACTCTTTACTAGTGACCATGATATGGTAGAATTATGATGAGGTTTACAGCCAAATAGCTTTAGTTTGTTCCATGACCTTGTTCTTCCTGTTGTTTAACTTCTTGAACTCTCAATTCTCTTTTACAAAAGAGTGATAGCAGATAAATGCCCAGGTGTTTTTATAAGAATAAAATGAAATAATTTTGCAAAGCATCTAGCTTGTTTTGTGATATATGAGAAATGCTCAATACCTGTTAGACCACTTACCTGTACGATATGAACAGTTCTATAATAAATTTGCTTAATTTTTTAAGAAAATTGCATTCTTAAAATTGTTGTGAGGCTGCCTGGGTGGCTCAGTGGGTTAAAGCCTCTGCCTTTGGCTCAGGTCATGATCTCAGGGTCCTGGGATCGAGCCCCGCATTGGGCTTTCTGCTCAGCAGGAAGCCTGCTTCCCCCTCTCTTTCTGCCTGCCTCCCTGCCTACTTGTGATCTCTTTTGCTGTCAAATAAATAAATAAAATCTTACCAAAAAAATTGTTGTGATACTCTTCTACTACTCCATCATTATCTACAAGTCAAACTAAATTAAAATATCTTGGCATGTAAGGTATGTTACTTTTGCATAACCTCATTCTATGTTCTGTGTGATTACATGGATTATATGCTATAAACATAATATAAAAATAAACAACTTCAAATTGTTTACATTTTTATATTTCAGAATATCATATGGGAAACATCAAAATGGAATTTATGTTGAATAACTAAGTATATAAATTGGTAGGTGAGCACAGATATATGGATGTGACTTTAATTAAAGTTAGCCTGGACCTTCCAGGACCATATAGAGGTGAGGCAGCTCACAACAGATTCTATTCTTTCACTGTACTTGATCGTGACTTCCATTTCTGCAATGATAGATATTTTAAAATTTGAACATTTTAAACAATGTAGTATAAGAAAAAACCTAAAAAAATCATTTAAGGAAATTTTAAAAAAGAAATTAAAATAATTCAATAGATGGAGTACTCAGTGATAAGACACTAAAATGACTATATGTCTTTTTAGCCTGGAAATAAAGGGGATAAAAGAATATCACTGATGTTTCCAAAAATTAAAAAAAAAGGAAAAGAGAGAGAAAGATAGAAACAGAGACAAAGAGACAGAAAGAAAATAGATTATAGTCATAAAAAGTACAAAGTTATTATAAAAGTCCAAAAACTACTAAGATTTGCTATTTGTTCAAGATGCATGTAGCTCAGAAGACAACTATTCCACAAAGTTCCTTTCTCCTTCTTCTCTTCCCCTTTTCCTTTATACCTAGTAGATTAGGGTCCCATGTTAACAACTTTTTGCTTACGTCTATGCTAGTACTATTAGGCAAGCTTCTAGAGTCTGAAATTGCATTGTTTCTTTTTCCTAATTCTTAATATACTATCTGACACATTGCATGAACCAAATAATGTTCATGGAAAAAAGATATAGTCATAAATGCACAAGCAATCCTTCAGACAACAAAAACTGAAAGGCATCCAAATTGGCAAGGAAGAAGTCAAATTTTCACTATTTGTAGATGACATGATACTCTATGTAGCAAGCCTGAAAGACTCCACCAAAAAATTGTTAGAACTGATACATGAATCTAGTAAAGTCACAGGATACAATATCAACCCACAGAAATCTTTTGCATTTCTATACACCGATAATGAAGCAGCAGAAGGAGAAATCAAGGAATCCATCTCATTTACAATTGCACCAAAAACTATAAGATACTTAGGAATAAACCTAACCAAAGAGATAAAAGTTCTGTACTCTGAAAACTATAGAGCACTTATGAAAGAAATTGAAGATGACAAAAAGAAATGGAAAAACATCCCATGCTTATGGATGGGAAAAACATATATTGTTAAAATGTCTATACTATCCACAGCAATCTATACATTTGATGCAATCCTTACCAAAATACCACCAGTATTTTTCACAGAGCTAAAACAAAATCCTTAAATTTGTATGGAACCACAAAAGACTCCAAATGGCCAAAGTAAACTTGGAAAAAGAAAAAAAAAAAAAAAAGAAGGAAAGAAAGAAAAAAAAACAAGCAAAGTTTGAGTCATCACAATTCCAGACTTCAAGTTATATTACAAAGTTGTAGTGACCAAGACAGTGTGGTAGTGGCAGAAAAAACAAACATATAGTTGAGTGGAACAGAATAGAAAACCCAGAAATGGGAGTGCCTTGGTGGCTCAGTCAGTACTTCACTCTTGATCTCAGCTCAGGTCTTGATCTCAAGATTGTGAGTTCAAGACCCAAATTGGGCTCCATAATGGACATGGAGTCTAGAAAGAAAGAAAGAAAGAAAGAAAGAAAGAAAGAAAGAAAGAAAGAAAGAAAGAAAAAGAAAAGAAGAAAAGAAAAGAAAAAAGAAAAGAAAGCCCCAAAATGGATCCCCATTACATGGCCAACTAATCTTTGACAAAGCAGGAAAGAATATCCAATGGAAAAAAAGAAAGTCTGTTCAACAAATGGTGTTGGGAAAACTCGACAGCAACATGCAAAAGAATGACACTGGACCACTCTCTTACACCATACACAAAAATAAATTTGAAATGGATGAAAGACCTAAGTGTGAGATAGGAAGCCATTAATATCCTAGGGGAGAACATAGGCAATAACTTCTTTGATATCTATCATAGCAACTTCTTACTAAATGTGTCTCCTGAGGCAAGGGAAACAAAAGGACTTGACTTCATCAAGATAAAAAGCTTCTGCACAGTAAAGGAAATAATCTACAAAACTAATAGGCAACCTTCAAAATGGGAGAAGATATTTGCAAATGAAATACCTGATAAAAGGTTAGTATCTAAAACATGTAAAGAACTCATGAAACTCAACATCCAAAAAATGAAAAATCCAATTAAAAATGGACAGAAGACATAAATAGACACTTTTCAAAGAAGGCATACTGTTGACTAATAGACATACGAAAAGATGTTCAACATCACTATCATCAATGAAATAAAAATTGAAATTACAATGAGAAATCACCTCACATCTCTCAGAATGGTTAAAATTAATGACACAGGAAATAACAAGTTGGCAAGGATCCAGAGAGAGGGTAACTATTTTACACTGCTAGTGGGAATGCAAACTGGAGAAGTCATTCTGGAAAACACCATGGAGGTTCCTCAAAGAGTTAAATATAGAGCTACGCTATGACCCAGCAATTACACTACCAGGTATTTACCCAAAGGATACAAAAATAGTAATTCAAAGGGGCATATGCATCCCAATGTTGATAATGGCATTATCAACAATAGCCAAATTATGGGAAGAGCCCAAATGTTCATCAACTAATGAATGGACAAAAATGTGGTATATATATATACATACAAAAGAATATTACTCAGTCACCAAAAAGAATGAAATCTTGCGATTTGCAATGATGTGGATGGAGCTAGAGAGTATAGTATAATGATAAGCAAAATAACTCAGTCAGAGAAAGAGAAATAGCCATATGATTTAATTTATATGTGTAATGTAAGAAACAAAAGAGATGAACATGGCAGGAGTGGTGGGGGGAAGAGAAGCAAACCATAAAACAGACTCTTTAAAAATATAGAGAAAATAATGAAGGTTGCTGGAGGGGAGGTGGACAGGGGGATGGGTTAACTGGGTGATGGGTATTCAGGAGGGCACTTGTTGTGATGAAAACTGGGTGTTGTATGTAAGTGATGAATCACTAAATTCTACACCTGAAACTAGTATTATACTGTGTATTAACTAACTAGAATTTAAATCAAAAGTTGAAGAAAATGAAGCTGCTATATCAGAAGTACTCAAAAGTTGCTTTAGGGATTGCACAGACAACTAAACAGATATTGCTCTAAAATAGCCCTTGCTACAATGGATTGATTATTCTACTAATGGATTACATCCTCCTCCTCCTCCTCCTCCTCCTCCTCCTCCTCCTCCTCCTCCTTCTTCCTTCTTCCTTCTTCCTTCCTTCTTCCTTCTTCCTTCTCCTCCTCCTCCTTCTTCTTCTTCCTTTTCTCTTTCTCCTCTCTTCCTCCTCCTCCTCCTTCTTCTTATTTTATTTTATTTTATTATTTTTTGGGGGTGGGGAGGGACAGAGGGAGAGAGAGAAAAAAAGAGAAAGAGAGAGACTCTTAAGGAAGCTTATTATCCTCAGATCATGACAGGAGTTGAAACCAAGAGTCGGATGCTTAACTGACTGAGTCACTCAGGTGCCCTGATTACACTCTTCTAAATAGTTTGTTTTGGACATGTCTTATAGATTATAGAGTGTTAAAATATTTGAAATAAAATTTGTTTTTCTTTTTTTTTAAAGATTTTATTTATTTATTAGAGAGAGACCGAGAATGAGAGGGGAGAAGGTCAGAGGGAGAAGCAGACTTCCCGCAAAGCCAGGAGTCCGATATGGGACTCGATCCCGGGACTCCGGGACCATGACCTGAGCTGAAGGCAGTGGCTCAACCAACTGAGCCACCCAGGCTCCCTAAAATTTGTTTTTCTTAAAAAAATGACACTGTAATTTTATAACATCTAAAATAAATACTTCAGATTGAAAATACTAAAATAATTTAAGGGATATGCAGATATACTCATATTACTGTATTAATGCTAGGATGTTAGAAATATCAGTGCCATAGTTCTACACTTTTAGAAGACTACTGTTAGATTAACATGATTTTCTGGAGATATTCCAAGTCACTCGCCAAATACAACAGAGGTACTCAAATGAAAGATGCCATTTCTTGAAGTTTTTTTCGTGTTTGGTAAATGAAGGAAGATTGAATACTTAACCTAATATACTATAAAATTATCTTATGTGATTTTATCATTCTAATCAAGTTTATGATGACTGCTATAGCATGATTTTTCTATTTTTCAGTATTTTAGTTCATTGTGGAACTAGATGATACATAGTACAATAAAAAATATAAGTTTAATATAGTCCTTGATCCAACTGTAAGGGAAAAAATATATAGTTTTACCAACTACGAAAGATGTAGGACATCTTATTCCTGCATGTAACCATAAAATTTCAAATTCAAAACTAAAGGAACAAATCAAAACAAAGCTAGTGATATTGTATTATAAAACACCTGAAATGAAGTAGTTATTTCAAGTATCAGTGTAAGCGATGCAACAGAAAATGCCTGCCATTTTAAGAAATCAGAAAAAACTCTGAATGGTAGTATTATGTTTAAATTAGTTTATTAGAGACTACTCTGTTCACAATTTCCAGAATTGGAAGATTTTATCTGGAATAAAGGCAGCCTGAGATTAGTATTAGATTAAATCATCTGAAAGCCAAGAATCTCTATCATGGTGTTTCTTCTCCTCTGTTATTTTAATCCTAATGCGTACCTTACAATAAGAAATGAGCCCCACTGACATTGGTGTGATTGACTTAATGGCAGTGTGTCCTTTCTTCTTGGTGCTTTCAAGGCTGAGTCAGGATTTATTTTTTTCTCTACGGTCATAATTTCATTGTCTTACAGGTAATCCATCCACGGCTGCTGCTGCTGACCGACTGCTACTGACAGCAGTTTTGGTTTCCTAATAAGGAGGTAGCTCTGCTTATTTTTGAACAATTTTTTTTCTACTTGGCATTTAGCCCAGAAAGAAATACTTTATTTTCCTAGATGTTCTTGACCTCCAAAGTCAGATGACCCTCTTCAAAATTTCTCCGATCTTACATATATATCCATTCTCTTGCATTTTTCCTGATTCCTCACTCATAAGCTCTGAACTACTCTCAAATGTTCCCCGCGCTCTTAAACGTTGTCCTTCCTAAGAGATTCCTGCCTTGCAATAGTTGCTGTACTTCCACTTTCTTAATGTCTTTCACCTCAACTTATCTCAAAACTACAATGCTCCTCAAGCTTGCGTTTAATCATAGCCATGACTTTAGGATTCAGCCTAACGTTATGCTAAGGCATAGGGGATATAAGGGTAAATAAAACGTAGTCTTCTCTTGGGGAAGGTCATGTTCTAGCATGGGAAAATGACAGCAAACCATTATTATTATTATAAAGGACTGACAAAATCATTGCAAGAGATAGGCATCACATTAAAGGTGCACATGAAATGGACCCTATTTGAATATGATGCATAGAAAGTGGTGAATTAAAAGGAAGGACTTCCTGCCTAAGGTATGAACAAGAAGAGAAAGATGGCAGTCTAGGGAAAGGAGCACTATCACAAAAGGTAGGGAGGCAATACATTAATACTGTTGGAGAGTATGTGGATAAGTGAGGCAAGAGCCTGAACAATGAAAATCTTACCATCTTAAAGACCTTAACCTTTTTCCCATAGGAAAAGGAGATATGTCAGCAAGTTTTTAATCATGGGAATGACACGGTTGGATTTACAATTTATACAAATAAATGTGGAAGAATGAATAGAAGACAATATTATATCAAAATGTCAAAAAGCAAAATAATAGTTGATGACATTGGACCCTTACCTATACCATGTACCAAAAACAAAAACAACCGAAAAACCTCAAAATGGCTTATAGACAGAGCTAAAACTATAAAACTCATAGAAGAAAACATAGGGAGAAATCTTCATGATATTGGAAAAGGCAAAGATTTCTTGGATATGATGCCAGAAGCACAGACAACAAAAGAAGATATAAAGAAGGGTACATCAAAATAAAACATTTTAGGGCATCATAGGACACCATCAAGGAGTTAAAAAGATAACTCATGAAATGGGGTAAAATACTTGCAAAATATGTATCTAGTAAGAGATTATTATCTAGAATATGTAAGAACTTTTAATTTTAAAAACCCAGTTAAGATGGGTAAAGCACTTGAATAGACATTCTTCAAAGAAGACATAAATATAACCAATAAACCTCTGAAAATATGTTCAACATCAGTAACATTAGGGGAATACAAATCAAAATCACAATTATATACCACTTTCTACCTATTAAAATGGTTACTATCCAAAACAAAAATAAAAGATAAAAGATGTTGGTGAGGACGTAGATAAACTGGAAGCTTTGTGCACTGCTGGTTGGGATGGAAAATGGTGTAGTTGATGTGGAAAACAGAACAGCATTTCTTCAAGAAATTAAAAATAGAATTAGTTATGATCCAGCAATCCCACTTCTGGGCATATGCCTAAAATAATTGAAAGCAGGGACTCTAATATTTGTATATCTATGTTCTTACCAGCATTATTCACTGTAGCCAAGAGGTGGAAACAAATCAAGTATCTACCAATAGATGAATGGATAAACAAAATATGTTAAACACACACACACACACACATACACACACACACTCTGGAGTATTATTTACCCTTAAGAAGGAAGGAAATTCTGACACATGCTAGAGCATGGATAAACTATGAAGAGCTTAGTTCAAGTGAAATAAACGAGTCACAAAAGGACAAATACTACATGATTCTACTTATATGAAGTACCTAGGGTAGTTAAATTCATGAAGACAGAAAGTAGAGTGGTGGGTGTTGGAGGCTAAGGGAGAAAAGAAAATAGACCAGAAGGTTACTGTTTAATGGGTATAGAGCTTAGGTTGGGAAGATGAAAAATGTTCTGGAGATGCAGAGATGTTGTACAACAATGTGACTGTACTTGTCACCAGTGACTTATATACTTAAAAGTGGTTAAATGGTAAGTTTTATGTTATGCATATCCTACCACAATTAAAAAAAAAGCAAATATATCGTCATAAACTTGAACAATATTATCAAAGATAAAAGGGTGTTGAGAAATATCCAACAAATAAAATGGCGGCATATAAAGAAAGGGAAGGGTAAACAAAAGCATCTAGTATGGGTTGATTCTACTTTACAGGCCTCCTTTACATTTTCAGCAATGGTAGGCTACACATGCAGGACAAGGGACCTGGCTTCTCTTTCACAAGGTGAGAGCTGCTGACCAGATGGATCAAAATTATGGAGGTGGGATGGGGGTTCTCCAAAGCATCTCAAGTTTAATAAGCTCCCTAGATGACTCAAAACCTTCAGAACAATAAGACTGGAGAGAAAAGATAGATTAGAAGAACCAATTTGGACATCTGGAGTACACCAACATTAAGAGGAAGAAGGACTAGTGATATTCAATATGGAGATAGAAAAAGTGGCCCAACAGATGTATGATGAATCATAAGAGGTAGCTGGAAAGGCACCAGACATGTTCATGAAACAAGGGAGCAATTAACAGTGTCAAATGCAGCAGGGAATTCTGTGAGATGAAAACCATGTAGGGTGGATTTTTTTAAAAATAGGCTATTACTAGTCACATTAGCAGGGGCATTGTCAAAACAGCTACAGAATCATAAATCCAACTGACCTGGGTTGAGGGAAAAATCAAACCAATGGACAAGAATTAAGAAGAAAATGGCAGATTATGGTTTAAAATTAAGGTTTAATTGGTAGAAGAGAGAGACAATAGCTAGAGGAATAGATAAAGCTTTAAAAATTCATACAAATAGGATGTAAGCATGTTTATAGACTGAAAGTAGAAATTCAATAAAGAGAGTGAAAAGATATATAGAAGAGAAGAGAAGAGTAGAGGGATGAAACCTTAGTGTTCAGTCAAGGAACATGGCATTCTTGCCCTTGACCTGGTGGTATCTAGTTAAATAAATACCTCTCTTGGATTTCCAAATCCTGGCCAGTGTTGGCACCAAGTCACGAATTTCTTCAGGCAAAAATGAAAACATTTCAGCTCATAATTATTTTCTTTCCTGAGAAACTATGATAACACATACACTGTGCTCTGGATTTTAGGTAGATGTTCCGGAAATTCAAAATCTAAATGTTGCTAATCATTCCAGAGTTTGGTGTCTTTTCTGCCTCCATTTGAGGTTCAAATACAGGCCTGGGAAAATTTATATTCCATTTTTAATTTTGTTTCTTCGCTCAGGATGAGTGCCGAGGGGCACATCTATACAGGCACAAAGAAAGGAAACTTTGCATATGTGGCTCTGCTCCAAGTGAGGAGTGAAAGTGGGGCCAGCTAGCCAGAGCACAGCAATTAGATCTGTATCTTCTACAAGAAATCATAAGGTCTTTGCAGGGATGCCTTCATTTTCAGGTGCTGAGTCCTGGTTCTACTGTCATTTTGTTTGTAAGACACAAGTTGCACAAGAGATTAAACAATGCTTCAGGGGTAATAGAAATGTGAAAGAGCAGCACCCTTCAAGGGGAATCTCAACTCTAGCTCTAGGAACAAATTCTGCTGCTGTATATTCATCCTCTTCAGGAAGGTGAGCGGTTAAAGTAAGGACCTATCCAATTTAGACTATAAAATGGGTTCTCAGAAATTAGTTTTTGAAAATTTGATATAGGAAGTCTCAAATTATTAGAAAAACATAGCTTATGGTATATGAACTCTTCTGTGGAAAGAAATCATTAAATCTGTTAAGTACCAAAAGAACAGTGAAGGAATCATGCTAACCCGAAGTTGTACGTTCACACTTTTTGAGTCTTTGAGAAATTTAGAAGTAATGTTTCCCATATGAAACATGGGAATCCTGCTCAGGCTAATATAAGTGGAGTACTGGTAGGCTCAGGTAATAAAGCTAATTACTATGAGGAGCAAAATGAAATATACATTTTCTATAAGGATGCACACACACGGAAGCTCCAGAGTGGTTTATAAAAGTGGTCCTTATATTGAACATTTTTAGTGTATTTTCCACTCACTGGAAAATGCTAATCTTTTAATCTGCTTGTCTTCATTATAAGGAAAGTACATGCAAAAATTAGTTATGTGCCTTTACCAGCAGTTAAGACTGTAAGCATCTCTGATGGGTATTTTTACAATCCACTCTCCTGATCTGCAATTCATGATGATGGAATTTTTCAGTTAGTAGTTAACTATTTAAAAATTACAAAAATAACACATAAAAACATTCACCATTTTTTATCCTCTACTTTTGGTAGAATTATACAAACCCAAAAAGATTCAAAGGAAGTTTTAAAAGCTGATCAGCAAATGGAGTGTTCAGAAGAATATTACTAACATCAAAATTTGGAATCATAAAAATGTATTTCAAAAACATCTCAGCCCCTTGTGTCAAAAATTGTCATCCAATTTTTGGATGCTCATTTACATGAACATCCAAAGTTCATTTACATTTTACTAATGTAAAGTTCATTTACATTTTACTAATCTCTTTCCTTCACCCACTACATTTATTAATTATTAATATTTATTAATTAAATATTTATTAATTAAAAAATATTTCCACATAGGTGGCTCAGTGGGTTAAGTGTCTGACCTCTGCTCAGATCATGATCTCAGGGTCCTGGGACTGAGCCCCACACATTGGGCTCCCTACATAACAAGGAGTCTGCTTGTTCTTCTTCTGCCTCCTTCTGCCTTCTGCCTCCCCAGACCCCTACCCTGCTCCTGTTCTCTCTCTCTCAAATAAATAAATAAAATTGTAAAAAAAAAAAAAAATCCTGATTACTTTGTCTTCTGCGACAGATTCTTATCTGAGGGCTGGGGACATAGGAGAGACCAACGAATGCTTTCTGTTCATGGAGTTTAAGTTCTGCTAAATGCACTCTATTGTCCAAACTTTTTCATATACTATCTTTGTGAAATGCCTTCTCATTTCCTTTTCCACTCTCTTTCTTTTTCTTTTCTTTCTTTCTTTTTTTTTTTTGTTTTGTTTTTTTGTTTCACACTTGAGTTACTGAAATACCTACCCAACCAGGGGTTCTTTTCTCCAATGTTTCTTCTTTCTTAGTTAGTTTGCCCTCTTTTTTTTTTTTAAAGATTTTATTTATTTATTTATTTGACACAGAGAGATCACAAGTAGGCAGAGAGGCAGGCAAAGAGAGGAGGAAGCAGGCTCCCCACTGAGCAGAGAGTCATATGCAGGCTCCAACCCAGGACCCTGAGATCATGACCTGAGCCAAAGGCAAAGGCTTAACCCACTGAGCCACCTAGGTGCCCCCAGTTTGCCCTCTTCTGCAAAGACTTATTTTCCTAAATAAATATCTGAATTATGTCCGAACCCTGCTCAAAATTTTTTAATTGCTGGTCATTGTCTGGAAATTCCCCAACATTGCTTCAAGGCTCTTCACTTTTTAAAAATAATTTGATTTTCCAGAAAGTTCTACAAATCACTCCACTACACTAATACTAACACTAATGTTGAATAGCTTACTCTCAGATCTACTCCTGGGGTTGGTTGTCCATGGTTTGGCTGTTACTATACATCAGAATTTCCCACTCTGTCAAAATCTTGACTTATTTCTGAAGCATGTGAAGATACCACCTGTTCCAGGATACAATGTAGTATATCTTCCCCCTTTGTATTCTCACAAACTACTTTTTCCTTTGTGTAAAAGATCTCACAGTTAGCTTTTTAACCTATCTACTTTTTCTACACATCTTTAGGCTTCAGCGTTCATGGAATGAAAAAAAAAGAATTCAGAGGTAGAGGGGATCACCTTTTCATCCTGACTTCACTCCCTGGGTGACCTTGAGAAATGTAACTTCTCTCTCATTCATTTTACCACCACAAAGTGAGAATAGATTACTCATAAAATGAGGAGAGATCATACAGCAGGAATCTATAAGGCATCAGGGTGCATGTGCAGAGTACACTTGGAGAAATAAGGGTTGAAAACATGAGGACGACCAAGAGAACTCCAGGATTTTTCATGGCTTATTAATGGTGCCTGGCTTGTATTAGGAATGTAATATATCTTTATGAAATATATTGATATATACCAAAGATTATTTCCAGTGTACAGCATGACTACTAAATGCTGAGTATTAAAATAAAGCCCGAAGATTTGAAGCACAAAACTGTATAAACTTTGGAATCCAGATGCTTGTGAACAGAGTTTTGTTTTAATTTTTTCTCCATTTCTTCCTCTGGTTGCCCTTTCCTCGGAAAGGAGGTATTATATCAATCTATAAAAAATAAGTAAGCTATATCGTATAGCATCATGTATTGACTAAATCTATACAGTACATTTTATTGCTGCTGTACTATAATCATTTTCCTTATTGCCAAGTTTCTAAAAATTAGTTGCAATGAGAGCTTTTAAGGCTTTATTACTATAGGTAAATTTCCTATTAAAAGAATCTTATTTTTCAGGGACCAACAATCCTGCAATTTAGATGTGGAAATTAACTTTATAACACATTTTCTTTTATCTCGTAAAAAGAAATTGTCCAAATCCAAAGGAAATAAGACTTTGAGTATAGACGAATGTTAATAAATATAAAAATGCAACCTATTGCAATACATTATGTTACTCTACTGATTTTCACTGCCAAAAAGTGCATTAATGTGTAGTATTTTCAGGGGGAATTAAGAGAGAGAACATTTTTTTGGCAAAGGATAGTAAAGGGTTCTAATTATATCTGCGAGAATATCGTAGTTTGCACTTGTTATAAACATATATGACTTTGGATACAAACTATCAAAAAATAGTATAGTACAATTCCTGGTAACTCATGATTCTTAAAAAAAGTGTTTAACTTAAAAGAGTTTAGTCAAAATTTTAATTTTGAATATTTTATATATGAAGTTCATCCCTCTAGAATATCAAACTCATATAAGGGCAATTTTAAGATTCTGAAAATTGTGTTGATGTATTTTCAACTGTTCACCTCCTATTATTAAATAAAATTCCCAGTATTATTTGAATCTTAGTCATTATGATTTTTGATATAGGTTTGGGCCAAATCTATCTAAATTAACAGAACTGAAATTTGATGTTTTTCTCAGGTTTGGAGAGAATTAACAGTTTATTAATATTAATATTTTAATATGCTTGAATTGAAGGGTATAATCATACATATTTGAACAACCAAAGACTTTCTGGAAAATTTTATTTAAAAAAATGTAGGGGCGCTTGAGTGGCTCAGTCAGTTAACTGGCTGCCTTCACCTCAGGTCATGATCCCAGGGTTCTGGGATCCAGCCCTGAATGGGGCTCCCTGCTCAGCGGGGTGTTTGCTTCTCCCTCTCTCTCTGCCTCACCCTTGGCTTGTGCTCTCTCTCTCACTCTCTCTCTCTCAGATAAATAAATAAAATCTTTATTAAAAAAAGTATTTGCTATATTCATGTAACTCAAACCAGAATGAAATCTGAAATTACAAATGAAACATTCCAAAGAACCTATGATATCTTTATTCTGAATGCTTTAGCTACAAAACACAAGCAAATAAACAAACAAAAAAAGCCACCTTAATCATTTTTATTAAGCCTGGTACATCAATTGATGAAGTCTTATCTGGTTGCAGATAACTGGAATCAACTAATTATTTGTAGTCACGTAGTAGGCAAAGTAGGACAAGAAAGAGAAGTAGGAGGGGAAGAAAAAGAGAGAATGAATACTTTCACCCTGTCTCTGTCTAGATAATTATAGATAATTATTTGCTTCCCAGATATTAGTTACTTATTATGAAGTCTGTGCCACAATGTCTGGGATCATTGTTGTATCTAGTACTCACTTTCTGAGTACCCAAGGACACCACATTCTAAATGAACTTAATTATTTGTGGGCAAAAGAAAGAAAATTAAAATGTGCACCAGAATTGTGATTCCTAAGATAAATAACGGATTCAAATAAATAAAAGCGGTGTTTTCTATAAATCTGAGTGAAGATGAATTTTTACTAAATTTTTAGTAAAGATTAATTCAAACAGAACAAGCAGAAAACTAGGAAATACATACGGTATAGTTTCAGTTGTTAGGTACCCATTAACTGAATCCTTAAAATAAAAATTATCCATAATCATCAATATTTAAATTAATATTTGATTACTACTTTAAAGGTAAATCTTTTGGCTAGTTAACCAACTCGAAGTGATTATAAGAACATATAAATTTATATCCCAGTATACTGGCATTACTTATTTTTTTTGGTATGGGTGCCTGTCCAGTTAGCTAGCTTGTTGAAAGTAATGACTAGTTCTCTTTTATTGAGATTCTAGCATGCATGCCCATAGAGTGTTTCCTTGATGTTCAATGAATATTAACCTAGTAAGGCAAGACCTGTTCATTCATGTGCTTATCCAAAATAAAAGAATATAAAATCTGCTCACTATATGAAAAGGTCAATCAAAATTGGCCAGTTTCTAAAAAGGACTGCTGTCACTTGTGAAGACATGACAAATGTCATGCTTCTGGTTACTTTACCCTCGCTTCCCAACTGATTGTGGGGATCTGTGTACTTTGAACAATAAGAGTAATGGGTAAACATTGAACATAACATACCTTCTAGTTGCCTTATTTTGTTGCTTCTTCTGAAAGGGGTCAGAATGATAGTCATTGAACTTTTCACTTGTATGTTTTACTGCCTTGCTTGGTTTGCTGATGTTTGGTGGCTGTCTTCTCATTTTCAGAAGGCATTTCACTATCTGCAATTTTTCTTCTTTGCCCTGTGGTCTCCAATACAGCGATTTTTCGCAAAATGCAACCATTCTTTCCTGTCAGCAAAATCTGTCTGCTTCTGTCATTTCATAGGCATAAATATTCTGCTTCAAATCAGCTGAAAAATGTTCACATAAAATTTCTCTGCCTCACTCATATTATAGAAACAATATAACCTCATGGCAATATTAGATAATTAGTTAGAAATGCACTCGGAATCTAGCTCAGTTGGTAAGGTGGTTGCCTTATTTGTGACCTAATTAAGTCATTAGATAGCAAGGATGTCTAAATGAAGTTACTATCCCCTAACTAGAAATATCCAAGGCCATGATAGTTTCTTAAGGATTGATGAGGTAGAGGCTTGCTTTAATGAATGCTTAATAACATAGCCTTCATTTTTAAATCTATATTTTAAAAAGCCATTTGCAGAGATGCAGTACTCTTTAGATTTATATGTATTAGTCTGAACGGAAAGAAATTCATGAATAGTGTTCTTAGTGTGCTTTTCAAAAGAGAAAGGTACCTATTACAAGTGTCCAAATCACTCTATTGGAATCTACATATAACTGCATAAAATGTTATAGCCATGTCTTTATATCATGATAGAGTATCTTTAAGGTTGTGCATTCTTAAATGTGTCATTGGCTTTACCTTGCCACCAATGATTATAAAAACAACAAAACGGAACAAAACCCTCAGCATTTCAACATTAAATGAAAAGCATGAACAATTTAAAGTCTACATACACATGTTCTTATTGCTTTTGTCACTCATACATTGGATTAAGTGCAAAGTTGTGAACTGATTAATACACAAAAGTGAATTTACAAATGGGTTATTTTAAACATTATGGCCCATAGTCTGTTTTTGAAGTTGATACTTTTTCTACTATAAATCAAACTATAAAACATGCCTTTATACTACTAACAAACATAATCTAATCTATGATGCCCCTTAAGTATTTACTACACTGTGTGACTTTTACAAGGAAGTGCATATGACAATGTTCAAAAACAAAATAAAACATCTAAGTTACCAGGAACATATTTCCAGTCAGATCACGGTTGTTAAGTTCTTCCTTCTCCAAAGGTAAAGGCACTGGGGTGGGGTGGGGGTTGCTTCTCCAATCTGAGCAAAGTAGTTATGCCCTTCAAGGCCTGCAGAAGGAATTCAAGGTAGATAGGAGTGGGTGAAATTGGAGAAGTGGACGTGAAAATCCTGGAGATGAATATTCAGCTCAGTGACTAGTATTAGATCAGCAGCTCCAGGGAGCAGAGAATAAAATGAGACTCAAAAAGGCAACATATCTTAGGTCAGCCAATATTTGCGCAATTTCTTTCCTTTTACTAATGCTTTTCCCAGCCACTAGTCTGTACGTCTATTGAGAATTTCTTTCCTCGGTAACTCACCGGGGACGATCCTGACATAGGATGGTTTGACTTATATATATATATATTTTTTTTTGACTTTATGATAGTGCCAAAGTCATAACGCATTTGGTGGAAACCGTACTTAGAATTTTGAATTTTGCTCTATGTCGAGGCTAACTGTATGTGGAAATCCCTGGTGATGCTGGGCAACGGCAGCCACGTGAGCACGAAGGTAAACAACCAATATACTGACAACCATTTCTGTTCCACAGTTATTCTGTTTTTCACTTTCAGTACAGTATTCAAGACATTACACGAGATACTCAACACTTTATTATAGTAAAAGCTTTGTGTTAGATGCTTTCGGTTGTAGGCTAATGTAAGTGTTCTGAGAACATTTAAAATAGGCTAGGCTAGGCAATAATCATCATTAGGTTAGGTGTCTTAAAGGCATTTTCATCTTATGATATTTTCAATGTATAAAAGCTTATTGAGACATAGCCCCATTGTAAGTCCAGGAAGATCTGTGATAACATACAACTACACAGTGTCTCACCTACCTGAAACAAATCCACAGGGCATCTGTCTATCTATCTATCTATCTATCTATCTATCTATCTATCTACCTATCTATCATCTATCTATATATCTACCTATCCATCATCTATCTATCTATCTATCATCACTAGTCCTGTTAGGGAAACAGAGAGCTGAAGTTCACCTTTCTTCTTCACCTGCCAGTCTCTTTTTGTATAGAGAGAGTAGTAAAAACAAACATATCCATTCACAGACACAAAGTTCCTAATGAATGAACTAAAAACAAACAGAGGGACAAAACACCATCTACATGTCAGAAGGCAGTATCAAGGAAGGATCCCAGAAACTAGGCCTACAGCTTTGAGCTCTCCACCATCAGGGCACCCTGGCACCTATAAATGGAGACACAGAGCAAACATTGGAAAGCAGGTACGCACAGTCCCCAGGTTGTTGAAAGCAGTGGTAGACAGAGTTCCTTTTCCAATACCTTTCCTTCCCTTCCCCTTCTTTTCTCCCTCCTCCTCCTCTTCTCCCCTTATCTCTCTCTCTCTCTCCTATTAACTACCTTTTGCTGCCAGGGGATCCACCTCGCACCAGCCCAAGGAATCTGTGACTGTCTAGGAGGTGAAGAAAGAATCCTGGATGGCGTTCTTGAGAATGGAGTGAGGGGAGCAGGCAGTTTCAAGTGCAGGGGTAGAAAATGCCTGGGTCCAAGAAACATCTAATTGTGGTGACATTTCTTAGGTGGATATTCCAAAGTAAGATGTTTGAGTGATTCAGATTATTGAAATTGTCAGAGTATATAATCTTAGGTAGTTCATAGTTTAGAGTAGCTTTAAAAATCAATCATCCAGATAAATAGTCATCTGTAACCCAAATTTCACTAATTTTAGGAGGTGAGGGTAATAAAATAACAGAAAAGCACTCAGAGGAAAAATACACAAATGAATTATCCTTGAATAATATATAATGCAACTTTCACAGGTACAAAATACTTTTTATATTATTTTCCTAAGTATTGGTTTAGGCTTCAAGAGAAAAAGACACAGAATTAAATAAAAAATGAAATTTCCCAATTTCCAAAATTTTTGTTTTATACACACACAACCAAGACACACACACAAAAGGCAAAATGTTAAAAAATGCATATTTTCAAAATATTATTTTTTCCACTTTTTTAACTTACTAAGGACTTTCAGATCATCATGTAAATCTTGTAATAAAAATGAACTCAACATTAAGCAAAATATTGAGGAAAAGGAAAACTAAAATAGTACATAGCAAGTAGGGCACCAAAATGCAAAACAGGAAGAAAAGAAAGAAGACCTATATTTCAAACTCTGAATCGTTAGTCACAACAGCATAGTTTGTATAGAGTAAAATGAATAATGATAATGATCTGGAATTATATAATAAGGAGTATTTTTGGACACCTCAATAATTTAAACATTAGGGTTTTTTTTAGATAAGTATTAGTGAAAATGTGAAATATGCAAATAAATAACTGTTCAAGAAAAAATGTTAAAAATAATCCCCAGGTGACACACTAGAAATATATTGTATCAAACAAGGCAACACAACAGAAAATGGAGACTAATTCACAGTAAGAAATCAGTATTTCAGTGGCTTTGCTCTTTTGTCTTATCTCCATTATATGACACTTAGTTTTACATTATTTGTAAAAAGCATAGAAATGTAGAGATTAAAACAACAAAAACAACAAAAGACAAAAGCAAAAAAAAAAAAAAAAACACAAAAAACAAAAGAAAACAAAAAAACAACCCTCTAAGGCAGATGTGGCTTCATTTACTCACTCAAAACTTACTAAGTTTTTTCTGGACCCAAACCGTCATTTGAAATATTCGTGTATTTGACAATGAAAGTTGAAGATGAGTGGCTATTGCTAACATCTTGTTTCCCATCCCCTAAATCAGATAACAAACACTTATGCTGTTAATAAGGCATAGCCCACCAATGCGACATTTGCAAGCCCCACTCCTTGAAGATTACAGCTCACAGGTCTTGGCATCTTTTTCTGCTGGTGACTAGTGGGATAAAAGGATTGCTCAAAGATTATGCTGCCCCCTCCCTCAAATCTTTCAGATGTTTATAATGAAAACAATCACAATGGCTTAGAAAATATAAAAGAAGAAACAAAAACTAATGAAATCAACAACTCTTCCTGCAGAACTTGGGTAAAACGCCCACACACACAGATCATAACCTAAAAAAAATACCTAAGGGAAACATTGTTTGCTTCTTTCCTTCTCTTATTTTTGTCAACACAAGAGATAAGTTTATTGCACCAGTTGATCAAAATTGCTGACGATGCAAACTCTTCTCTAGCAGTTATTTCCTGGAGTGTTTTAACCTAGGTTAAAGATACTAAAGATCTTGAAATATTAAAATTAAAAATATGAGTAGTACTTATTTTATCATACTTGTTAGATTATTTTATAAGAAAGATATTTAATGCCCTGAGCTTAGGTTTTCTTTTGCAAAATCCCAATTGAAGACTAAAAGCACTTCTGTGATTTAGATCAAACTTAAAAGGATATGCACAAAATCTGTTTTACTCAGGAATAGAATCACAGAATTATATTACTATTGAAGAGTTATGTTTTTACTGAAGAAGTTATTTAAATTAGATTTAAAAGGGAAATTTCAAAGGAAAAAAACTACTTGTTCATTGGGACATTTCTCTCATGAGCATTATATGTGTGGAGATAGAAATATTATATTTCATTGTACCAATAAATAACAACTGAATAGTATAATACCCAAATATATTTCAACTATTTGCAGTTTATTAAGCAAACATACATAATTGTTTTATCAGCCAATTAACAAAAAAAACTATGCATTTTTCTTTGACAATTTTTAAAACTATAGGCTGCTAGAATAAATTCGGTTGCATATATGGAAATAACTGTTAATATCTGTTGTAGATGCACTTGGTTTTTCCATTACTATCCCGCATCATCAACGTGATTAATAAAACAGTTTAAAACAAAGCTTTTTTTTTAAAGGCATTGACATATAATAGAATTAATTAGATTTGTTGATTAAAATGTCTTTTCTTGGTTTAAGTCCTATCTATATCTTTCCCCCATTTTTTTTAACCCATGATGGAAAACATAAACCACAAAAAGACAGGTTAATTATTATTCCCCTAGGAGGGTACATTTTCTATGTGATTGGCAGAGTTGGCACCCACATAAGCTAATCAGGCTTGTCTGCATAGTTTCTGTCTTTGGTGCTAAGTTTGGTTTCTTGCCCAGCCATCCTCTATCACTGCTGTCACCACACTTGGGTTCCTAGGTAGAGGTACATGTAACAAACTTGAAAATCCTTTTGATCTCTGAGTTACATTCATCATAGTATCACTCTCATGAAACACAAGGTCAGAAACAAATTAACATTTCTGAAAAAATAAGTTGAAAGTGACATGATTGAAACTTTCTTGGTGAACTGCAGGTTAAAAGGCAAGCCAAAATAGAGAACAAGACAGAAAGAGAGATGTTATTTATCTACTACACAGTTTTCTTAGGTTAAATCCAACCAGATTGAGTGAATTCTTGAAGTTATGAACAACTAGAACAATGTAAATTTAAAAATTTTTCAAAACACAAAATCAGCCATTTAAAGAGTGATCACAGTGTGTAGTGTTTTCACTGAATTGAATATTGTTAATGTGTAAAAAGAGGAATAATCACTTAAAAATATTTTTGGTTTCCCTATACAGACAGATGCCATATCCTTACATTATTTGATTAGCATTCTATCTGGCTCATTGCATTACAAAAAATTATCAGACAAAATTATCAGACAATTATCAGGCTATTTTATACACAGTGTTTAAAAGGAATATGGTAATCTTGACAAAGAGGTAAGTTTTTAGAAGATCCATAAATTACATTCAATTAAAACAACACAAACCATAATACTGTATCATGAAATGATACTGTATCATGAAATGAAGCCTAACAAGAATGCACAAGCATGAATCTAGTTCATGTGAATAATTCATTACACAGAAAGTTTTACACCAAAATTCTATATCCATCAGGGAAATAAAAAAATTAAAGGGGAAAAATCTGAGACCCCTCCAAACCCCAAATCATAGTTAATATATGGTACCATTCCAGTTATAAAACAATGGCACTATCCAAATATGAAAAGATACATACATAAGAATATACATAGATATTCAGAGTTCGTGACTGAATTACTGTTTGTTTTAGACACTTTTTTTATGGAGATTTTCTTCACAGCACCTGTAGATCTAGTAGTGCAACAACAGGTCTGGATGGCAAGACCTACATAGAGTTTCAGTTATAGAATGATTCTAAAGGGAAAACATAGCAGCAATAATAACATGATTCATTAGAAGAAAATCACATCAAATGGAATTGGTCTAATACTTCTAATATTTCAAATACAAATCTAAGAGCAAAGTTACAACCATAATGATGTAGTGGGATTAAGGGTTAGTTTAAAATCATTTATCCAAGGGCGCCTGGGTGGCTCAGTTGGTTAAGCGACTGCCTTTGGATCAGGTCATGATCCTGCAGTCCCAGGATCGAGTCCCATCTTGGACTCCCGCCTCTGCTTCTCCCTCTGACCTTCTCCCCTCTCATTCTCTGTCTCTCTCTCTAATAAATAAATAAAATCTTTAAAAAATATATTTATCCAAAATTCTTACGTGATTATTAAATTTATGTATTTATTTAATTACTGCTTGATAAATACTAAATTCAGAACTTCTTAAAACCAATTTAAGCTTAATTATTTTGAAAATTGCCTTAGTCTGACCGTAACCACATTTTTATTTTCCTTTCTTTCATTGTTGTCCCATTTTATTTACATGGGAAATTTCCTGTTTTGTAGAAAAGTTTTCAAATGAAGAGATTATCTACAGAAGTAAATATAATAAACTGGGAGCAAAACTAAACCAAACATTGGTCTTTCCATTGCATAGTTACAAATTTGTTTTAGCTATGGTACGGACTTCACATAAATAACTGCCTAATTTCTTTTTTGTTGTTGTTACTTTGAAATAACATTTTTAAAGGAATTATCTTTGGCATATATATCAATATTGGCCTGATTTAAAATAAATGAATATGAAGAGAGCGTGAAAATACATACTGCTAATTGAACCACCATGCAAAATGCCTAGAAATCAGATATAGGTTAAAATTTACCAATACTGTATTTTTTCTAATTATTTTAAAATAAAAATTACTTATTTTCTTTAGACTGTCTTTATTCTCTGGCAATGTGAGTAATGCCTTTAGTATTATTTGTACCTAATATAGTAGACATCTAATGTAATTTTTAAAATATTTGCAAATAGAAATTTCACCATAAAAATTGAGTAAAATATTTACACACTATTTAACTTTAATACAAATATGCAATTTCTGCCAATATGTATGTGGTTGTATTTTTTAAGTTACTTTACAAAGATGTGCATAATATGTGATGATATAACATTTTTCCCGATATGATTATCTTAAATTTTCTCAGTTAGTTGTTTAGATGTTATGTCATTTTTTTCCAATTCAATGGCCAAAATGTAATTTAAACCATTAAGACAGTATTTAAATTATGCATATGAGTACCTACATTCCCATTTAAAAAGACAAGTACATAAAAATCTGCATTATTAGTATTGTTTAAAGAATTACAGTTCAAATGTTTAAAAAGATTGAAATTATTAAAAAATGATTTTTTCTCTTTAAAAGTATTTACTGTTTTCTATGCATATGATAAAACAACTTTGATATATAATACATGTAATAGATTTTACATTTCTAATTTATAAAATTCATTCAAAAATAACTGATCTTAATTTTAGTTAAATGCTATTTAAATGGACAAAGACATAGCTACATCAAACCTATTTATTTGAATAAGTTTACCTATTATTTTTATTTATTTTAAATAACAAATAGTGATTTTATTTTTACATAATAAATAGCAATTCAAATTAAGCAATTTTTAATGAACAGTAGTAACAGAAAACTGACTTGGTATCATGAAACGACAGAAAGTAGTGGGAAGAAAAAACTTTTCCAAATGCAAAAATTTAACTTTCATTTTGATAATGTTAAATATTTTGAAAAGGTGCTTCTTTTGTTTTTTATTCCTCATTATTCCACGAGGCTAGTCCTCTTAAAATAAAATTCATTTTTTACACTTAACATCAAATTTCTATGGAATATTTGGATAATATTGTTATGTCTTCTAAAATGGAGTAATTTACTATAGTTGGTTATGAAAGTGTATATTTTACAAACAAAAGCAAAATATCAACAAAGCTTAATGTTTTAATATTATATATTTTTATATCTAATGACTTCTTATTTGGAAAGAGAATTATAAGAATTTGTAAAAGAAAAAATAGTGCAGTATTTGAAATCCAAAAAATCTTGTAATTCTATCCCAATAGGCTTTAATGGACAAAAATAGTGATCAAAAAGAATTTTGAAATATATGAATTTTAAATATAATGTTGAGGAATTAAAACATGTGGCCACAAAGTCAAACAGCTTCACATTCTTAAGTCACAAATTCTCCAAGACATTCAAAGTAACCACGAGAGTAAATAGTTCATCATACAAGAGTTTGTCAAAGTTAGAAGAAGTAAGAAAGTGAGAAAGAATTTGCACTTTGGCATCAAAACAGCTTAAAGACTTCTAAAATACTGCTGTTTGGGGTTTGTAAGTGAAATTCTAAAGCCACTACATTTAAGCCTCTTGTTCTCTGTTTAACAAAATATGTAAAGCACATATTTATAATTGTGTTATTTTAACCTCAACTATGAAGACAGCTAACATTTTAGCAGTAAATAAAATTTCCTAAATTATAATTGAAGCTCAAAAAAATATGTCAAAAATACTCTATCCTGTAGTAATGGTGCCTTATGACTAAATGCAAAGATATTTTAAAATATTAAAACTTTCCAACTAAAATACACACAGAGAAAAATGTGTCCCTGTGTAGGCAACTGCCCCGAGGAATGTATTATTCCTTCTGGATTACTTGTTCTCTGGAGGTAACCATTCTCATTAAAAGGATGAACTGATTTTCTCACACACCCAGGAGAAAACACATAGTGTCCAGAAAAGCTTTCTAAATAGATAAACACTTCACCAGCTTAAAACACCAGGAGCATATCTGTGAAATCCCTGAAAATTTCACCAGTCCCTCCATTAAAGTAGGCTCTTAACAGTAATGTCCACGCAGAACAGCAATAATTTCTTCACTTAATTATTTAAAAAAAACATAGCCAAGTATACCAACAAAACAAAATTAATAATTAAAAATTTAAAATTGGGATAAGTTTTATGTCTAAGTGTTCAAGACCTATTTCCATTTTTCCTTAACTATCAGGTCTTAACTAGAAAAGGAGACTAAAAATGGAGTCATTTGGAAAACATTTCCAATGCTTATTATTATAAATTTATTTAAATTCACTAGCATTCTGCAATGGTTTTCTAAGAAATATTTGCATGGCAAGGTACTAAACAGTCAACTAATATTCTTATTGATATTTTAGTCATCGTGAAGTTTATACCAAGGTAAATGGTGTTGTGATGAACAATTTAAGAGGTTTATAGTGTTCACTGAATTCACATTAGTCCTTAGACATCTATAAGTACATATTCCTTAATTCATGAAGGGAGTGCCTATTAAGTGCAACCTTTAGTTCTATGATGTGGTAATAGATATGTTTGTTACAAGTACCCATTTTCCCTCTGTTTCTTTGTTTAGATGAATTTTGCAAGCAAATCAGAGAGACAAGTTGTGATCAAAATAATTCTGGATTAATTAATTAATCCTCTGTTTCACTGAATAGAAACACAGTATTTGTAAAGAACAATATAGATGTTGTAAGATGATATTAATAGGCCTTTTTTATCAGGTATGAATGTCAACTTGCTATATTTCCAATATCCTTTAAGTCATTATTTTAATGTACTTGAGTTTTTGTTCTCTTCTTAATAGAGAAGGCAATTATGATGTTTATAGTAGACTTGTTTATAATGTATTTGTCATTACCACCATTTTAAATTCTAAACATTGGAGCTCTATGTATATAAAAATGTATAAAAACTCCTTGAAGCATTTGAGGAAGAACTCAGATTGCCACCAAGACTAATAAATAGCATTTGTAATAGTATATTAAAATATTGAGAATGTAAACAATTTCATTATTGGATTAAAGGCCAAATTTATATCACAATAGATAAAAGAAAATTAGTAGCATCTATGTTGTTAATCATTATGTAAAAGAGCAGTTGCTAAGTTTAGAATATTAAAATGATGACTACCATATCACATATTTATTCTACCTTTTATAATTAACTACAAAAAAAAGCACCAAAGATCCTTAAATATTACATATGGTTCATATTATCGATACATCTCTCTGTGGTATTTATTATGGAATGTTATCTAACAAAAAATAAGTATGCCCAAGATTGTTTGAATTAAAAACAAAATAATGGAAATTACCTCACACATAATTTCAAAATGTGTTAAATGCAAACAAATTAAGCCTAGGTAAGAAAAAATTATCACCTAATTTAGAAATGGCCCTCAATTTTCTGATAAATAAATATTGATCATATCTATTTGAAATATCCCAAAAGTTCAATGTTACCATTTCAAAGAGTAAAAATATGTCATGAAGCCAACAAAGCTATGCCAAATTCTATCCTTTTCAAAGAAGTTGTACCTTTAAATTTACTGTAAAGTTATCTACAAATGAATATTTAATTTTATAAAACTAAAAACATACACAGTTAATGAGAAAGTAAAAAATACATTTCAAACTAATATATTAGAAAGAGAAAAAAGATGATTTTATCTGAAAGATATAATCATACCACTCATAGATATGTAGTATAAATAACAGTGATAATTAACATGTTATTAGTTTTTAGAAAGAATCACAGTTGACATATACCCAGTAAAGACAATGGAAATCTGAATTTTTTAAGCTCTTCATAAACCACACACATTATATTTCTTTTTACAAATTGAAAAGAAGGCAGAGACACAAAGAAAGCTGCCAAGGACAAACCATCTGTAATGGAAAAGGGAACATATTTCAGAATTTTAGAATCATCTTTCTGCCTGGTTGCCACTGGCTACCATTTGGAATAAAATAAATAATGTGCAACTATTATTTTGTTATTTCAGGTACAGCTTATTAAACTATCAACAAAGGAAAAAGTTAAGATTACATGATTATATTAAACCAAATCAACAGTAAAAATAAAATCCAATGGACAGTACATTAATATAACAAAGCTAATTCATGTTGTGTTAGAAAAACAACGAAGATGAAATCCAAAATTTCTTTACAAAGTATGTGAGTGTTTGGTCTTAAAAAAAAAAGTCTTAAAAGAAAAACAGATTTGGAAAGTTTGGGAGTCTCAGTATATTATCTCTTACATCCTCTAAATAGACATCAATGTGCTTCTTCTAGATATATATCAAATTACAAACAAGTTATCACTAGAAATACTGAAGAATATCTTTCTTCTAATCATTTTTTTTGTTTTCTCATAGTGAAAAAGAAGACTTGGCAATTCTGTCTCCCTCTTTTAGAAATTTTTGCTCCTAAATCTATTGGATCGGATTTTCCAGGTTGTATCTTCCAACCTTGAAGCAATTCTTGTAATATTTGATGTTTGACATATCTTCATTGAATTGACCTCCTGCACTGTTTTCAAGAACATCAGCAGTTAGACATTTGGGGAGAAGCTTCTGTTGTGAGCTGTGATTATAATTTTCCCTCTGTAATAACATACTTCTTAAGTTACTCTTGTAGCTCCCTTTATGATGCCCAGGGCCTGTCACAGTCAGGGCAGTTTGCAAATTTGGGTCTGGAAACTTCAAGTCACTGTAAATCTTATATTTACCTTTCTAACAGAACATTCATATATAGTAAACCAGCTGCCTCTGATTGTGAAATTATTCATTCTGGCTTTTTCCTATACTTAATTTTCTATAATATAAACCTACATAGACTCTGCTACTTCATATATATAAAGCATTCATAAACTGAGCTCCTAGAGAACATTGACTGAAAATCCATGACCACGATATATAAATTGTAATTTTTGAGGAACAAATTTATTTAAACATTATTAAAAGCTCAAATGCCCTCATGGTCCAGAAGATAATATGATATGAAATGAAGCTGCTAGGTTAAGACAATATGGAGGGTGCTGATCCAGCCTAAAGGCATTCAAATTCAAATTTACTTTTTAAATGGAAATAAACTTGATCAAATAAGACTGATTTTTCAGGATTGAGCCTTGGCCAACATTGCTTTAGTACTTATAAGTGCACGAAAGTGGCATTTTGTAAACTATATGTGCTATCCAGTTAATCAATGTGTGCAATTTTAAATATGCTAACATTCAAAGAAAAATTTCACCTCATATTTAGATTTTTTTATATCAAAGCTGATTATTAATGGCTGACAAGTCCATAGTGACAATTTAATATCCACATCCTCCCATTTACATTAAAGTCGTGCTTACATAGTGCTTGGTTGTTACATTAGGAAAAATGTGAGGTAATCATATTTTAATTTAATATTTTGAAGGTATGTCATTAATTTGATAATACCTTTAATATAACAACTTTTTCTTTTCAAAAATTTTTGAGAAGTAAATGATTTAAATTGCAAGAATTAAACATAATGATAGAGAGCATTTTCAATATGTTTAAAATTGAACTTTTAAAGGAAATAATAGATCAAAGCCATAATGTGACAAGATGACTCAAGTGTATCCGATGCAAAAGATACCTTCTCTCAGATAAAAATTATTAAATGAAGACAGAGTTCATTATTAACTAATAGGTCAAAAGATCACATAAACCATATGGAATTAGAAATTCCATACAAAGACCTTTTCAAATTGGTTTTCTGAATTTACAATTTTGTTAGCTTTGGGGAAGATACGTTAGGATTAGAATCCAAACACTCAATATTTATCTTTTACTTTTTTTTCTTGTTAAAATTTCTAAGAAGATACTTAATTTTCATCTAAGACTTGGTGGTCTTTAATCACAACAAGTTAACAAAAATATCATTGCAATGACTGACTGGATTTAGATGGCAGTATGGTGAATGATTTCGGATAGTCTCTGACATATACGAGCAGTTAAATGTTCACATTTGTAAGTACCTATGTAAAGCTACTATTCACTAGCTTTAAAAATTCGAAGAAAATCATAAAATTGAAGAATAGTATTTGAGTGAAATGAAATTTAATTTACAATTTAATAGTGCTAGCTCATAACTGTTTTAATATTTGCTACCTAAATGTGAAACAAACAAACAAAAACACAAAGAAAAAAATGCGATGGGTATTTGTATACTTTAGGGGAACTTTATTAAGAGCAGAGTGTGGCAATAAAAAGGAAAACATGTACTATAAACTTTATACTGAGAGTGGAGATTTAAAGTTAGTATTAAAAATCAGGGTTTAACGGGGCACCTGGGTGGCTCAGTGGGTTAAAGCCTTCTGTTCAGGCCATGATCTCATTGTCCTGGGATCCAGCCCCAAGCAGCATAGGGCTCTCTGCTCAGCAGGGAGCCTGCTTCCCCCCTCTCTCTCTGCCTGCCTCTCTACCTACTTGTGATTTCTCTCCTCTCTGTCAAATAAATAAACAAATAATCTTTTTTTAAAAAATCATGGTTTAAATAAATTTAAAAGATATAGATGCCCCGTTATTATTACTATTTTCAGAAGCAAAACACCCTTTTGAATTTAGACTTAAATTTAGGAAAAGTATTCTGTTGTTGTAGTGTTAAAGAGCATGACCTTTGTACAGATAATTTAAATAGATGTATCATTACAAGTAAAATGTTTTATTGATCAACTGTTCATGTTTACATACTATTTTTTATATTTCATATTTAAATTTTTAGTCTACATGAGCTGGATGAACCTCTCATTGATAAAACATGCTGGTCAAAAATTTACTGGAGTATCTGACAAAAATTTTGGCTAATCAACTAACATGGGTTTACTGACATTCTTCATGTTTTATTTAAATAGTCACATATCTAATTACGAATTGAAAATATATAGCAAATTTGGTTGCAATATCTAATATTAAGTCTTGTTCTTAAGGAAACATAAAGTTCTTCAAACATGTGTTAGTGGGCACCACTAGAAATTATTATTGGTGGTAGAAATAAATTTGTAAGAAAATCTAAAATGCATATTTCAGAACACTGAAAAGTCACTGAATTTTCCTACTTGCATATATATGATTCACTATTGAGCGATCAAAATTAAATTTGAATTGAATTTATATCATGGTATGTTGAAAATATTTCTTAAAATCTAATGATCTGTAAATAAGTTTGTGAAAGTAGACCATGATATTAATGAGCCTTCAATTCCATAAAGCTACATTTCTATTTCTTCATAGGTTAAATTTAAAAAGAAAACAATTTATCCTTGGCAACACTGTTTCATATTTTCTACTTTTAGAAACACATGTAATTTTTAAGTGTATGTGTTCATTTTGTAGTAGAAATATACAATATTCTTTCATGTTCTGAAGAAGGTACTTAGTTAAGAAAAAAACTCTTTGGAAGATTTCCATTCAACATATCAGTATAAACATTACTTTTCTTCTATAAAAGGAACCTCCTAATATCTAATAAAAATGTATCGGATATACTTAGCATTATGTAATACATCATTACATTTTGACAGTAAATAGAAAGTGAGAAAGTAATTTCATATTTGCATTACATCAATTCTTTATGAAAAACTTAAGTTTTGAAACTCAGAATTTTTTTATAAGAAGAAATCTAATTAACTCTTAAACTTAAGTAAGGTTAATGTTGTTCTTTTAAAAATGAGTATAAAAGTTATTCAATTTTAATACTGGTACAATTACCATGAGAAATATTTGACCTGTGTCTTGTAAGCCAAATAATCTGCTATAAACAGGGGAAGAAAAGAGTATTATACTGTCGTCAGACTCAAACATTATACTGCATAAAATTATTTTCTTTCTCTCAATCTAACATTTCTAAAGCATAGACCATGAAAGCAGGATTTGAAATAACTTAAAAATTTTTGCAATATAAAGAATTCCAGATAAAAATTGAGTGTGCAGTTCTCTCTTTGATGATATGTATTTTTGTATACCATATACATGCTACACGAACTGATGGAAATATATATGGATAATTATAGAAAGGCACTAAGTTGAATTAAAATTAATGATAAAATGAGCAGTTATCAAATGCAGTATTAATTGACATAAGGTTCCTCTGGATCTAGATGGTAGATAATTATTTTTATGCACATGATTATTGTCCATCCACCTTCTTTGATTTTGTATCGGCAAAAATACATATATTTGTAGTAACAAAAAGGTAGAGAACATGGAGGAGTTTCAGGAACATTATCTATAAATAAAATTTAACTTGGTAAGTTTAATTACCTCTAAACGTTTTATTTCCTTTGAAAATCAATCCCGTCTTTAAGCATTTAAATCCATTCTTTTTTTTTTAGGTTCTTCTTTATCAGTGTAAAATTTAGTCTTAAAATTAGTTAACTAAATATTTTGCCACCCCTGCAAATATCTTTAATTTGGAGCCACCTGAAAAGTGCAACAATTCATTCTAATTCCTGAATGAATTAGAAGCATATTTGTGATCTGTTTTATTTTCATTAATTTGGAGTTGTGTGACCGGGAACAATCCATTGAGCTCTTGAAATTAAGAAGCTAGTTTTAGGCATTTCAAACAGGGACTGAACTATTCTCCCTCCCTCTCTTGCCCTACTGAAAAATAATGAAGAGAAAGTATGAGACAAGAGAAGGAGGGAGGATGAAGGGAGATGTAAGAAAAAAGGAAGAGAGTCAGGAAAAATAGAATAGGAAAAGAAACTATAGATATTTAATGTGAATAAATTTGCTAACAACATAACTTAGTAACAAGAATGGAATTAATGACATAGGGCAAGAAACTGGTATCTTAAATTAGGTTCTTAAGTCCTGACCTTTTCCACTTATGTGTGGATGTTTTCATTGCACATTGTTTGATTTTCCTATTGCAGTTGAGGGAACAGTGGTGAGGGGCTGGAAACCCAGGACATTTACCCAAATCTTACACTTCACATGTGTAAAGGTGATAATCTTGCCTAAAAGAAAGAGGTGTTCCAAGTGTATTTATGCCAAAGTTGATTAACAAAAAACTTCAATCAATAGTTTAGCTCTAAATAATTTGAATATTAGCACACAAATTATCACATTTACATAGAATATATTTACTTTCGCTAAGATAATTGACGTATTTACACTATATTCATATATAGACAAAAATAAGATTTCATAATGCCTACCTGGAAATATATTTGTATGAGATTATGCAACATAGCAAATGGAACAAGCACAAAGAGTAAGCTTAGTTTGCATCCAAATTTTAATTGATGCCTGAAACATTACATATTGTTCTCCAAAAGTCTACGGAGAGAATTTGTAGGGTTCCTTAATCCAATTGTATACCACTGATATACCCAATTTAATTGTTTCCTCAGCGAATAACCTGAAAAACCAAAAATCAAATATTCGAAACCACACAACTTATGTTCCATTGTATATGTTAATGTATTGGTTGGATGCCATGAATAAGGAGAAAGATAATTCATTTTTTAATTCTACATAGTTTCATAATTCTACATGTTAAAAATTTTCAAGTTTATTAGAGCAGGAATGAGTTTACTTTTATCCTCTTAATACAATTGGGAAAAATATAATTTAAAAATTAGAAGTAACCACTTTTCATAAATCATATAATTGTTATTTTTGAGATAAAAAAAAGTTTGGACACTGTAGGAAGAGTAGAAGTACCAATGAGCTATCTAAAGAAAGTATATGTGACAAGATTACGTGCAATAGTGCTGGCTTGAAATAATATTATTATTTTGTAAATCTTTGAAAAATGCATCAATAAACTTTCTTTGGAAGCTACTTATATTGTTCAGAACTACATCTTTAATTTTGTGTAATTCTTATCTTTTACTTTTTATGCATCAATTAAGAAATAAAACTTAGTTACATGGAAGATTCCACTTTGTATTAATATTTTATAATTTATACAATACTGTCATATCTACATATAACATTGAGGAAGTGATTTTGACATTGAAAAAAACTCCCATTATGAAGAAAAATTAGTAACAACCCCAATTGTGAAGTCAAATACTATATTTATTTTTCTTTTCTAATCCTGGATCTAATATGGAGGAGGTAGATGAAGAGTAAGAGATACTTTTTTTTTCTTTTTATGATAATATCATGGCATTATTAAGTTTGTTGCTTTCCCCTTTGAAAGGAAATTTTGGAAGGGAAAATGTACAGAACGGGGATAGTTTATTTCACTTGACCGATGTAGGATTACTAATTTTTTTTTTTTTAATTCCTCAGGGAAACTGTTACCACCTGTTCAGTCTGAATTCAAGCAGTTTCTGTCAATTTACTCATGGGTGAATGCTGCCTCTTTGTGGCAGAATGCCATGGAAAGTGTTCTTTAAACATAAAGTTCATGAACAGCCCTTGATATTGTTTGTACACATTTCTGGTGAGATTATGGGAAGATCCACCAATAGCAATGAAGCACATGGCTCTTTAGGTTTCAGATTAGTTCAAACATTTCCTACCCTTAAGTACTAACCTAAGTTCACTGGCAAACCTTACTCAGAGGTGAACAGCTTATACCCACCAACTTTTGAACATTTAGGATATAGATCAACTTGAGATAAAGTATCCAACATAATTGTTGAAGGTAGTTTTACATGAGTTAAAATTAGGAAAACTATGGGAATATTGGAAAAGTAAGACACTACAGGATTGTAGACTGAATAAATAAGACTGACATAACAAAACACATAACATTGGGAGAGAAATGAATAGGCAGTATATTACTTACCACGGTCCATGTATTAGATGAATACTTCAGTAAGGAAAGAAAGTATACAATTCAATTTTCATTAATAAACATATTAATGCCACATTTAGAAAAAGCATAATTCCCTGAATTTGCAAAGGTAAATTTTACATATATATACATATATTCAAATTTGATAATTAGGGGAAATTTTTAATATTAAGAATAAAAGTTAGCTACTATGTCCTAATTGTGAATAATGGAGATTCAATCACACATAGCTATTTCTTTTGCACCTTAAGTAATCATTACTTCAGTCCCTCATATTTGACATAGTTATCAAGTGTTTATTCAGAAACTATTTAAAAAATTACATGTGCTGGGATACATATGAGACTATAACAACAGTAGCCCCATCTTACAGAGATCCTGTTTGTGGTTATCACCATTGCTTGCTGCCCAGGTTAAAGACATTGTATAGAGATTTGTACAGTCCATCGTTTGGTCTTCTGAGGTGCCAGTAACATGTGGATCTGTACAAATGCAACTGGGTTTGGTTAAACAATCAAAAATCGGCTACAATAGTAGTCAAATCAATACATCATTTTGGTTGACTGATAAAAATACTTTTAAATCTTCTCTAATAAAACCAGAAACTTGCACATGATTCTTACTGGAATGGCCCAATTAATTGCCCTCTTTTTTTTTTTTAATCTTATCCATTGGGATACAGTTCATTTGTTTATTTGTTTTTAAATTACAGATCCAATTGGGTGGGTTGCATTGGTTTTAGGATTTTCCCATTAAGTTCTCCATATGTTTAATGATTTAAAATGCCTTCCTGATATCACTTCAGTTTTGGAAATGCAGCTCCTAATATAGTGCGACACCTCTGTGAAAATCATAGGCTAAATAGTGAAGGAAAGAGAAATGCTAAATGTGTATATAAAAATAGGTGCTACAATAAAATATTTGTATATTTCATCAATAAGTTATTTTGACTAATCAATTATGGATCATATAGCTCTGTAATTTTAATGATTTGTCCACATCTATGGTGATCCTTTTTCAGATCACAATACTTTTGTTTTTAATTCAAATGTCCAGAATGCATACAAACACATCCTTTAAAAAGAAAAGTAATGAGAGAGGAGGGAGGGAGGCAGAGAGAGAAAGAGAGAGAGGGGAAGGGAGGGAGGAAAAGAGAGAGAGAACAAACTTTCTATTAAGGTTGGGGTGTGCTAATCTCTCCACAAAAGCCATTTAGACCCACCCATGGCTTAAAGGGGAGGGGGATCAGTGGAGGGAAAGGGAACAAAAGAGGAAGAGTAGAATCTATGCGCTGCCATCTCCCACCATTCTTAGCACTTCCAACCACTACAAAAATAACTGACCTTTTAACAAGTCACCTGCGCAGCAAACTGCCCTCCATAAACCCTTCTCCTCTCCTCCCCCACACGCAAGAAGAGAAAGTGATGTGCCCAGTTTACACAAATGTTTTCCCCGTGTGTAAAAATTAAAAGGAAGTTGCACACCCTTTCAGTATCTTCCGCCGAAGCTGAGAATCTCGTGCCAAGGCACTTCACCCTAAACGTTGAAACAACACAATTAATCAAATGTGTTCACCGTGTGTGTCTGCTTGCTTGTTTGTTTTAAATGCAAAAGCTCCAAGGGAGTTTCTCTGCTTTTAGAACTGGCTAAATGTGGTCTGTTTTTCCAGCACTTCGAGGTAGTCCGGCTCAACGTTTAGTTTTGCTTTTAACTCCAGATATTCGTTCCGGTTGGGTTCTACAAAGACAGCACTGGGGGGGCTGTAGAGCACCGGTTCCCGCAGCCTGCTGTCCCCTGCCCCCGGGTGCAAATACTGATGGGGGCGTCTCAGGTCATAGTTGGGGGAGAAAGTGTAAGCAGCGGGGCTGCACGGGAATTTGGGATATTCCGGGAGGCTATTGCCGGCGGGGGTGGTGGAGCAGTGTTTGTCTGGTTCTAAAATGCCCCTGTAAAAGCGGTCGGCGTCCTGCACCGGCGACAGTAGGTCCTCCCGGGGCTCGATGGTGCTGACGCTATAGGCGGGACTCCTCAAGTGGTGGCTTTCCCGCCTCTCCTCCTCCCCCGGCTGCAGCTGCAACTGCGGCGGGGGCTGCTGCTGCGGCTGCGGCGGCGGCGGCGGCGGCGGCGGCTGTTGCTGCAGGTGGTGGTTGCTGCTGTAGGTGACCTTGAGCTCGTGCAGGTCTTTGTAATCCTCCACAGAGTTTCCCTCTCGGGAGCGGTAGATGGGGTTTTTGCACATGTGGCCCAGTGGATGGGGGATGTACTCATACACGTGGCCCGCGGGCGTCTTCACCTTGGGCAGCGCGGGCCCGCGGTGGTGCACGTGCGCGTGCGGGTGGCCTCCCGCGCCGCCGCCGCCGCTGTACACGCTGTACTGCATGTTGAAGGAGCTCACGTCGGAATTGTTTGTGCTGGTGTGGTCGCTCTGGTTCTTCTTCCTGCGCTTCATAACCAGCACGAAGAGCCCCGCGGCCACAAAGACGGACATGATAAAAACCAGCAGCAGGCTGAGAATCAACACGGACAAGGGCACCGACGACGCCCCTCCGCCCGCGCCCAAGCCCGCGGGGGCCCCGGTGCTGTTCAGCCGGACCGCGGGGGTCACCGCGCTGGTCCTCGCCGGGACCTGGATGGATGAGGGCGTGGGCGTGGAAACCACCACGTCAGAGTAGTCTGGGCACAGCAGCTCCGACTTAATGGAGCGCATATCCGTCTCCGCAAACTTCTTGGGCGCCTTGCAGATGACCTCATCCACCAAGACACCCACTTTGAGCTGTTCGACCCACAGCTTCATGCCCACCACGTCGCAGGTACAATCCCAAGGGTTGTCATGCAGATCGATTTGGATGAGTGACTTCAGCTGGTCCAGAACTCCACTCACCGGCAAGGAGGTGAAATGGTTACTCCTTAGGTTCAGCCTGAGAAGAGTCAGGCCAGAGAAGACGCCCGAGGGCATGGTCTGCAGGAGGTTGTTATTCAGGAATAGCAGCTGGAGGTTTGGGACCGGATCGAAAGTCCCAGACTGAATCTCACGGATGAGATTGTATTGGAGGAAGAGATACTGCAGGCTTTGCAGGCCATAGAACAACTCTGGGCTCAGCCTCTCAATCCTGTTGCCATTTAGGTAAAGTCGCCTCAGGTTGGTGAGATCCCCGAAGGCGCGGTCTTGGATCATTGAGATGCGGTTGTTGCCCAAGTGTAGGAGGTCCAGCCCCGTGGCCTCCAGGAAGTCGCTCCTGCGCACAACCGCGATGTAATTCTCTGTCAGATACATTTTCTTGGGGTTGTAGGGCTTGGGCTGCAGTTCTGCTATACTCTCGATTTTGCGCTCCTGGCAGTTGACGTTGAGGCCCAGATCGGAGATTTGTAGGTTGCAAGTGCACGCAGTGGGACACTCCAAAGGCACCGGAGATTTGGTCTGGTAGGCGATGCTGGGGCCATAGTTACCGTAGCCCAAGTCCTTGGAGGGCTGCCGAGAGGTGGGGCGCACTCTGGGCTTGTTGGGTTGGCGGGTCCCCTTAGGGGGCTTTAAGGGGGGTTTGTAAACAGCTGAGGAAGAAGTGGCCACGGAATTCACCGAGGCTGGGGTAGTGTGTAAATACCCCGTGGTGCTCAAAGGCGTTTGTGGCCTCATCTCATAATCTGAAATAAGTTTCCTTGGGCAAAGTTCCTGCTTGGACACCTCATCCAGATCTCGACCATGTAAGCGGAAGGGGGTCTCACAAACCACATCCCCCACCAGGGCCGAGTAGGAGATGCTGTCCAACCAATCCTTGAGAGAGATCAGCTCACAGGAGCAATTCCAGGGATTTTCTTCCAGCTGTAACTCCACAACTTTATCCATGTGCTGCAACAGCCCCACATAGGGCAGAAGTTTCAGCCGGTTCCCCCGCAGGTCCAAGTGCGTTAAGGGCACAAAACGGAAAAGGTTGTTGGGTAAACTGGACAAGAGATTGTCATTGAGGATAAGCACCTGCAACAAATGCAGTTTCCCAAAAGCATTGGGTTCAATGACACTGATGTAATTGTAATCGACCTGTAGGTACTCCAGGCTCTCCAGGCCAAGGAAGGTATCATCGCGCAGAATTTCCAGTTTATTATTGTTCAGATGCAATCTCCTTAAACCCCGCAGCCCATGGAAAGCCCCAGTCTCTATGTCCTGGATCACGTTGCTACCCAGATGCAAAATTGAAGCCCCAGTGTAATTGACAAACTCATTGGGATAAAGACGGTTCAAAAGGTTTCCAGACAACAAGAGGTGGTAGATTGGGAAACGGGGAGGGCTAATTTCAGAGAGGCTGATGATCCCCCGGTTTTCACAGCTCACAGTTAAAATGCCGTCCTTTTCCTCACAAGGGCATGCATTGTCACAGATTTCCCCATAATAATCGATGGTTTCTGCACACGAAAGGACGAGAGATGTTAGAGCAAACGCTAGAGTCTGCAGCATCCAGCTATGCATTTTTCTGTGAAGGTCCTGTTCCAAAGTTACTGGGGGGCAGCAAGTGTGCATTTTACCTCCTGCAAGGGAGAGAGGAAAAAGGAAACAACAGAATATGACAAAAATTGAAGGGATCCGTAAGAAAGTCTCTCTCATCCCTAATACTATTTCTCTGAAATCCAGAAGGAAGGGATATGAATGAATGACATCCCCCCCCCCCCCGTGGAACACCGACGTTCTTCAGACTTTATTAATATCTGATATTCAGTTTGATTTAAAGGTTGATTTCATTTCCAAATGAGTACAACAGGAACATGCTGCCCTCTACAAGATAAGGGCAGGTTAAATTCCCATTTTAGTGGTTTTCTTTGCTCCCCCCTTTTCAAAACCAATCCATAAATATACATAAAATGGCTGTCAGTTCAGTTTCATGGTTCTAATTTAAGAGAAAAGAAGCACCATTTTACAGGGTTCCCCCCCTCACCTATACCAAACCTGTCTGCCTTTCTTTCAGAACCTACTCAGTTAACAGTTCACCATGAAGGTCTCCCATTTTCACAGAAAAGCAAGGAGTTACAATACTTGGGCTATTTTAAACCATCGCTGGAAATGCCAGGGTGGGAACCTAAAGAATACTTTTCAGAGGCAAAAAAGATGTAAGATAATGCATCAAAAGGACCCAGAAGAAGCTCTTAAATCACCAATTGTCTTCAGGAGCTTTGAGTATGGAGAAAAGGAGAGTGCACTCGCTTTGATGGTGGACTTCACTACCACGCTTTTAAGCACATCAGCGTCCTAATTGCATGCATGGTGCCACTTAGCAGCGCTTCTCTGAGTGCGCCCTGCGTCCACTTTTCCTCATTGATCATGTCAGCGACGCTACTAAACCGCATCTTTAAGCCACAGAAATAGTTCTGCACGATGGATTACAAAGAACTCCGCGAACGCATCCGCAATCCCGGAAACACCTCCCGATACTTGGAGTTTAAAGAGGACGTTTCTACCGCTTACCGGGAATCAGCTAAAAGTAAACCAAGGGCCAGCGCCAAAGCTTCCCTTACCTCCCACTCCGTGTCTGTTTGCCACGTTATGCAAAACTAAGCCTACTGAATTAGCAAGATGTGGACTAAACTACCACCTCACCAGCATCCCCAACATCTTTGGAGTTGTTTATTACATTTAATTGTCAATGTTCCCCCTCCCCCCCTCTTTTTCCCCCTTAAAAGAAAGGGCACCCTTTCTTTAACAAGGGAAATAGGCTGATTAACAGGGGAAATAGAAAGGATGAAGGGAGGGAGAACAGTAAGTGACATAGGTCTGTGCTTTAATATCCGAATTTCATCTCCTCAAGGAATCAATCTGAAATCCTCCCCCCTTTCTTTCTCGATTTCTTTTTTGTCCTCTTAAAGGCTTCCTTCGACTTCCTATTTCCAGTTGACAGCGGTACTCAAAAAGGAAAGGACATAAATGGAGAGAGTGTGTGAGTGTATGAGTGCGTGTTGTGTTGGTTGCGGCGGGGGGTGGGGGGTGGGGGGGACGGGAATTTGATAGAGATGCTGGGCTCTGGGAACCCATGTCTTTTCTCCAGTCAACCTTGCCTTTGCCTCACCACTACCAAAGTCTGATGTCGAATAGCAACCCAAACTAAAGCCAAGACGTTTCTGAGTCATGGGTTCAAGCCTGGAGACCTCGATCTTGCTCCCCTAGCCAAATCGAGCCCGCGTTATTAAGAACCCCTGCATTCGCACGCACATGTGCAAGTGTGCCTGCGAATCATTCACGTGTGGCCACCCAGACGTGTCGAGACGAATCGGAATCACACTGTATAAACCTCACAAGTATCTCCGACCTCCCAACACAACCACAAACGGCTCCTGGCTTAAAAGCGGCTAAAACACCCCCTATGGAAAGCAAAACGTTTACCTTGAAATTTCAGTTCTCCACTGGATCAAATCTGCACATCCATTCAGCGGGGGTTGGGTCCCCTCCCCCTCCTTTCCACTGCTTCCCCGCCCCCATTCCCCTCCCACCCTTTCTGACAGCCCATTGCAAATTGTGTCCAGCCGGTATTAAACTGGAGCGTTTACAACTTTAATTTAGTTCTGGTTAGCCCGGGTCGAAGAGCTTCCTCTCACCCTACTCTCTTTCGCCTCCTCCTTGCCATCAAAAGAGCCCGAAATTTTGAGAAAATAAAGTTGAATGAGCCGGGGAAGGCTGACATTCTGACTGGGAAACGCACCTCAGATGTAAATTAGCGGGTGCGTTGCACATTCTCAGATGATCACATCTCAGATGATGATGATGATGATGATTATTATTATTGGAGGGCGGGGGCGGCGGAACTGTATTTGTTTGCTCCAAAGAATTTAGACCCTAGACCATCGCCCTGTACATTCCGCATTAAAAAGAGTGGGGCTGCGCGGGCTGGAGCCCAGCACCCAGGCCGGACCCGTTGCTCTGGGCACAGCTGCTCCCACAGCGGCGCAGGCAGAAGCACCCGGAGTTCCAGGACGCGAGGTTCCCTTCCCCCACTCCGCCCCAAAGCGAAGGAAGAGAAAGGGAAGGAAGGAGGGGAGGGAGGAGAGGAAAAGAAAGCCACTCCGCTGACACACACACACACACATACACACACATACACACACACACGCACACACACACGAGCCTCTTTTGCAAAGTAAACGGTCGACTTACCCCGTCTCAGATCTCCAGGGCCCACTCATCATAGCCGCCCCTATAAAAAATACCTCTTTGGGGTGTGCACTGGGTTTCCCGAGCCCAGGCAGGGCAAGAAGGCGGCGAGCGGTGCGGACCGAGCGGCTGGAGGAAAGAGGCGCCCGGACGCCGCCAGCCCCGGGCCCTCGCCGCGGTGGCGACCGCGGGTTCCAGGGCTCCCCAAACGGCTCTCCCCGGCACTCTCCGTGGTAGTCGGAGCGGGCAGCAAGGGGGGGGGGCAGGATAGAAGGGGGCGATCGCGAGCGGCCGGTAGGGATGGGAGGAGGAGGGGGCGGCGGAGGACCAGCGGTAGAGGCGCCTCGCGGTAGGGGCCGGGAGCCGGAGCCGGGCGGGGCGGGGAGGGAGCTGTTGGAGAGGGGGAGGCGCGGAACCCGAGGAGGGGACGTGAAGGCTGCCTGGCATCGCCGGCCACTCCAACGTGACGGTCAGCCCGCCAAGCCATCGCACCCGCTCTCACTCACGCTCACTCGCACACTCGTTCCCACCCGTGCCACCGCGCGATCGCAGGGTCCCAGGCACCCTTCGCCGCACTCCCCAGGCGGGTACTTACAGTTGCCATCTGCATAAGGGGCAACTTTCTCCAAGCCAGCAGCAGCCGCCGCCCCCTCCAGCAGCCTCCGGCTCCACGCACCCTTCGGCCTGGGTTCGCGCTTGCCGCCCCTCCCCTCCCCCCTCGGCTTTCCTTCTCGCCGTCTTCACCACATTCCCCCTTGGTCAGTGGCGCACGCCGGGGGACTAGCCAGAGGGAGCGGGGCGCGGGGGTGTGCATGCATCGCCCGCCTTCTTCTTGCAGCGCACACTGTACATGGTAGTGAGGGGGCGAGCAAAGGTGGCACCGGCCCCTCGGCTACTCCAGCGGCGGCTGCGGCTCCTGCGCCGTTCTCAACCCCCCGCGCAGCGGCGACCACCGCGCCGGGATCCCGCCGCCGCTGTCCTCTCGCCGAGTCCGCCGCCGCCGCGGCCCCTAATTAGTATTTGTACGGTTCCCGCATCCTCTTGGCGGTTTCATCACTCCCAGTATTTGCAGGGGTTTTTCTCATCCCTTCCCCAGATGCGGCGCACGATCGTCATTATTTGGAACTCTCTATCTCCGACATCCTTTAGGGGGCCTGGGGGGACAGGAGCAGCGTTGTTCTACGCCTGTGGCGTGTCCCGGCAGCCTGGCGGCTCTAAAATACTCAGAGAAAATCGCGTCTTCCCTCCCGGGCGCTGAAAATGTGGCAACACGGTAAGCATCACAGGGGTCTCTGAGACATCTGCTCCAGCTCGGGCACAGGGCCCCGTCCAGTGCACTTGTTTATTGTCGCGCCGCTGGTGCGAGCCAAGCTGCAGCAGACATGATGGGCCCGGGGCTAAGCGGTCGCTCAGTGGCCGATAGATGGCAGCCGAGGGCGGAGGCGTCCCTGGATTCAGGCAGTGCAATCGGAGCACCCCTTGGATGTCACATTCGTGGGAGACAGAGGAGTCTTGGACCATGTGCGTAACACAAGCGTGGGACTGTGCAATCTTTGGATTGAAAAAGGGAGGAGTGGAAATAACCCCGACAGTGCCAGGCTTGTTGGTGGTCAGGGACAGACGATTCCAGCCTTGTGCTGATGGCCTGCCTTCCTCCTGCCATTTAGAATAATACAGCCCCTGCTTCTGTCTCATGTACTTACTCTAAAGGACCCTGGAAGAGGGAGTGGTTCATCCTAGCTGCAAACAAGGGCGCTAATACATATATATTTTTTTAAAGAATTACATTTTATAGGTATGTCTGAGCGATGCAAGGGAATGTGAACGACTTTCAGAGAGAATGTTCGTGAATACATTTGGTGTGTACTAAAAAGCTGGAAACCCTTAAATAAATGCAGTATCGATAGAAAGCGAGTTTCTTGAAGAGTCACCTGCTAAACTCCACTAGCGTCATCTCTACAGTAAGTATTCCTGTCTCTTTCCATGAAACCAGGCACCTCCCTCCCCAGAGGGGGGGGGTGTCTTTACAATTCATAGGCATAATTCTAGTGTTTGTAATATTAGATCTGCAGTCCTTCCCAGGTATAGAAAAAAGTTGCTCATAGTAAGTGGCCCAATGGAGGCTGAGTGCACATGTACCTGTTCTATGATAACTGGGTAGTTTTACCACTTAAATATTTTTATCTGTTTTATTTTAGGATTAATTATGAATTAATTATTTTTTGGAATCATCTTAAACATAATTGATATTGTCTCCTTGGTAATATTTGGGATACTATTGTGATTATAATATCTTGGTTAAATATAGGATTATAAATATTCTGACATATATACAAACATATCTTCCCACATCCTATCTCTCTGTTGAAATTAGAAGGAATTCTCTAGAGGTGGTTTATATTGCAGTCTCTTGAGATTTTGCAACATTTTTTGAAATATCTTCTCAGTCTGTTTTGGGAACATTTTTCAGTTAATCCATACATACCTTGTTTGAAAACAATTTTATTTTGTTTAAATTCAGAGCATGTGCAAGAGAGGGAGGAAAGAAGTAATCTGTAGTATTGGATAATGATAATAAAACCTTATAAAAGAACTTCCTGTAAGTTTAGAAACATTTGGCCCTGGGAATGATAGCCACTTGCTATCATAGCAGTTACCTTATAAAAACAGACAACTTAAACTTCACCCACAAAAGTCTCATTACTGTATATTTTATTTAGTCATGTTGTCTAACATGATATGGATATTTTAGAAAATTTATTTTTAAAGTATAATATTGATTTTATATTTTTGAATGAATGTGTTAAAGTGTCATAACTTAAAAATTACATATTATTTACAGTTGGAAACTTCTGAATTCTATCACAGATGTAATTTTTTTTTTAAAGATTTTATTTATTCATTTAACAGAGAGAGAACACAAGCAGACAGAGAGGCAGGCAGAGGCAGAGAGAGGAGCAGGCTCCCTGCGGAGCAAGGAGCCCAATGCGGGACTTGATCCCAAGACGCTGGGATCATGACCTGAGCCAAAGGCAGTTGCTTAACCAACTGAGCCACCCAGGCATCCCCACAGATGTAATTTTTGATGTGGACAAATTCCATACAAGTCCTGAAAGGGTATCAAATGGTTTAATCAATACTGGACTTCTCAAAATAGCTGTATAGTGACTATTTTAGCTAATTCTTTCATTGCTTTCTTAAATCTTCACCATTGTGTTTAGTATCAAAATTCGGTTTCGCTTTTGATTTTGTATTATTTTCATTTTAAATATTCACTATCCTAATTGAAATAAATTTCATCGAGCTAAAACGTATTAAACATGTTTGCAATTATTTTAGATGCTAGTTTTGTTAGAAACACTGACATAAAAATATTCCAGTTTATTTCCTGTGGTTCAAATGAGTAATTGATGACAACTCTCTGCCATTAACTCAGTATTAATAGCCTGAGAAGCCACCGTTACAGTTTACCGCTAGGTGTCTCTATAAGCTGCTCTGCAGGAGAGTGAATTTTTGAGAAAATACTGTGACACGCAGAGAACTCGGGAAGAAAAACATCCTAGAAATAAGGAAAATCCTCCTTTGTTAGTCTTTGGACTCCTGTTTGCTTTGAATATTGACCATGGCCTAGAAAAGAAATAAATGAGTCATGAAACAGTGATCAAATCTGAGCCAAGACCCAAGACTTTCGGCTATAAGAACATGTCTATATTTCAGTCCATACTAAAAAATATAGTTATATTATATACACACACACACACACACACATACTTGCTTTCACACAATACTCAAATGAACGCACAGGATTATATAAACACTTCAGAAACTAGAAAATGAAATGATTGATCAAATAGATCTGTCCAGAATTAAGGGCATTATGCTAAATTAAACATTATTTGAGTTGGGTGGATATGAAAAGTTGAGAATCTTTGTCTAAATGTTTGTGAATATATTTGTGCATATTATAATTAGCTCATAATCCACTATCATCATAAATACATTTCATATGTGGTAATATATTCGGCATTAATTAGTGGGAACTATGGACATAATCTGATACCTTCCCATTAAAATTTAAGTCAAACCACAATGAGCATACTTATCACTTGAAATTGACCATACATTTCTGTGAATTCATATTTATTATTACCTGAGTTGTCATTTTAGTGTTTTATGGACTCTGTGGAAGAATTCTTATATTAAGTGCATTTCTTAAAATATCTCATCATATTATATTTGTGCATTGTATGGTTTCTTTAGAATATTAAAATGCCTAGTCGAAAATTATAGTCCTTTATGAAATAACCTAAAAGAGATTATTCTTTGGTAATAGTAATGACATTTCATAAATACTAATTAACGTTATTGAAAAGCAAGTAAACCATGATTTTCTTTTCGTTAGCCTAACTGGTGAGTTAAGATTATAGGAAGTAATGCTGGATTCTGACTCCATCAAGGTTAGTTCTAATAGATTACTTTCATGATAGTAGTAGCTAAGAAGTCTATACAAACCTATTTGGTAAACAACACATTTTTCAGATATAAATTATATTTTCAACATCTTTGAAATTTAAATTATATATATCACATATCCCTAAAAGCAGAAAAGTTTCTCCTGGTGGGGAAAACGTGAGTCATCATTTAGGATCATTTCTCAATGTAATTGATAAGCCAAATAACTGCAGTATAGCATATTTTGTATCAGTTTGGTACATTTGGAATTACAACAATCACAATTATCATACAATGATATTTATCAAATCCAAAATGGTTAGCTTACCTGGTTAATTTCACTAAGATTATTTATTCACTTAGAGACTTAATTTGTTATTTACAGTCTTAGAAGTTTACTGTCAGTGGCAGAGGAGAAAGATGTGGATAAAATAGATAATTTTCTTCCTTGCTTCATACAGTTTCTTATAAATGTACTCTAATAATCTCTTGACCAATTATGTATTAAAACACTCACTTTGAAAGACCAATTGGAAATATCTTCCAAAATTATAATCCATTTTTTAACACTTATATTTTCAGAAAGTAGCTTACATGTGTACCAAAATAAAATGCACAAAATGCATCTATACCCTCAAATACTCTTCTGTCTTTAATAATAGTGTATATAAGTGTATAGTTTTGTCATTATTTATAGTTTGTGTAGCATTATCTATATACACTGTTGGGAGGGAGGAGAGAATCTTTCTGCAAGGATACACAAATGCAGTAATGGCATTTACCTTTTGGGAGAAGACTGGGAAGTCTTGAGTAGAATGAAGATTTTTCACCTTACATTCTATTTTTTATTATTTGAAAATTTCCATTTATATGCACATTTCCATTAAAAATTAAAAAATATATATGCATCTTGTACTTGAAAATTAAAGATCTTACAGTGGGTCCCTGACACACAATTGTTTGTCTTAGGATTTTCAACTATACCATGGTGTGAAAGCAATACACGTGTAGAAACTACTTGGACTTTTGAATTTTGATCCTTTCCTGGGCCAGTGAAATGTGGTATGATCCCCTTTTGCAAGGCTTGGGTAGCAAGCCTCAGCTCCCAGTCAGCCACGTGATCATGACCATAAACAACCCATTCATTTAACAACCATTCATATGCCCATAGAGCCACTGTTTCTCACTTTCAGTATAGTCCTCAATAAGTTATAGGTAGTGTTCGACATTTTTTATAAAGTGAGCTTTGTGTTAGACGATTTTGCCCAAACCGTTAGCTCTTTAAGCTTTACGAGCACGTTTAAGGGAGGCGCGGCTAAGATACGGTGTCTGGTGGGTTAGGTGTATCAAATGGATTTTCGCCTTACAATGGGCTTATTGGAACGTAACCTTGTCTTAAGTCAAGGGAAATCTGTTTTGGGAAGAATGATGAGAGAAGTGATGAAGAATGGAAGATGATGACTACCAACTTAATCTCTGTCCCATAGTTCTCAGAACTACTTTTTCCTAGGACACATTGCTATCCATGTAGACACTATGTTTCTAAATATATGACTGTAAATTAGTTAGTTGAAATAGTTTCTCTTCGTAGCTCTAACATGTGACATTCAATTCTAGCTGCCAGTATCGTCTATTAGAATAGTAATTAATAGAAGCTAGTTTCCATTTCCTTCACTATGCAGAACCATGCTGTGTACTGGCAACATTACTTTTATTTGGTGCTGTGGCGGGTGAAAGGAAAGATCAAAATGGTTCTCTAGAGAAGATAAGTGATTATACTTGAAATTGTCAGCAGCAGATCTTTACTGCTATCGGCAGGAAGATGAGTGAGTGTGTAATTGTGGCATATTTTAAGTATACAAACTATCATCAGGCCCTGTTAGAACAAAGGCTGCTGCCATCTGGCTTATACTCACATTGAAATATGCACATTCCATGGGAAAAGAGGCAGTTATATTATATAGCTAGATTGGCTTTTCTTTGTATCTTTCTATCAGAGCTGGGATTTGTCTCTGAAAGATTTATTGGTTCTTGGTTCTTACATCTCTCTAGCTGTTTTTAGGAAACAAGTCCAAACAGGCATTTATGTCTGTATTTTCTATAGCCTTTCTGGGTTTTCGAAGAAAAACAATTAACCATCTTAAAACACAGTTTCATCCCCAAAGTTTCAGAAGGCCCATTGCTTGAATGAGAATGTTTAAACTGACGATACCTTATTCAGCTTTTATCAGCTGGGATCTTCCATTCAAGAGGATACTCCCATAATCTCTCTATCCCCTCAAAATAAGTAACTTCTCCCAAACTCCAAAACTTTGATTTGTAATGCCCATTCATCTAACTGGCTCTTCCCTTTTCTTTCAGCTATTGTTCTAGAGAATTCACCATAAATCCTTTCTTCATTAAAAAATTATCTTTTGTCCCCTCTAACCAACATTGAAGACTTGCTTATCTGTGAACATTCCCTTCCATTATCTAGCACTTGCCTAGCATAAAGTTGCTCTTTCTTTCTGGACTAGATTACCATTCCTTGTTGAGCAAAGAATTGGAGTTCGCCACCCTTCAAGGAGTGGAAACATGAGCGCCAAAAAACCCTTGTTTACACAAGAAATGCATGTCCATTTTTGAATTTTTTCACTCATCAAATATTTATTTGGGAAATATTTTGTCTTAAACCATATCATGTTTGAGATAAAATAATTTGTTAACTCATATCAGGGTAGTTGGAGGATTTCAGGGACATTTTTACTTTCTGACAAATTACTTGCATTCTCCGTTCAAAATAAATGGAATATAGTATATAGAAATACTATTGTGTGAATTATGTACCGGAATAGTATTTCTTGTAGCATATATTTGCCAAGCTTCTGTAAGAATGCTCTCCTGTGGTATGGAAGTAACCCTTATCTGCATTGTTCAGTGTAATAGCCAGTAGCTACACATGACTGTTGAGGAATTGAAACATGGCTGGTGTAACACAAGATATACAATGTTAGCTTTTAAAATTGTAACTTATTAAATTTAAATAGCCACATGTTGGTGGTGGCTACCATATTGAGCAATGCGAATCTAGAGTGTAAATTCCTAGAAGGCTGAAATTGTGTATGTCTTATGCAATTTCTGGGATACCTTGAAAGTCAGTCAGTACTGACTGAACAGCTGCACTCATAAGTAATGACAGTGATTAAGATACCCTCAATAAATAAGGACAATTATGATTCACAGTTGGCAAGGGGCCTGATTTGCATTCTGTTGAGGGTCTCTATTCAATTCTTTTAAGTTGCATTCATTTGAAGACCTCTGCCATTCTTTTAAAGATTTCAAGGCATTTTATAGGCATTTCAAAATTCCTTATTATACCCTTAGCACACCACTATAAAGAAGGCAAGGTAGATTATTTTATATCATAGAATTTTATTAGAAGATAAGTGCCTTTTACGTATGATCAAGTACTCTTTAAGGTACCTTTCTTCAGATCACGCAGCAGGATGTTAGTAGAACTGGAAAAGAAAGTCCTAAATGGGTATTTTGCTTCAAGGAACTATCTAGAATAGGCCTTTTGTGCAGAGAAGTCTGTCAGTCAGTGACAAAACTGCACTTGAACTCTCACAGTCCACCATTTGAATACAAAAGCTCTATTTTGAAGTTCAGTGGTGTTCTGTACATGTAGATTGCATGGTTTGGACAAAAACTGTAATTAATGAGTTTATAGAATGCAAATATGACCTCTAATTTCCATGAGGATCTGTATAAATCTCAGTTTAAATAAAGTCATATTTATATATTTGAAACAGAGATGTAATAGCTTAGTAACCAGTCCCAGTTACAAATTACTGCAACTTTTGAGATTAATTTGTATTTGTTTTCAATTTGTCTAAAATATTAATAATAAAATTGACCCATATTTCCATTATTATACCTCTTCTGTGGCCAAAATCAATAGAGTTTCAAAAAAAGCATGAATTGCTTGAGAGCTCAAGTCCAAAATTAAGAGGAAGCCACTCGATCCAGAGCACTACAGTGGCTTTCAGAGATCTCAACTCCATTCTTGAATCCAGCTTTGCAGAACTTACGAAGACAACTCTCTGGGTAGATCACATATTCTGTATTTTAAAAAGTTACTGTGCTTCTCTCCAATGCACCTTATTAGCCACCCTGGTTAATCAAATGGTAAGTGTTAAAGTGTCCATGGAAGAAAAATATAATTATTATTCAAATTGTAGACTTGAAATTATTCACTTTATCCTAAAATGTGAAGTTTTTTTTTCTTTTAAATAAATATTAATAATAGCATGTTTACTTGTGAATGGTGTACCTTTTGTGATAAATAGATCTATGGCAGCTAATTTTTGTTTAATATTACACGATGCATTTTTATTCTGTGATCCAAAACATTCTGTCAATCTAATGATGCTTTTGTAGTGACACTAGATTCATCATTATTGCCATATGACATATTACAATGTATGCTGTAATTTTAATTGATTGTTACATATCCCAATGAACAAATAACCAGTTTAGAACCAGTGTAAGAGGCACGATTCATTGTACAATCAATCTGTGTCCTTAATTGTAATATTATATGAGTAACGACTGCTGTGAAGACAGACTTTAATCAATGGCTATATTGTCTCTTGCTCGCATGTCAGTACTGAAATTTACTTGTAGGTATTTTTATATTTAAAGGTTTTTCATCATAGAATTCTTATAGTAGCATTTAGAAGTAACCCATTAATTAGAGAAAGGGGGGCTTAAATTGACTTGTCCCAAATAATAGGAATCTATTTGACAAAGTTTTTCAATTTGTACTTCTATTTACCAGCCACAGTTAACACATAACTATGCACAGTTAACATAGCATCAACAAGCTATCCATACATCATTTATAATTCAGAATCAAACAACTAAAATATGTACAGGGCTACAACATATATATTGTCATTTGCTATTTGCTAACTATTTTATGAGATGATCCCATTCTTTCATATAATTATTACAACAACAGCATGTTGTTTCATGGTAGTTGGTGATTATTCCGTTATTTCATACAGATATTACATAGCAGAAACATACTGTGATATGAACTATAGGGACTCTCAGTACCCCCCATTTTTTTTTAAACTTAACTTTGTTTATTTAGATGCACGGGTTTGGACTTTACCTTTATTTAAAGGAAAAGTGAAAATAATGTGTATCAATACCTAGTAATTAGCTTTAATAAAAATATTTCCTAAGTGATTCATCATTTCTATAATGTCAAATGTTTTCTGAGAAAGTCAATAGTAGAAATACATTTAAAATCATCAATATATCATACTATGCTTATAAAAATTATACTGATAAAATATATATTAAACCGATCACTAAACCAATTTATAAATAAGCTGTTTATATTGATGTTCCTTAAAAATATCAAAGACATTATTACCTACCAGGAATTATTGTCACAATTACCTGAATACATAAGGCTCATAAAACAATATTTTTGAATACACATAGTATACTTTTTTCTAAAATAGAAAATATCCCTAGATTTGCATTTTCTATTTCTGAAGTTTTTGAATATTTATTATTTTATATTTAGTAAATGAGGAGTCAAAGCTAGCATTATATAGCTCTTGAAAAAATCAATAGTAGGGGTATCTGGGTGACTTAGTCAATTGAGCATCCCACTCTTGATTTAGGCTCAGCTCATGATCTTGGGGTCCTGAGATAAAGCCCCTCATCAGGCTCTGTGCCCAGTGGGGAATCTGCTTGACATTCTCTCCCTCTGCCTCTCCTCCCCAAAGTCTCTCTCATTCAGTCTCCCACTCTAAAATAAATAAATAAATCTTAAAAAAATCAATAGTAATAAATACTAAAATGGTTCCCTTGAGGGGGAATCATTCCAGTCCTTTCATGCATAAGTTTAAGGATACAATGCCATAGCCCTTTGCCATATGAATTTGGTATATAGATAATTTAAAATTGAAAATGATGTAACACAATTTTCTAAATTTTTCCAAAGAATACATACAATGAGATAACACCAGTAACAAATTAAATTTCTAAATCATTGATAAATCACTGAAGTCCATGGAAATATTAATCACAGATGATTTACATTCACTACATTATATTTCATTATTTTTCAACATCTGACCTTAATCTTATTGGTCTTCCATGTCTATTGTTATGAATGCCACATGCATATTTCCATAAAACTCAAAGAAAATATTTGAGTTTGGGGGTTTGTCAGTATTTCCTTAATGTAAGTAAAATTGAACATGGAATGATTTGAGATAATTACAAATCTTCAAATATTGAAAGTTTATATTAGGTTCATCTTTGACTGTTACCTCATCTACTTATAACTGTGCTGAAATAAATGTGTGCAGAAAAAATACAAGTATCTGTCCACGTTAGCGATTCATGACGTTTCTGACCACCTTCTCCTAATATGCACCCGGAGAGTCTGCAGCAACACTTGAAAATGCATCTTGGAGTTCTTCCAGAAACTCTGAGTCAAAGAGCAATGTCTGCATTCACAAAGAAGCATTCACAGCTGTCAGAAGTTAAATGTCCATGAGACTCATAGTACAGCTGCAGTCCTTCCAATACACTGACAATATCTGTGGAAAATAAAATTCGATAACTAGTTCTTCCATGGGAAAAGTATCACAGAATGATTAATCTTTGCCTGACTGATAATGAATAATTATGCATTCACAGTACATGAAGCATCATTGTCCTACATTCCTTAGCCTGCAGTGCTTTTGCAGCTATTTTTCACTACCAGAGAAAGTACTCTCCCTGCAACAAACTGTCAATGAACTTCTTGTAGGCAAACACCTGCAGATACCTGCTAGCAGCGGGTGCGTAACATTCAGGATCACAGAAATTGCAGCACAAACCAAATCTGCAAGGCAGCAATGACTGTGAGTGAGTGTGCGAGAGCATGCATAGCTAAAGAAATGCATGCAAGAACAGGTATATTGTGTTTCCATTTATGCTTAACAAAATGAAAAAGCTGATTTTGTTATCCAGAAATGTGTACTACAGATGAGCAGAGTACTAGAAAAGCAAGCTACATCTGTAAATAAGGTTTTGAATTTGAGGTGATCTATCCCGATTTATTATTATGTGTTTCAGGACAAATGCTGAAAATATTTAGCCATATATGCTCTATGCCCATATGGTGATAACAAGTCATTCAGAATTGAATTACTTTTTTTTAAGCTTAATCAATACTTTTTGAAAATACCTGGAAAATTTAAAAAAAAAAGTTATAAATCTATTTCTGTAAGGGTTTAGGTGAGGTTCAAATGGAAGTAAATGGACTAGTTCATCTTTGGCTAACCAACTTTACAATTGAATGGAGAAACTCATTTGGAAGTGTATCAGTTTTATAATTGTTAAGTCACTTAGAAGATCAATAGTCCCTAAAAATATAAAGATCTGGTTCCTAAAATCTAATAAATTATTGAAGATTTACTTCAAAGAACATTTTTTTAAATCACATCTGAAAGCAAAAATAGGGGCGCCTGGGTGGCTTAGTCAGTTAAGTGTCTGCCTTCAGCTCAAGTCATGATCTGGGGGTCCTGGGATCCAGCCCCAAGGTGAGTCTCCCTGCTCAGTGGGGAATCTGTTTCTCCACCTTCCTCTACCCCTCCCCCTTCTCCTCTCCCTGCTAGTGCTCTCTTTCTCTCTAATAAATAAATAAAATCTTTTAGAAAATAAAAATAAAAGCAAAAACAACTTGAAGCTTTTTTAGTCAGTTTTTGAGTATGTTTTTAGAGTTTTGGGAATGAGAAATAATGAAGAAAAATGGAAAGCCACTCACATTAAATTTTAAAAGTGGCAGGAAAACACAGGGTACTACCTCCTTATTTTAAGGACCCAGACAGTATAAATGTTATCACCAAAGTGCACCTCTGGTTATTGGAGAATTAGACAAGTCTCCCAATTTTCTGACTCCTTATTGTACAGCAGAAGGAATAAAAGCATGAGTTAATTTGATAATTACCTTATTCTGGAAATCACAACATTAACATAAAACACTAACAACTACAGATTCCATACTGGGGTAGCATTTCATGTCAGTTGCACAAGACCTTCGTCTACATTTACTGAATGGATTATCATAAGAAAAGCTTGAAGAACTTCAATATAAAATGTGAGCAATAGATAAGCTATTATACTGATTCTTACCACATGTGTTCACTGGCAGAAAAAATGAAGCCAAAAGATTGGTTAACCTTGTGGGGATAAATAAAGTTGGCCTATGAAGAAGCTGTTCCACAATTCTGGTCACAAGCATGTTAATTTATGTACGTCAGAGAGCACTCTGGGTACTTTTATTCTTATCAGGGCTCATACTGTACATTTCTAATACCAATTAATATACCATCAGGACATTATATTTTGGAGGTTTTGTGAATTGGATAATGTTCTAACGGAAGACGTAATTAAAATGCAGAATATTTTCCCAAATGTCATTCAGAGAGGTACTTTATATATGGAAACTGAACAGAAATTTGAAGTGGATTTTCTTTTATTCCTTTGAAATCATTGTTTAGGAAAAAATAGGTTGAATTCTTTTAAAAAAACATATTCATTTAGTATTTTAAAACACAGAAGGATGGGTCCTTTTTGATTGGATTGATGCCTTTTACTGTGTTGATGGTCTTTTTCACAGATAATGCAGGGACTAAAAACAGAGGATTGAACACACATTCCCTAGGATTCTGGTTCCACCTCTACCTTTTAGAGACTGCTTAAAATATTGGTTAATTTATTTATCTCAGCTAATACTTGCATTTGTTGTGAGGATTAAATGACTTAATTCATACAAAATTTAGCATACTTCTCAGAACATTGTAAGCACTGAATATTAGTTATTGCTTTGGGTCCTATGATTAGTTGTTAAGGCACCAACACAGTTTGAGTCTACTCAATGAAGCAGAGAGTTGGAGAAGGCCGTATGGATTGCAGTAAAGGCATGTTTATTCCCCCTCCCCCAGAATAGACGTTGTTCAAGACAAGTTGCATTCGTTATCAGCCGATCCTGATTAGTTATGGATTTATAACACCAGCAGTCTGCCATAGATTAAGTAGTTGCTGGCTTGCAGATTTCACCAGCTCTTTTTGGCTACTGGAATAAGAAAATGGGAATCCTTGCCAGACAGCACTTCCTAGTGATGAATTTTGTAAAACTCATGCATGTACATTGTTCCAAAAGATCTAGAGGACAGAATAGAGGAAAAATTACAGTTTTTTTAAATCTAGAATTTACAATATAAACAATGAAAAAATTCTAGTAAAATTGTAAGGAAAATTAAGTCAGGGTTGAACATGTAACATATTTACTACCCTAAAGAAATAAAGCAATATTTATAACTGTCTTCATGATGAATAAATAACCTGGCTATATTTAAAATAAGTCTATAGTACTATGGTTAACAGATATGAAAGTAAAAGTTGCTGTCAATTTAAGTTACTAAGAATATTAAACTCTAGTGTAAATTAGTTTATTATACATTTAGGACATTATATATGCATACCATTAATTCATATTATTGCTCTGCTTATTATTTATTAATTTTTGTCAGTATGTATGCAAATATATGTCAGGAATATTATGGTTTAGTTACTACTTAAATATATATATGCATATACATACTTTTTGTTTGTATATTTTGAATGATTTCTATCACCCCTGAATTTTGTTTGTTTATTTATTTATTTATTTATTTATTTATTTATTTATTTATTTATTTAAAGATTTTATTTATTCATTTAACAGAGAGAGAACACAAGCAGGCAGAGGCAGAGAGAGGAGCAGGCTCCCTGCGGAGCAAGGAACCTGACAAGGGACTCGATCCCAAGACGCTGGGATCATGACCTGAGCCAAAGGCAGCTGCTCAACCAACAGAGCCACCCAGGCGCCCCTCATCCCTGAATTTATATTTTAAGTAAACCTTACTCACTTTGAATTCTTTTGTTTGTTTTTTTCTAAATGCCCATATTAAAGAAATACTTTTGTTAAGGTATGATTTTGTAGCCCAAGATTATGATCTTGAAAGTCACATATAAGGAAATAACTTGTTCCTTCTTGAAGAAAATATTTTGACCATAGGTATTTTGTTCGATTCCACAAAGATTGATTTTGGTGCATTTTACTGATAGATATTATTTTTGATATGACAGCAAACTGTATGATAACTGCTTTCATAGCTGTGGAGATACATGGCTTAATTTACACACACACACACATACACACATGCATACTAGCAAAGAGTAAGTGAAAATGATAAATGTATATACTATATATGGTGTATTCAATTTTCAAATATCAGATCATCATAAAATGCACTCATCATGAATGCCATCTTGAAAACAGTAAATTTAGGGGCACCTGGGTGGCTCAGTCATTAAGCATTCTGCCAGAGGCTCTGGAGCCCCGTCTTTACCAAGTCTGGAGGGCAAGAAAAGGTAAACAGCTCAGTTGACTTTAAGAATGCTGATGACAGGGGCGCCTGGGTGGCTCAGTGGGTAAAGCCTCTGCTTCTGGCTCAGGTCATGATTTCAGGCTCCTGGGATCGAGCCCCAGATCAGGCTCTCTGCTCAGCAAGGAGCCTGCTTCCCCCTGTGTACCTGCTTCTCTGCCTACTTGTGTTCTCTCTCTGTCAAATAAAGAAATAAAATCTTTAAAAAACAAACAAAAACTAAATTTAAAAAAAAATGCTGCCAATTTTAAAAGACACTTGCCACATGTGTGCAAATACAGTGTTCACATGTTCTCAATAATTGATAACTTCTTTGATGGAAATTTAATTTAATATTTAATAATAATCATTAGTCTAATAATAAATTTAATAGATAGCAACTTTATTGTGCTAATATTAATATCTCTCAGTAGCTGAGCTACTTGTTGACTTTCACATGAAGATTGTGATCTGCTTGTTCTATATGCCCATCGTTTCAAATTACTAATATATCCAAATGCTGTTGGTTAATAGATGCTTTTTATTGAGAGAAAATCTAATGACTCAGATTATACTGAATTTTGGAAGTGTAGATGTTTATAGATATTTATGTTGTTCTAATATGCCAAGGTCATATGTTAGGGCACTATTCGGAAGGCATGTTTAGACACAGTCACCAAACCTGTTTTATCTATCTTTTGCTATTTCCTTAAACTTGAGTGGAAGGCTTTGTGTGTTTGTTTTTATTTTGCTGTTTAAAATTCTATTCCTTATACCCCCAGCCATCTTCTTGCAGAATGCAGGATAACCCAGGGCTTAGAGCTTGAGCACGCTTGAGAACAGGAGCCTGGGGGCACAGTAGCTGTTAAACTCTTGGGGCCCAAGGACTCCTCAGATCATGCAGAGGCCCTGGCCACAAGAAACCCTTCCAAAATATAGAGCCATGTAAATCCTGACTGATTGACCAGGAAGGTTGTAGCTGACCACTGACGCCATTCTGTGCTAGCTTTGAAAGACTGCAGAATCCTTCAAGCCGCTGTTAGAGCAGTTCTTTCTAGAAGCCCTTTCTTGTCTGCAAAGTTGATTCTAAGTGCTCTGTGGTCTGACATTTCTGAATTGGCAGTATGGAGTGTTAGGAGAGTCTGATGAACGTTCTCACAAAATAAAACTCTGAGATGGCTTTTTGGTTGGTTTGGGTTTCTTTGTTTTAAACCCTTCTGATAGTGAGATACAAAATAAGAGCTGGGTGACTGCCAACAGCTGTTGACTTTATAAAGAAATTTGCACTTCAGGAGGAAGCATAGTGAGTAGGTGAATATATTAATATTTTAAAACAATTTATTGAACTCACGTTAGCAAGAGATAATGAAATTAAAGAGCGAAATGATTTTTAAAGAAGGAAATTTGGGTAAATTCACTAGTCAAATTCAAGAAATGCTCAAAAATTTGTTGGTTTCCTGATGTTAAACATTTAATCTTTCTAACCTAATATTCTGAAGTGCTGGAATGCATACTGCCTAACTTACAGCAGGATATCTGTGGAGGTTTTATTTTTTGCCTCATCTGATTTTAATGTGAAACTCTTAAGCTTAGCCTCAAACCCTGACAGTTCACCCTTAATCTGACCTCATTTCTCACATTTGCTTTTGTGCATAAATTATATGGGAATTTCTCTTGGCATGTAATGCCACTTGTAGGCTCCTACCCCTCAAATATACGTACTTCATTATTACACATGTAATTATTTTATTTCCTCAATACAAATCTTAATTGATCAGGGTCCTTCTTTATCTTTGCTTTTCTTCCTTATCTTTAAAATTATATGTTACGTTAATCGTACAAGTAGGTTTTATTTGTAATTGTTCGTGAGAACAACATCAAATCTACATAATCAATGGTCTATGGGCTATTTTTGTATTTTGTCTTATTCCATTCCTATTTGGTAATTATTTTAGATTGTGAAAGTTTTAGGGGCATGTGGGTGGCTCAGTCGGTTAAGTGACAGACTCTAGGTTCCACCGCAGGTCATAATCTCAGGGTCTTGAGATGGAGCCCCATGTGGGGCTCTGCACTGGTGGGAGAGCTTGCTTGAGATTCTCCCTCTCCTGCTCCTCCTTGCTGCTTGCACTCTAAATAAATAGATAGATAAAATAAAAATTGTGAGAATTTTAAATTTGATATCTGTGTATTTATTTACTATCTATATATCGGAGTCAGATATCTTTAGTTACTTTTCATATTAGGTGATTTGATTAGATATATACTGATAATATTTTTGAGTTTTATTTGTGCAATGAATGAGAAAATATCTTTATCTTAATAGAAAGCATCAGTGCAAGTTTTTATACAATAGTCATCTGACTGATAGTGATTATAAGACATCATCGACTGTAAAAATGCACCCTCATATCCATGATGTAAAAATGTGAAAAAATATGTATCTTAGAATCGATAAAAATTATCACTAAGTTGAATCTAGGCTACAAATTAATACTCAGGCTCCAAAGGAAAGCTTTCATATCTTTTCACATACTTTCCGCTTTGTCTGTGCGTTCTTTCTACATCTTTATCTAGCAACTCCTCCTTTCAGATGTCCTTCGAAACTTAAAAATATCAACTCCCTTGGGGAGACTTTCTCTGACCATTCCACAGCATTTACGTCTGCTTTTTCTTTGCTTTAGAGAACCTGTGCCTTTGTGATTATACTTCTCACACCAGGACATAAGGATTTGTTTGTCTTAGTTGCGTATTTTCACATAAATTCTTTAACTTTAAAATTTAGTGACAATTGTGTCTCTAAAATCAAGTATCATATATAAACATCTTATAATAAAGGATCCGTAAAGTTACCTGGATGAAAATCCAATAAATAAGTGGACAAGCTATGAATGTTAAGTGTTTTTATCATTTTGTCATAAAAAAGAAAAATGAAGACTTAGGGAGATTGAAAGACTTGTCCAATAACGGTCGGGCCTCAAAACTTCTTCCTCCATATTCTAGCCCCAAAACTGTCTCCACTGTTCAAACCTAATATTGTGCCTCCTCTTTGCTAATTATATGACATCAAGTGAGCACACACCAATTAATGGCTTAGGAACAAGTCATGGCAGAGAAGAAGCCATATTAAGAATCAATGTTTTGGCAAATTAAGTTTTACAGGAACATTGGACAATTATGTCCATAATAGCCATGGAAATAAACCTGGCTATCATACAGTTTTAAATGGACAGATCTTTAGAAGTTACTCTTAGTGGATTCCATCATGTAAGGCTTATTTTAGAATAACTTTTGGGCCTAAAAATCAGATCTTAGAATACATGGGTAGGAATATTTGGAACTTCTTTTACATAATAAACAATAATTCTAACACAATCCTAAATGTTTGAGATTACTTGATATATTTCCCATAACTTAACTTAGGCCTAATTTAAGATTTCCTTGGATCAAAAATTTATATAAAATTGCACAAACTTATAAGCATTTGTCTTACCAATTTCTCTCTATGTTTTTTTAATAAAGATTTTTATTTATTTATTTGACAGAGAGAGAGAGATCACAAGCAGGCAGAGAGGCAGGCAGAGAGAGAGGGGAAGCAGGCTCCCCGCTGAACAGAGAGCCCGATGCGGGGCTCGATCCCAAGACCCTGAGACCATGACCTGAGCTGAAGGCAGAGGCTTCAACCCACTGAGCCACCCAGGAGCCCCTCTCTCTATGTTTTTAGTTAAAATTCTTAACTTATAGTGTATGTCAATGACATAAAAATCATATGATTGATAATGTATTCCTGAGCAAGCAGTAATATCTCTTTGAAAACTCTTGAGGTTTCCAACTGCATAAAAAACGCATGTAAATTACTAGACAAAAAGTGAATAATTTTGTTTTCATGATAAGTTTCATATAAGTTATAAGCATCTTCCATCATAATTATTCCTTAAGACAAGTAGGTGCAACCATGGAACCGTTGTAACATTAGGCTGGCTTGTCTTTTAGGAATTAATATACATGGTTCCATAGCACATTTTCCAACATGAATATCATTGTTTTACCATTAATACAAGAAACAATACTAGTATAAAATTACATGATGGTATGACAGAAATGTCTAAAAAATATAAATTGATTAGAACTTTTGGAGTTTTGGTGCCTAATATATGATTTTAAGAATTTGAATAAAGCAACTTTTCTCCAAAATTTGAAAACATTGCCACAAAAATATGTAATCAAGAGATACTTGGTATTAATGGAATATTTTTGTTTATAAGTATTATATGTTGACTCACATTTTTTAAAATATTTGTTACATCTAAGATATATATCAAGATACAATGTATAAATAAAGTTGTCAATAAGTTAAATTAGAAAAAAATGAGGTACGCTTTTGTACAAAAGTGCAGCTTTAATATCATTTGTAATTAGAAAGATTTCACTTTCCCCTGAAAAATATTTCTGGAAACTATACCAGAAGTCAAGTAACAAAAATGAAACCCAGTTTGAATTTCTGTATTAGCAAATATGCTGGCCTCCTAGGGATCCATGAATTTTTATTGAATGAATGTGAGTGAAAGAATGTAGCCTCTCTTGTTTTGGTTAAGTTCAGATCTATGATTACAATTCATATCTTGAAGCTGTGATAGTAAAGTTTCTCTGGTTATTTCCTAAAGGCAGTAAAGGATTCCTTGGGTTTTTCTGAGGAGGTGTAAATTGAGATTAAACAGGTTAATAAAAAGGAAAATAAACAAAATATGTAAAAAGTCATGTTCAACATATGGTCAATGAAATCTGAAGTACTCAAATGCTGGCTACTTATATAAATGCTTTATTTTTGCCAAAGGCCTTGTCTTTTGAGTCGTCAGTTTTAGCATATAAAGATCAGATTCATAATTTATTAAATTAGATTGAAATTATCTTTAGGGTAAAAATTCCATGTACTATTTTTATCAACAATGTTTACTTTTTTTTTTAAGATTTTATTTGTTTATTTTTGAGAGAAAGAGAGAGAGAGAGATCACCAGTAGGCAGAATGCAGGAAGAGGGAGAGAGAGAGAAATAGGCACATATGCTCCCCACTAAGCAGGGAGCCCGATGCTGGACTCAATCTCAGGACCCTGCGATCATGACCTGAGCTGAAGGCAGATGCTTAAGTGACTGAGCCACCCAGGTGCCCAACAATATTTACCTTTAATGATGTGGATAGATTTTAACATTTATTATTGAAAATTTGAACATATCCATAACTCATGGCCTTTCATAATTTTCATAACTTTTATGATAAACTTTTCACCTATACCCCTATCCATTCAATCCCCAGATATATATTGTGGTGAAAACCATACAACATTTCATGTCAGCCACAATATTTCAGAGTGCACCTTTAAGATAAAGATTCATCTTTTAAGCATAACAATTAAATCATTTCACAGTTTAAAATTAACAATAGTTCTTTAGTGCTGTCAAGAAACCCAAGTTAAAATTTTCTTGATTTTTTTTCACAAATTTTACTGTTGTTTTACAAATTAAGATCCAAATAATGTTCATGTATAACACTTTGTTAATATGCTTTTTAAACCTCTTTTAATCTATTTGTTCCTATCAGAGCACATTCATACATGCTGCCTCCCTCCTCACCTGCCTCCCACCCCAGTGTCTCTTTTTTCTGACTTTATCTCTGCTGGTTTTATTCTTGTGAAATATTTGATGAAGAATTTGGATCATTCTCCTAATTTGGATTTTATAGATTGTCTTCTGTGGTGTCATTTAAAATGCTCCTTGTTTCAGGGGCACCTAGGTGGCTCAATCGATTAAGCATCTGACTCTTGATTTCAGCTCAGGTCATGATTTCAAAGTCATGAGTTGGAGCCACAAGTTGGGCTTGGTGCTGAGCATGGAGTCTGCTTAATATTCTCTCTCTCCTTTTCCCCTACCCGAGCCCTCTCTCACATGCTCCCTTTCTCTCCCTGAAGAAAAACAAAACAAAACAAAACAAAACAAAATACAACTTAAAAAAATGCTCCCTGTTTCCCTATAATTTCGTAGATCAGTAGTTACATGGAGAGGCTAATGTGGGTATTTTGATAATCTACCAATACAATGAAGAAAAGGAAGGAAAAGCAGGACTGTAGATTTAAATATTTTTCAGGTGCAAATGAGAGGTATAGTTTAATCAACATTGGTTTATAGATAATTATACTGAGATCCAAAGATATTTTAAAAGTCATAAAGCTTGTAGATAGCATAGTTTCTAATAGAATCCAGATGTCCTCAATAGAGAGGACAGAAATGGAAATTTCAGGACATAGAAAGTGTCCTGCACCTCATAAAGGGCAATAGGAGGTATTAGCAATCCAGCAGCAGTTTGACTTAGATTTTTGTCTTCCTTACAATATATACTGACTATGTAAAATTAGGCAAGTTGTTGATTTCCTAAACCCACAGCAGTTATCAGAATAGTGTGAATTTTTTTTTCATAGCAAAAGCACAGACATACAAATATCTAGGCAAACAACATTTATTTGGGAGTTAAAGGATGCAGTGAATTTATCTGGACTCTAGGGGCCTTCATGGAATTTAACCCCTGTCATTTAGAGGTGCTGCTTCTGGGAGCATCTACACTGGCAGAAGTCAGAGGACAGACATCCTCCAGTGAGTTTTCCTTAGAGGCCAGAAAGAGACAGGATTGTTAGGTTTTGAGGTATGCTGTGGGGGAGCTGTTAGCCATAGCCCCCAGTGCAGATCTTCGGGGTGTGTCATTTTCCCCTATTAAATGTATTTGTAACAGGAAATCACTTGTGCTAAATAGTTATGTCATTTAATGATTAAGAATTGCCACTTAAGGGACGCCTGGGTGGCTCAGTTGGTTGAGCAGCTGCCTTAGGCTTAGGTCATGATCCCAGCGTCCTGGGATCGAGTCCAGCATCGGGCTCCTTGCTGGGCAGGGACCCTGCTCCTCTCTCTGCCTCTGCCTGCCTCTCTGCCTGCTTGTGTTCTCTCTCTGTTAAATAAATAAATAAAATATTAAAAAAAAAAAAGAATTGCCACTTAAAGCTGATAGAATTTCTCCTTTCAGGTTTCCTATTGAAAGGAGGAATTTTCTTAGCTGGATAATCATTCAGAAAGTTGGCCTTCCTCAGACATCTCCATTGTATGAAACTGCCCCAAGGAATCCTGTTTGTTTTCCTTTGTCCCTGTGGGAGGCAGGCAAACTGAAAACACCCCGTGGCCTCTCATTGTGACAACACCTGTGCTTTATCTCCTGTGAGAATACAAGCCAGTGTTATGAAATACAAAACACTAAAGTCAGGGACTGTTGCTGTAAAAGCGAACCCTGCAATTTGAAAGGTCAAAGAGTTCATGCTTCCAGATATTTCCCCCAACAACTTAGATTGTAACACTAAAAATTTCAGTAACTTGTTACAGTGTTGCTTCCAAAAAACCCATAAAAAGTATTAGTATTCGGGTGCCTGGGTGGCTCAGTTGGTTAAGCAACTGCCTTTGGCTCAGGTCATGATCCCGGAGTCCTGGGATCGAGTCCCACATCAGGCTCCCAGCTCCATGGGGAGTCTGCTTCTCACTCTGACCTTCTCCCTTCTCATGCTCTCTCTCACTCTCTCTCTTTCCTAATAAATAAATAAAAAAAAAATCTAAAAAAAAAGTATTAGTATTCACTTAACACTCAGTGTCATTGTTTGCATATTTTGATAAGATATTATACATCCGACCCCTGGGGACCCAGAAAGTAAAAAAAAAAAGACTGAAAAATGAGATAATCTTGTAACCTGAGTTCTCCCTGTTGACTTGAGAGAAGTTCAGGGAACCGAATAGCACAGGGTGTGTGAGTAAAATGGGGGTTAGATAGAGCTGTCAAGTGGCTGGCAAAAGTTTATAAAGACAAGGTAAATGGGTAATTTTCATCAAATTTGCTTCCTTCATGTAACATTTTTATCTAAATCCAGGCTTTACCTTTCTAGGATCCCTTTAGTTAATCAGAGCTGACTTCATCGACAGATTTCGCTGGTTAATTACTGAAGTGTTTTAACTGAATGCCCCAAGGTATCGATGTATTCAACCACCACTTGAAGGCTCAGAACACAAAAAAATCTTGGCAGAATGCTGGAGACAGTTTATCAATATCTAAGTTATTTATTATTTTAAAAACCTACACAAAGTCTATAGATACATGGGTAATGATACTACAATGTTTAAACAGTATGGTTTAACTGAAGAATCCTTAAAAAACTGAAAATCATTCTCTTGTTAATACTCAGGCCATGTACTTTGAACAACTATTAACATACGCTTTTTACAAGATAAAGCTCAAGTGAGTATTTCATACAGCAATTCTTAGAATTTTATTTTATTTTTTATTTCCTTTCTATTTTAAAGATTTTTATTTGAGAGAGAGAGAGAAAGAGAGAGAGAGAGTAGGAGCATGAGTGGGGGGAGAGAATCTCAAGGAAACTCCCTGCTGAATGAGGTACCCAAAATAGGGCTGGATCTCACGACCTATGAGATCATGACCTGAGATGGACGCTTCACTGACTGAGCCACCCAGGCACCCCAACAATTCTTAGAATCTTAACATAATACGTAATACTTTATTTTTTAAATTTTTAAATTTTTTTTAAAGATTTATTTATTTGACAGAGAGAGAGAGAGACAGCGAGAGAGGAAACACAAACAGGGAAAGTGGGAGAGAGAGAAGCAGGCTTCCCGCTGAGCAGAGAGCCAGATGCGGGGCTCCATCCCAGGACCCTGGGATCATGACCTGACCTGAAGGCAGAGGCTTTAGCCCACTGAGCCACCTAGGCGCCCCTATAATACTTTATTTTTAATAGTTACTTGGAATATTTAATTGGGAATCATGATTCTCAGGGTATAAAAGATACATTCTTGTTCTGGGCTTCAGGACATCAACTCATAGTTTCAACCACATGTGATCTCTCTGGCTTTTGGGAGATACCTGGATCACTGTGAGAGGGAGATGTTTTTACTCCCTGAGAAAGTGGTTTGTTCCCTTGCTTGTCTATTCAAGTTCTTCCCTTCACTTGCCACCTGCCATCTGCCAAACTCTGGGCCATGTTACTCCAGTCTCATAGCCTGACTTGCATTGTCGGATCTGGCAAGGGTCTCTCTTGTTTTTAAGCAAAGCTTTGTACCTGCTAATCAAAATATATGACTTAATATTTACATATAATATTTTAATAAGTATATTGTTCTCTAATTCTCTATAGTTACATATAATTATATGTAACAGATTCTACATATATGCATATAGTATACATAATAAATATACACGTATATTATTATTAGGGTATACATATATATCTCCTAATTCTTTAGAAGGCATTGAAGTGGAAATCTGTTTACAATTTATGCAAGCACATTATAATTTTGTAGACCTTTTATATAATATTTTGTGAGAGAATTGCAATTGACAGCAACCATAAAGAAAAGAAATCTCCATATAATAGGCATTCACAATATTTAAGCACTGAATCCAAGAGAATTTGAAAAAATGGGTTGTCCTTTCTTAATCCTTTCTCTGCCCTCCTCCAATGCCGAGACAGAAGCCTGAATGGCAATTAATTGGCTACTCTTCTATTTTACAATATGATCTTCACTGAATAAATGAAAAATGCTATCCAGTTTGAAACTGACAAAAGAATGATCCAGTATGACATTTCATTCAGGCAAAATAACTGCATAGTAATAGTAATAATAATAATTCTAGGATTTATATTGAATTTATCAATGTAAAATTTTTCTGATTATGATATGAAAATATATCTTATTATATTTAGTTTACATTTAGCCTTATAAAATATTTATAAATATTTGAAATTATTCCTGAGGTAGCAAAAACAGATTACATGTTTTATTTATCAATATATTTAAAACAGACACACTGTTTTAACATCTCCACATTTGCACTACATAAAAATTAAATTATACTGGAATTAGGTCACTATTACCATTTATGCTGAATAATATAAATATATATTCTCATCTAACATCTTATTGCATGCAGATAGGTCACCATTTTAGGGCATGCCAGCAGGATTTGAGGAAGTGTGCCACTTTTTTATTTATGTGGCTACAAGACATAGATTAATGTGTGTGCTTAGATTAAAAGGCATATTTGTTCATTTTATGCATTTCAGTTACATGTTTAACTTAAATTCCTCTTTCATGAAAATCTCATAACAAAGGACATATGGAGCATGGTATGCTTTCTTCCCTCAGAAATTTCTCACATGTTCCCTTAGCTATTCTGTCTACCACCGCTCCTTCCAACTTTCCCTAAGAGTCTACGTTTATTGGGTTCTTCCTATACTTTCTTATCTATGGATGGATTAGATGTGGGTTTAAAAACAAGTTTCTCCATGGAACTCCATGCTCATGAGAACATTTCTGGGCAATCCGTTTTGACAGCTGCACACAAATAGCTGTCTTCCCTCTTTCTGCCAATCCATATATGCCTCTCTTTATGTCCTTCCTAAAGAAAATGCTCCTCTTTCTTCTTTTGGGCAGCTACCCTTTTTCTTATCCCTTGATTTATCACCACTACCTGTTCAAAAACCATCCCCTGACTCTATTCATGTCTTTATTTGGATCTTACTGTGCACCTGAAAAAATATGACATGCACATTCTAAAGAATATAGCCTTTAAAACTTGGGAAGTTAAAATCTGATTTCAATATTCATGATCTCTTTAACCTTGAAGGGTTATCTTTAGTGTGTAAATGCATTTTTCCTTATCTTTAGAATGGATTTAGGAACCCATGACAGTTGAGTAAATGAATGTATTTAAAATATTTACCAGAGTACTTGCACAGAGGAGTCATTTAGTGATAGTTTCCTCTTAAAAAAAAAAAAAAAAGATCTATATTCTCCACTCATCGCCATGATCTACAATTACTTCTTAACCTCCATAACTTCCAGACACCAAAGTAGATACTCCAGTCAGGAAGCAAGACACATCACATCCTTGACCTTGACCCTGGGAACACATTTTATTGCATAAGCTTGTCTAAAACCTGAAACTGGATTTCTGTCTGTCCTCTTTTATTGAAAGTTATTCTCAAATGTCACTTGAGATTTCATTTATTCAACATATTTATTAATATCTGTTGAACACAGGTATGGCAAGTGTCCTCACCATTTCCCTTGACTTGGCAGCGTTTGATGTTGATCCGTATCTTCCCATTTTTAAAATTCTTTTCTTAGGATCTTATGGTATTTTATACCAACATTCTTTTCTTCATTCTTCTATGACTGATTTTTACACTCTGCCTCACCATACTTTTTTTTTTTTTTGCATCACCTCTAACATATGTTTGGCCCTGAATTCAGTTCATACATTTAACCCTTTCATCAATTTCTTCATTTTCTAATTTCTCATCGAGCTTCAGTTCTGCATTTCTAGCTGCCTGTTGGATATTTCTATATCTCATCATCTCAAGCTCCTTACATCTTTAAAAGAATTCCACATTTTCCTTGACATTAATTCCTTGCAATTATGATTATCTTTTTATTATTAGCACTAATCTCAGATAATCAGCCTCAGTCCCTATCCGTGATGCTCCAGAATTTATGTATCTGAGGGCATTATGGAGTGACTTGGTGACATTGGAGGAAAGAGGAGCACAGGTAAAATTTTTCTTAGTTTTCCATAGCAAACATTTTATATATTATTATTTAAAAAAGTTAAGACAAATTTAATAAGGTTTTTTTCTTTCATATTTTATATAAAACTATGAAAATGTAAAGTAATGCTATATTATTATTATCAGTATAATTGATATTAGCACTTGAGATGACTTGTGAAAGTTGGTGGATATAATGAGGAGCTGCAGGGTCCTTCCCTCCCCACCTGAACACACCGCAGAGGACCATCAGGGATACATGTGACTTTTCTTTCTACTTCTATTTTCTTTTTTTAAAAAATATTTTATTTATTTATTTGTCAGAGAGAGAAAGAGCACAAGCAGTCAGAGTGGCGGGCAGAGGCAGAGAGAGAAGCAGGCTTTCTGCTGAACAAGGAGTCCAATGCGGGACTTGATCTCAGGACCCTGGGATCATGACCTGAGCCAAAGGCAGCTGCTTAACTCACTGAGCCACCCAGGGGTTCCTTACTTCTATTTTCAATTGTTCACAAAGCTTATTCAAATCTGTCCCTTCCTTTCTACTACCACTGCCACAAATGTGTCTCTAGGGTCCCATGAACTTTCATCCAGAGCATTACAGTAAACTTTTATCTGATTTATTTGCCTCCAAACTTTTCTTACTCAGTGTATCCAATGTATTATTTTCAGATAAATTCTCTCAAAGCAGAATTTTGATCATATGACTTTTGGAGTTAAAAACCATTGTATCTAGTTTGAACAATTGATACATTCTTAGTATTTTCTGAAATTAGGAACCCTACGTAATCTGGCATTAATAACTGTAATTATTTTCAACTACTCACATACATGAATGCATCAAACCAGTGTACCGAACACTATAAATGCACTTTTTGTCTTCTTGCTTTTTTACTCTGCCCAGAAATATTTGTTCCTTTTTGTCTCTTATTGAACTTCATTCACCCTTTCAAACTTGGAATATTTTTTTTCCTGACTAGTCTAGTTAGAACTTTGTGGTCTTGGGGTGCCTGGGTGGCTCAGTGGGTTAAAGCCTCTGTCTCTGGCTCAGGTCAGGATCTCAGAGTCCTGGGACTGAGCCCCATATCAGGCCCTCTGTTCAGCAGGGAGCCTGCATCCCCCTCTCCCTCTGCCTGCCTCTCTGCTTACTTGTGATCTTTCTCTCTCTGTCAAATAAATAAATAAAATCTGAAAAAAAAAAAGTGCTCTTTAAAAAAAAAAAGAAAACAAGGGCATGTATTGTATGGAGCACTGTGTGTGGTACATGAACAATTAATCTTGTAACACTGAAAAAATAAATGTATTTGGGGGAAAAATTAAAGAAAATAAAAAGAAAATAAAAAGAAAAAAACTTTGTGGTCTCATAGGATAACAACAGGAGATTCAGTTCTCTTTAGGATTTTATAATTTTTTTTAATATGGGAAAGCATTACATTTCTTTTTTTTAAGATTTTATTTATTCAGTGAATCTTGGAATATTGAAAAATAAAATTTAAAAAATGTTTTATTTATTATTTTACAGAAAGACACTGCAAGAGAGGGAACACAAGTGAGGGGAGTGGGAGAGGAAGAGGCAGGCTTCCTGCTGAGCAGAGAGTCTCATGCAGGGCTCCATCCCTGAATCAAGACCTGAGCTGAAGGCAGAAGCTTAACAACTGAGCCACCCAGCCACCCCTGGATTTTAACTTTTGACATGATTTTAAAAATATTGTAGAACACAACACGAAGTTTAGGAATTTGAAAGTTCCTTAATTTTTCATTTAAAGACAAAGTGAAGACGCATGTGCTTCTTCAAAATGGACATGTGTGTACATACATGTAAATCATTTATATAAGTTACATACACACATGGGAATATATATATTAAAAATTACCACATGATCAGATCGTCCAATTAGTTGTACAGAGATTTAAGGAAGTGTTGATATTATTTATGGAGGCTACAATTTATATAATGCTTTTAAACATATCCCGACACTAATCTTCACAGTCTTTTTAAATAATAATCTCTCCTTTGCTTCTTTTTCTTCATCTTTACAAAGAATAATGTGGATTTGAAAGAAGAACCAAAGCAGAATAAAAGGAAGTTAATCATTACCTTGACAACAATTGTGTAAAGTTAAGTATACAAGAAAGCATTACTAATGGCCCTGTCAAATATGAAAAACTGATATTCCGTATATCCTGATTCTAATCGAGATTAAACATTGATTAAGTATTTTTAAAAAGACTCCTTGGTGATGTTTTAAAATATTTAAATTAGGCAAAGGGATATATAATCAGGCATCCTATATTAATCACAGTCTACTTAATGCTGTTAATAGATTCTATTTCTTTTTGCATATCATTTTCCATACTCCCATTCAGAGAGTTATTCACATTACCTGTATTCAATATTTTTATATAAAATAATATCATTTTATTTATATATCTTAGTATATATGAGAAACTAAATTTTTTTTTTAAGATTTTATTTATTTATTTGACAGAGAGAGAGAGATCACAAGTAGGCAGAGAGGCAGGCAGAGAGAGAGGAGGAAGCAGGCTCCTCGCTGAGCAGAGAGCTTGACACGGGGCTCAATCCCAGGACCCCAGGATCATGACCTGAGCTGAAGGCAGAGGCTTTAACCCACTGAACCACCCAGGCACCCCGAGAAACTAAATTTAATTCATGAAACATTTGTTAGTCTCAATATGTCATTAAAATTGACATGATATCGGGGCACCTGGGTGGCTCAGTGGGTTAAAACCTCTGCCTTCGGCTCGGGTCCTGGTCTCTGGGTACTGGGATCCAGCCCCGCATTGGGCTCTCTGCTCAATGGGAAGCCTGCTTCCCCTTCTCTCTCTGCCTGCGTCTCTGCCTACTTGTGGTCTCTCTCTGTCAGATAAATAAATAAAATTAAAAAAAATTGACATGATATAATTTTCTTGTCTTTCCTGGAATTGTACAGCTAAATTTCCTTTTTATTATATTAAACTTATGTACCATGCAATTAAAATTTCCTAATTGTATGAAACATTTCAATGTTCATTGGGTTGGTTTTCAGTAATTTTCATATTTCTGATAATGATCAAAGTAGATGAATTACTTTTCATGATCAAATAATTATTTATCATGTAAAAGCTTCCATTAACATAATGAAATACCTGCATAAAATATTATTTTATTGAAGAACAGAAGGAAGAAAGGAAGGAAGAAGTAAAGAAAGAAACTAAGAAAATAAAGAAGCAAACAAAACAAACTGAAGCCAGAAATCATTATCTCTTTTCAGATCTATGCTAATAAAAAACAAGTAGGCAATTTAAATGTTTATTTTACAATTGGGATAACAAAGTTTTTCTTCCAGTTCTACAAAATACATGAATCTAGTTAGGTTTTTCTTGCATTAACAAAATATTCAGGTTTTTTTAAGAACTCTCAATGCCTTTACTGACTGATTTTCTTTCTTTTTTTTTTACTGACTGATTTTCATACCTATTATGTTTCTATTATTTTCTCATTTTTAGAAGAAGAGCTCTCTTCTCCAACTTATTTTGATAATGATGATTATCATAATAATGTTTAATAGATAGCATTACTGATTTTAAAATTTAAATAATAGTAAGATTTTCAGTTTGTGGATAACTTCAGCAATCTATTATGCTCTCAGCTAGTTTACAAATATATTTAATTAAGGAAATCAATCCTTACACCACCCATCATTTCAAGATAATCACTTCAAATTTATATGAACCCTTCATTTTAAGTTTTATTTTACGCTGACATGGCCAAAAAAGAAATTCAAATACAGTGAAAACCTAAGCCAGATTTCTGCTTTCAATTTCTACACTATTTATAAAAAGCAAGTAATATTCATTACTCACTTCATATAAAAAATTGTTTTAGTAAACATTTAAATCCTTTTTTTTTTTTTATATCAGACCCTAGACTAGGGCGTTAAAGATCTAGTTTGCCTTCAAAGAGTTCACATTCTAGTAGAGAGACAAAGTGAGTAAAAATGGATTGCTAATATAATACAATGTAGAGAATCATTGAAACACTTTATCTAGCTTCCTGGCATGATTAGATTTGATTACTAGGTAGATTACTATTATAGCATTCTCTGAATAGATTGGGCAATAAAGAAACCTAGTTCAGAGTACATTATAGTAATTTTTGCAAATAAGGACATTGGCTTGAATTAAGATAGATTTGGGAATGCTTTGGAGTGAATTAATTAGGGAACTACTAAGAACATAAAATCAATAGAATTTTGTAGAAGATTTGAATATGAGGGTCAGAAAAGAAGAACTTGCAGAACTCTAGCTATGGCAATGAGTATTCAACTCATATGAAATACAAGAAAGGGGCAGATTTACCCAGTTTGAAGGATAGGCAATGAAGTGAAGTTTGTACATTATTATTATTTTTTTGGCTGTGGTGTATGCAAGTGGAGATATCTTAAAGAGAATTAAGTGGAGCAATGTCGGATTAATATGTAATTTAGACCTATAAAAACAAAAACAAAATTTATAAATTAATTTGGTCACTTTTAAATTTGTGTTTTGTTTGAGGTATATGTTCCGAATGAAAGATTCATAGCAGCTGTACTCTTGGTTTCGAAGGGGAAATAAGACTTTATTGATATTATAAAAATCTAATAGCAACCGAGGAAAAGGGAAATCTGCACATAGATGAGGGCAATAGTAAGCAGTAAAGGAGACTAAGACAGAGTTACATCAAATCCAGGACAACCTCCATCCTCATTAGCTGGGGCCGCCCAGTGGGGACAGCCAGGATGGAGTCCTGATGGAGGGCCCTGGGTGAGGATCCTCCCCATGGTGAGACTTCCAACTGACCATCCCCAGAAGGGCCATATTTATAGGGCAAATAAATGGAGGTTTGAAGTTAAACATATGTTTGCCTGTGTACAGTTTGGAGCAAGCTGTAATTATGCTGTCTTTACATATTCAAGGAGTTTGGGCTAGGTGGGCTTGCCTCCCCTCCTGGATTCCATTTCCGGGGTCCAGCACAGCCTGGAGTCAGAGGGAATGGAAGGCAACATTTACAGCTCGTGGCATCCAGACCAGAAGGGCCAACTAACCAAAAGCTGGTTAGTGTCTGCTAATCAGGCTCTGCAGGTCACTTGTGCAGCACAAGTCTCATAAACTGCATTCCTTGGCCTGCATGTGTGCAGGTGGGGGTGGTCGGCTAGCAGGATAGATCACAGCGATCTCCATTCATACAGTATAATATAGTACTTACCCTCTCCATGCTGCAGTTTGTTCATGGCTACTCCAGCAGCCTCACGGAGAAAGAATATTAATTTTATTAATGCAGTTAAGGTGTTTTATATAGTTCTTGCAATGGATGTACTCAATGAATGTGAGCTAAAACAACAATAAAAAGTGATGTCTCTATTTACATGTGGTCTGGGGTGAAATTTTGTTCTAATTAAGTTGTTCTGGAACCAGATGGTCTTAAAGGAATGTGCAGCAGCTTGTAAGGAGGAAATTGAAAAATTATCGTAAGTTTAGGTGTCTTGCGAGAAGGCCAAGTCCCAGACTCAAATGATGGGAGACAGGGATGCAATAATGGGATATCAATGCCTGCAATTTGTTCAAAATTATTTAGCAAATAAAGACCAAAGTAGTTCATCTGATTCAAAAACTATATTTAGAAAAATTTAGTTCTACATGAATCCAACTATCCAAAAGTGATGTACAGAGAGGTTTATGGTACCTGAATATTTTTTGCTATTGTTCCTTTAACCTCTATCTTATGCCTATTCCAGCGTCCTGAGTATTGTAGGTTTAGAGGTACCTAGAAAAAATAAAAGAACTTATTTTGTATTACCCTACCCAATTTAAGTTGTATCTAAATATTATATACATGTCAGAACCTAACTCATTGCTCCCTTAATTAATAGAATTTTGGGGCCTCTGTAAATGTATGGAGCCATGTAGCCACAATGGCTCAATGTGGCTCAAAAGCCACAAATGGAAACTTCTAGGATATCCCTATTTTACTGTTAAGTCTGAGTAAGATATTGATGTCACCAGGTGATGGGAAAAGGTGACAAATAAGTGAGAAACAAAGTATATATTATGTTTTCTGTCTAATCAGTCTCGATTTCACATATAGTTTTCATTCTTAAGATGTGTCACACATAGCTTTTGAGAAGCTTCAGGGAACAGGAAGACAATGTCTCTAGATCATGGAGGTTAAAATCTAGTAGTAGAGACAGATAATAAACACATAAACTAATTAGTTCATTTCAAAAAAAAATAAGTTCTATAAAGGAATAAAAGTGGGCACTGTAAAAAGGAGGAATTGCAAGGGGAACAAATTTAAGTAGAATGATTGGGTAAGTCTTTTCCAAAGAGACAACATTCAGGCTAAAAGATGAGAAGGAACATAAATCAGGGAAAGTATATCTCAGAAAAAAAGAAGAAAGAACAAAGGCTCTGAACTAGAAAAGTATTGAATTGACTGAAAACCATAGAGAAACCTCTTGGACTTGCAAAATATTGAAAGGTGGTAAAAGTGGAATTGAATGAGCTTGCAAATGTGACCAGAGTTCCAGTCAAGAAGGGCTTATGAGGCTCTGGTAAGTAATCTGAGGTTATGGGCTTGCTTTTCCATTTCATCTGGAAATTTTTGGAGGGTTGTAAACAAGGACTTTATTCATAATTAATTGTTCTCTACCATACCATCTCAAGTTTATTGTCATAAAACAGCAACAGTGTGTTCTTTGGTTTACCAATTTACAAACTGGTGCAAAGAGAGCTGGGTCAGCTCAATTGGGAGCTGGAGGATCTCTTATATGGCTGCGAGTTAATGCAGGCAATTGGATAGAAACTCAGCTAGAGATGGCATCCAGGGGCTTCTGTCTCTCTCCATGTGAATTTCTCCAGACAGGTCTCCAACTGCACTGCTTGGGCTTCTTCACAGCGTGGTAGCTGGTTATAAGGTTATAAGGTCAAGGTCCCAGGAAACAGTTCTGGAAATTGACACAACTTCCCTTCTACCATATACTGTTGGTTTGTGTATAGAGCCCAGATTTCAGGGAGAGGCATGTAGTATTTCTCAATGACAGGAGAAACAGCATTTGGGGGCTATATTCTCCCTTTTGGCCGCTGATTATTTACATTCCTCCCCATGAATTATATATTCATCCTGTTGAAAAAGTCCCAGACTTCATTTCACTACAGCATCAGGAACAAGATCAAAGAATAAGATCTCTTCATCTAAATCTTATCTAGCTGTGGATAAGTCTCCTTAGTGCTGTTCCTTGATTACCTCTCCTCAAATGCAGCAATCTTTGACCTGTCTGTAGGTGATCAAGGGCACATTATCTGCCTCCCATGTGCCCAGCATTCAGTGGTCAGACCGAATGGGATAACAGCAATAGTAACCGTGGGAGGTGAGGAGGATAGGAGGCACAGGGCAGTCATTTGTCCACGATAAGCTTTAAATCTAGCTGGGAAAATGTTGCTACTTTACTGATTGAGTCATATTGCGGCTTCCTGGGAATGATTTCTTATGACTTGTGGCTTATCTCCTTGGGATGTTGGTTCTGCCCTCTGAAACATCCTTCTCTTTCCATAAAATGCAGTCAATATTGGCAACTGAGTAACTGCCTGCTTCCTGTCCATCAAAGTTCAGGAGTTCAAACATCTGTTTTTGTTTTGTAGGGTCTCTGTTCCTTTCAGTTCAACCTGGTAGTTCTCCTACCAGAACAACTTTGTAGGCTTTCTATAGATCGTATTGGTGTTTACTCCATTAGGTAGAAACCATAAGCCCGGATCTCACCGAGATAAACTTTATTCTAACTTGAGATCCTTGTGAGGCCATATGGGGTAATGATGGCTACTTGATCTTGGGGCTTCTCATACACTTGCCAGTGAGGAGCTGGATAGCATGTGGGCTCCTGAGGGCTGGCCCTGTCTGTCTTTTTATAGGGTCAGTGCCTCCTCGATGGGATCTCTCCATGTTGACTGGTTTAGGTTTTGTCACAGCATGGTTGCTGGTTTACAAAAGGTAGAATTTTATGACCTAGTTGGGAAGTCACATATCATTGTTTCTGTCATCAGCATAAAGCCTCTGGGATTCGAAGAAGGGAGCCGAGATCTCACCTCTTCATAGGAGGGTTGTCGAAGCCACATTGTCAGAAGAGTATGCAGAGCACACAATATTGTAGTCATTTTTGGAAAAATACAACCTGGCACAGTTAGAACTTAGACTAAACTTCTCTAACAAATAAATCAAACTAGGAATGGTTTTAAAAAGTTACAAGTTGTTTATAATGTAACTTTTATGCTTTGAACAAAATTGGAACTCTTTAAGAATTTGATTCATAATCATTAAATGTGTTTCTTGGAGTTCTTTCTCTGTGAACTTTTCTCTCGGAACATACTTCTGGCTATAGAATACAACAAGGAAGGGCCTTGTCTACGAAGATTGAAAACATGAGACTCAGTTTGAGGCTCTTGGCCTTAGTGATGCATTATTTTTTTCCTCTCTTGTCTTTGGTGATTTTTCCCTTAAGAACAGCTCTTTGCTGTTCCTATTCACCAATAGAATCATGGTATTCAGAGTCTGCTGGGTCTACAGTTGCTGAAGTGTTGGATTCTTGGTTTTGGGTCAGGTTGTGATCTTGCAGCTGTGATTTCATGGTCCTGGAATTGAGCTCCAGGGTCAGACTGTGTGCTCAGTGGAGTAGACTTCAGAATCTCTCTCCCTCTCCCTTGTCCTTTCTCTCTTCCTCACTCCCCCTCTTTTTCCTTCTCTCCTTCCCCCTTTGCCCTTCCTCATACTGCTCTCTTGTACCCTCTCTCTCGTAAATAAATAAATAAACTCATTAAAAGAAAAAAACAATAACCAAGAAACATATTAGTACTGCTTTTAGTGTTGTCCGTAAGCTTGCCGGTGATCTAGGCAAAAGGAGTTCTGAAAGCTTTACACAGACTAACCCAACTCTTGAAACCACTGACCCTTGGACCAAAGCCATACCCAGTAATATAATCTGGCCAATATCTGTTTATATCTAATGGCTAGCTCCTTTTTTTTTTTTTTGATTCTATGGCTCTAGAAACTAGATAGTTGAGGATTCAGAAATTTTACATAGCAGCCAAATATGGTTTCAGTGGTGAAATAACATGTAGATATAAACATTTCAGTAAACCTAAAGAATAAGGATTATAATTCACTACATCTAGGTATCTAACAGTCTAATATAAATTTAGGGAAATAAGTGATATCAGATTGGTAAGTAGAATCTGTTGGGATACAAAGACATGTGGTCTCCATGTTATATTAATTTGCTTTTGTGGCAACAAATGGTAGCATCCATAAAAGAGAGCCTTCTTTTTTAGTCCAAATTGTTCATAGTTTTACTTGATTTGAGAGAAAGAAGCATGTCCTGAGGAATCAGAGCTGAGGGAGATACGGATTTGTGAAAGATGGGATTTAAGTATGAATGTGACAGAAAGATGGATTTTCAAGGTGCTGGAGGTGTAAAAGGCAAGTGAAGGCTTATAGCACAGACTGAGTAACTCATCCACTGTCTGTCACGAAAGCTGAGTAGTAAGGTGGGTTGAGGCTCCGTTGCAAGTACAATAACCACATGCATGAAATTCCTCTAAGTGTCATTCTTCTATCTTTCATGTTGTACTAATGTTGTTGCAAAAGGTATGAGTTTTAATAATTAATAAGCAACATGAACTTAACTTGTTTCATAGTCTGGCTTGACATAATACTGGCGGGATTGTTGCAGCTCTATTATTTTTTCTCCTTCTGGGAAATAATTGCTTACAGTAAATGTTTAGAAATTTTCTTTTAGGATACTCCTAAATACACTTCTCACAAATTAAAAAAGATACACATGCAGACTATAGTAAAATAAGACTGGATTCTGCTAGACGTAGATTTTTTTTAAAGCTATTTCTTTCATTTTCAGACTTTATCATGATTTATGTGCTTTTCCGTCCTGAAATGAACTCTATATCTCTCTTCACAAAGCAAGGGTGTGAAGCATGGGATTCACCGCGACTTGCCTAAAGTGTAATAAAACTGACCAAAAGAAAGCCAAAAGTTCACTTTTGCAAAATATGAATAACGTTAGAAGAAAAATGTTACAGAAGAGAATAACACTCATCCGGGCTCTCTTTCTTACGAATGTCCCTTAAAGAATTTATTACTCAAGTGGATTACTAGTCTAGTGGGATGCAGTTTTCTAGACTAGGAGGTAAAATATCCTAAGAACATTTATAAATACTTGACTGCGCCTTAACCTCTTTCAGAGGATAGATCTGCAAATCAGAGGTATCATGTTGAAAAAAAAAATAGTTCCTATGAAATTTGGAGGCTAATAGAAAATAAGACTAACCTATTTGAATTATCATTTATATTTTATCTGATATACTTCATATCTTCTGAGTCTGAGAATTTATGAGTAGTCTAGCTAAATATACACCAACAGTGGCATTAAAATGAGAATGATATTCATTTGGTTATGCCATTTTAGTTCTTTCTTGGAAATGCTATTTAATGACTACTTCCAGAAAGCTCTTTGACAATACTACAAATCTTTTCAGATAGAGTTCCATAATAAATATGGCTGAGATGACTATTTGTTTGCTGTTGATCCGTTAAAAGAGCGGGGTGCCTGGGTGGTTCAGTGGGTTAAAGCCTCTGCCTTTGGCTCAGGTCATGATCTCAGGGTCCTGGGATCAAGCCCCGCATCGGGCTCTCTGCTCAGCAGGGAGACTGCTTCCCCCTCTCTGCCTGCCTCTCTGCCTACTTGTGATCTCTCTCCTTTCTGTCCAATAAATACAAACCAACCAACCAACCAACAAACAAATAAATAAAAGAGCAAATATGCATGATTCAAAAATTTAAAATATTTACTCTAAAAGTAGGAGCAGTTCTAACTTAGCTCGATCATTACTTCCACTTTTCTTTTTTTTCTTGTTTTTTCTTTCCATTTCTTTTTTTAATTTCTTTTTTATTTTTTAAATTTTTTATTAACATATAATGTATTATTTGCCCCAGGGTACATGTCTGTGACTCATCAGGCTTACACATTTCACAGCATTTGCCATAGCACATACCCTCCCCGATGTCCATATCTCTACCCCCCCACATCCCAGAAACCCTTAGTTTGTTTCGTGAGTTTAGGAGTCTCTTATGGTTTGTCTCCTTCCCCATCCCATCTTGTTTCATTTCTCTGCCCCACTCCCATAACCGCCTGCCCTGCTTCTCAAATTCTTCATATCAGAGAAATCATGTGATAATTGTCTTTCTCTGACTGACTTATTTCGCTTAGCATAATACCCTCTAGTTCCATCCACATCGTTGCAAATGGCAAGATTTCGTTTCTCTTGATGGCTGCATAGTATTCCATCGTATATATATACCACATCTTCTTTATCCATTCATCTGTTGATGGACATCTAGGTTCTTTCCACAGTTTGGCTATTGTGCACATTGCTGCTATAAACATTCGGGTGCATGTGACCCTTCGGATCACTACCTTTGTATCTTGAGGGTAAATACCAAGTAGTGCGATTGCTGGGTCATAGGGTAGCTCTATTTTCAACATTTTGAGGAACCTCCATACAGTTTTCCAGAATGGCTGTACCAGCTTGCATTCCCACCAACAGTGTAGGAGGGTTCCCCTTTCT
>CM052810.1:18690396-18828444 GCA_028533885.1 Nasua narica
TTATATCCTGAGACTTGACTGAATTCCTGTATGAGTTCTAGCAGTCTTGGAGTGGAGTCTTTTGGGTTTTCCACATAAAGTAACATATCATCTGCAAAGAGTGAGAGTTTGACTTCTTCTTTGCCAATTTGGATGCCTTTACTTCCACTTTTCATTTCATTTTGTCTATATATTCATAGACTTTGCATGGCATATATGAAAATGTATGTATAAAGTTAGCATTTGCTATATTGTGAAAACCAGTGAGAGGACATTTATCAAAATATAGATGTATTTGAATAAGTTACCTAGATATTCATGTTGCACCTATACAAATATTATTTTTTTAAATTATAGTTGCACTCAATTACAAATGGTTGAAATGTTAAAAAACAAGATGTATCCATTATGTGCATTATAATTTACTGGTTGGTTGAGTGCACTTTCATTTTAAAATTATACATTTGTAGTACTTCAAAGCCAAAAGATTAGATAGCAAACTAAATTCATCCCCTTAATTAAAATATGCAAAAACAGATGCCAAGTTTGACTTGCACACCATGAATAGCCAGCTGCATTTTAAAAACTCACTTAAAGAAAAATAGGCTGTTTTGTTAGCAAGTTTTCCAGGATAGTTGCATTGTCCCAATATATTATCAGTTTCTTCATTTGTACCTTTCCATTTTTGTTACAGAGAGTTAAAGCCATGAGGCAAATACAAAATGATTAGGAGATTAAGAAAATTTGAACATAACTTGTGAAGTTGCTTTAAAATAAGTATTAAGATTTAGACAAATATATGTAATGGACAGTTATAAAATCATTATTTTGGCTGAAACCCCAGTAATTTAACTTGAGTTTTATTTTTGTCTATAAAATGAGTCTCTTTCTACATTTGCTTTTATAGAAATTATATAGAGTTAATTTTTTTTTTATGTTTTGCTATTTAAATTTAGATTTAGGTGAACAGCTTTATTTCTTTAAAAGATATGGTTTCTTTTGAATTCACAGTAGGCACAAGTATGTTTAACCATAAACCAAATAGAGGTTAATACTGTTAATCTACACATAGCATCAGAAGTTATAAGAACGGGGTGATGTTCCAGTAGAGAATGTGTTTAAGAAGGCAAAAGACAATTATGAAAGAAGAAATGGAAATGACCAATAAAATGGTCAACCTTTTAAACAATGAGATATCATTTTTTACCTATCTTATTAACCTTTAAAAAATAGGAGATCCATTGTTGGAAAGGTGCATATGAACACTATAAGCACTGTGGGTAGGGATTTATATGTTTTGGTGGAAAGAATTAACACAAATGAATTTGTTTAATTTCTTTTCTTTATACATTTGTAAATAACCTAAACCACTTAAGCCTCAGTTTTTCAGTCTATTAAAATGGGGTGATAATATTTATTTAATGGAACTATTGCATGGGTGAATAAGAAAATCAGGCATATAATATTCTTTGTATAATGCCTATAAGAAATCATATAAATGGTTACCATGATAATGGTGATAGTTTATGATCATGTCTATGTTTTCTAGAAAGAACTTTGGTAATCTTCATTTGGAAACTTCAAAATGTTGAGGTCTTTGGCCTAATAATTCTATTTGTAGGAATTTACCCTAAAAAATAATCAAAGTTTCTCCCTCTCTTTCACACAGACCCATAATATCAAATTTTATGATATACATTGAGTTTATAAAAACATCTATCAAGAGAAGAATAGTAAATTTCTTCAGGTTTTTATCAAAGCTAATTTGTGTATATTGTTAATAGGCTAAACTATTTTCGTATAAGTTTCAGAGAAAAATAGGATGCTAACCTGTAGGAACATGCTGATCTTGGTCCTTGGCTAGCACCACCCACTTTCCCTTTGTTTGAGGAGGTATCTACGGAGTTCCCCTTCTCATATTTTATTGTAGAGATAGCATTCCTTTCTTCTTTATTCTCGGATGCTTCACATTTATCAAGGAAACTTTAAAAACTTTTTTTTAATTTCTGACATGGCTACTTTATTTTTCTCCTCTCTGTCTACATATTTTCTCTTTCATCTCTTCTTCACATTTACTATAAACATGAATGTTTTTACCTGTTTAGAAAATACAATAAGCAAACAAATATCCAAAATCTGATTTCAAAAAGTGTTGCTATCTCGTTTGCTTCACTAGCTACATATATATTTACATTGTAAAATAAATTACAAATATCTTGACACTTCATTCCTAAGTACCTCAAGCATGCATCTCCCCTGCAAAAAATTCTCCTATTTTACCATAATACTGTATCACAGTTAACAAAATTGAAATAGATTACCTAATATTATTTAACATTAATTGTATGTTTGAGAATATTTAGATATTTCAAAATTGTCTTTTATAGCTGATATGTTCATGCCTGGAGTCAATCAAAGACAACACATTATTGCATCTTGTTGTTTTGGCTTTTAAATCTCTTTTAATCTAGAATATACTCAGCTTCTATCTCTCCGTCTCTCTCTGTCTCTCTCTCATTTTTTCCTTTTATGAAATAGAAAGTGTAACACTGGGAGTGGTACATGCCCAAAATTTTAACTTGGAATTCTGTCCTTTTCTATTCTGAAGCATATAACATTGCCATTTTATATACTAGGTTCCTTAATTTATGCAGTAAATATATAGTGAATATCTCAGCCATTGGACACATTGTAGTTAATGGTAGAGAAAAAGGTAGAAAAGGCCTTTATTCTTCTTCCTTTAAATATGTTTTCTATTCTTTTTAGAATGTCATTTACTCATTCAAAATAGCTGTTTGGACATAAAACTTTTAAGGACAGTAAGGACAATAACTTATTAAATCACATTGATGGGTCCTCTCCCGTTTAGGAATTGTACATCAATAAATGCTGAAGAAACATACAAGATACATTTTTAAAAAGGTGACTTCCATTCCAAACACTTCCAGCTCTGTTTCCAAAAAGCAGTTTTGGAATGAATTTAAGACAGGAGTGTAAGGCCATTAACCAAGGATAGATGTCTGCTGATCAGCTAATTATTTATGGGTCAAAAAATAAGAATGTAGAGGATCTGTTTCTGGCCTACTCATAAGTAAATGGAAGTGAGTGGCATCTATGATCTTACCTAAGTCACATGAGGAAGACTGGTTTTTGTGGCGGGCCATTTCCTGAAACACAAAATTTGGGGGGAGTTTTAAATCTCCACTGTTTTCTAGGAATACAGGATTCAAGTAAAATTGAACATTGTCAAAAAAGCCATGGTGATAAGAATAAACTTGTATATATGACCACCCTTAATGCAATTGGTGGCTGTGTCTACAATAATAAGCAGTGACTTTTATGACTTCGCCATAAAATTATAATGTTTGCTTTGAAAACATGGTACATGCCAGGAGAAGCAATAATAGAGTCCAGTGGATACAGTCCGCTCAGAAGCTGATGTGTGGAGAAAGCGCATGGGTTGGAATGGTACTGTCTTGAATATATTTGTGAGCACACAGAAAATATGTCCTGAGTTAAACAAAACAAATAAACAGTGCAGGAGATTTGCAAAGGTATAGACATCCTGTAGAGCTCCTGGGAGCAAAACCCAGTAAAACGGGGCTTATTATAATAAATGTTACTTTATTTTTATAAAGTTTGCAAAATGACCTATGAAATTCCATAACCTGAGGAAGTATAGGTGATAGTCACATAGAAAAACTTACCCCTTACCTGAAACACAATGAAATTGTGATCAAGAACCACCCCCAATATTTAGTTATTTCATCTTGGAATAACTTGAGGTATAAGGGTATGATTGAGATAATGCAATTCATAAATGGTAAAATTCCATTAATTTAAAGCTCTGTTTATATTTGCCATTTTTAACAGCAAACATGTTTTGCTTTTGATATTAGGGAAAAAAATACCCATTATGTAAACAGAAATATTTGAGATGTCTAAAAGAGTAAATTTTCCCTAGTGAGTTGAGGAAATGATAAAGTGAAAAATGGTACACACTGTTTCTCTTCTTTTGTTAAAATAGGAACACAATAATAGATAATGAGCTTCAGGCTAGTGTTAAGGAGATATTACCCTTAAGGGAAAAATGAGTTTCTAAGTAAATGGAACTAATCAAGAACCAGTACAGTGAGTATTTTGAGTCTCCAACTGTAACCAGTACCTTTTAGCATTTCCACAGAAGTTCTGAACTTGCTACTTCAATAATTAAATCTACTTTTGCTCCAGCACCTGCATTCAACATTAACTTAAAAAAATAATCAAATATTACTCTTGAGCTTATGTTTATTATTACTGCAATACTTAGAGACTTACTTATACTTAGAGACGTACTGTAAAGCAATTTACATAATTTATATTCATATACTGAAATGAAGGTAGTGACTTTGCTGAGGTAATTTCTATTATCTTTATGAAAATGCAGAGTTTTCGGCTCAACTATGAAGTAATTTAAATTGTGTTGTGAAGGTTTGGGTCCAAAACAATTATTTTATCATTCTCTTCTGGAAAAAAAAAAAAATGAAAAACAAAGTGGATCCAGATTTCTAATTAATCAACTTACAAATGTTCTCTGGTAAAGCTAAAATGGTTCCTAATACCATTTGTGTGACAAAGTTTTTTCCTACTGTATAGTGTTTCTCAAACCTGTTAGTATAGACACCCAGAGATTTTTCAGTCCCATGAGTTCTTTACTTAATTTTTTATTTTGATTATATCTTTTAATTTTAATAATAATTTAGCTATAACTTTACGTAAGCATATTCAGTATCATTTATGTGACCAAGTACAGGTCTGTTATTTCATGTCACGATTGCATTTAGCTTTATGATTTCATTGGCTCCAAGTAACACAGTAATAATGACAAATTAATTTAAAAAAAATGAGATAGAGGGATGCCTGGGTGGCTCAATTGGTTAAGCGGCTGCCTTTGGCTCGGGTCAGGATCCCAGGGTCATGGGATCCATTCCCACATCGGGCTCCTTGCTTGGCAGGGAGCCTGCTTCTCTCTCTGCCTCTGCCTGCCACTCTGCCTGCTTATGCTCTCTCTCTCTCCCTCTGACTAAAAAATAAATCTTAAAAAAAATAAAATAAAAAAATTTTTAAAATGAGATAGAAAAATCACAGAAACAGTGTGTTTGTTCCCTGCAAAGGTCAAATTACATCCACAGGACACTACAGAAACAAAGATTTGGTGGCTCCTTAAAGTGAAAAAAAAGAGAAATGGAATCATTGCATGGCTCAGGGTTGACTACATTGGGGGAACTCAAGAATTTTATTATAGAAGTCATCATATTCAAACTGAGGTTGGAAATTTACTGGTAGCAGTACAACATGATCCACTACCCTAAATTTAAGGTGTTAATTTTGATTTTGTAATTGTGTTTGTACTTAATGTATAAATTCCCTTTGGTTTTATAGTTATAAATCCAAAGAATAACTTGAAGTTTATCCGAAGATTTAAGTTTTCAAGTATTTAACTAATGCCATAATGTAAATTAATTGAATCAGAGATCACCCAGGATTTTTTTTAATGTAAAAAGGGGCCTATACATTCTTCAAGCTTGAGAAACTGTTCCTTGAATTATATATCTTCTTTCACTTTCCTATTTGCAGGATAAAGGAGGAAAAGAGGAGAAAATTCACTAAATTAGGAGAATTATTTTCATGTGTTTGGTTGAAATTACCTGTTACTATTATGTCAATCATTCAACATAGCTCTTGTTATCCTAACATTTGCCACTCAAGAAATTTATTAAAACTTGATAGAAAAACAAAACAAAACAAAACAAAAACAAAAAGAAACTTTTTAGGGCCTCAAATATTATAATTTGCTGTCAGACAGGAATTATGTATCATTCTGGGAAAATGGTTTAATGAAGACATAACCAAGGAAAAATGCATTTACTACTTTGAATTCTTTTAATTTGTTGCCATGCCAACAAGGTAGACTATTTCTCTTTCCTCCTTATCAGTCTTTTAACATGTGATGACATTTATTCCACATGCAGCAGTTACTGAGGCAAACATTTTGCTCTGTGCTGGAGATACAAAATGTAACAGACCATTGCTTATCCCATTGCATTTTGCAGTTTGGGTACTGAGGAGAATCCTGCAGTAAGAATTAAGACTTAAATTGGTTATTTCAAATGCTCCGATAGTTGATTAAATTGTTAAATCAGAACTCATTATTTTCAGTTAACTTTGTGGTATTTCAGAAAGATGTGTGCGTTTGTGTGTGTGTGTGTGTGTGCGTGCATGCACGTGTATGTGTGTGTGTGTGTGTGTGTATTCATTTTATGGTGTAGTTAAAAGAAAAAAATTACCACTAAGTGGTAAGGAACTAAGTTTTCTGAAGTGAGGGAATAGCATAAAGATCAAAGACATTTGACCAAAAGGGATGCCTCTGAGACTATAACAAAAAGATGAGCTATAAAATATGAGTTCTCAATTTACTCCCATTCTGCAGTAGCTCTAGGGGAAAAACTATAGTGTTAATATCCTATTACTAGGATTCGAATGGTTGGAGTCATCAATAGAACTTCAAATCAAATATATTGTGATATATTTGTAGCTATGTTTTACTTTTTGATTCACTTAGAAACTCAAAACTAAATTTTAAGTGTAAATTTCTTACTTCTCACTTCTTTTTGCATTCCTTTAAAGCATTATTAACTCTTACGTGCCTTCACCTTAGGTCGAGGTTAATTTATTTCCCTTTGACTTGTTTTAATTTCCATATGTGTTTTTATTACGTGTATATAAGCTGAAGTTTATTGAATAGGATAGTATACAGTTTAATAAATAAATAAATAAAATATCAGAACATTATTTCATATTTAAAATAAATTATGTTTAATTAAAATGTGTTATTTAGTTGAAAAGTACCTTCTAAAAATTGTATTATTGAAAGGCTAAGCACTATGTGAAATGTGGATTTTTTTTTCTGAGTTTAGAGTTTCAGAACAGGAAAACAAACAAACAAACATGAAAATCAAAATGATTTACCAACTTGGGGCACCTGGGTGGCTCCATTGGTTGAATGTTCGACTTTTGATTTTGGTTCTGGTCATGATCTCCAGGTCCCGGGAACCAGCCCTTTGTCTGCCTGCATGCTCAGTGGGGAGCCTGCCTGTTCTCTCCCCCTTCTCCCACTCTCTCACCCTCTAAAATGAATAGATAAATCTTTAAAAAACATTATTTACCAACTTGACAGAACATGTTATTTTTATCAGTAAAAATATCAACTATATTTCTTCCTATAAATACAATGTCTACATTGAATTATAATCACTCTGAAAAGGTAAATACGTAAATGATTATCCCTTCCATTTATTTAAGTCCCAGATGTCTTTCTAAGAAGTATTATATAGTGAAAATAACATAAATGTGCACACATTTATGACATAATAAAATAAAAGCCATCATTTACTGAGCATTTCTCATATGCTAAACAACACATGAAGGAAAATTTCTTATAACATTTCTTACACTCTCAGAAACAAGGGGCACAAATTCTGTCACCTCCTTTAAATTTCTCCCATTGCTTATAAGCAAACAGAGCTTAAATGATGTTAATCAAAGTGGTCAGGATCATAGGATTAGTGGTTGACGTGGGTTCAAACCCAGGCTTGGAAATTCCAATCTCTTTCCAGCACCAGCAATTCCTTAGAAAACAAACAAACAAACAAAAAACAATTGGGTAGAGTTCCTATTTTTCAGTGACCATGATCTGGTCTTATGGAGCTCATTTTCTTCATTTTGAATCTGAGAATGATATTTGTCTGACTCACAAGAAAAATGTGAATAGCCTCCTAAAAATCTTTTGTGTGCTTCTCTGTTCTCCAAAAGTATATATCATCCATTATTTATAATTTGTGTTGAAATTTAAACCTGTACCTCAGCAATTTTCAATATGTTGTCTGAGGCACTTTAGAGGACCCTCAGGACTCTTTCAGTGGATCTAGAAGGCCCTCCCTTTTTTCAAATATTCATTTATAGAAGACTGGATCTTCTCCATATACTTCAACCAAAACAGTATAACCCAAGAGACTGAATGCAGAAACAATGGAAAATTCAATTGTCCTCTGTGAAGCCATACATTAAGGAGATTCACAAAAATATAAAATGGCATTGTTCTCACTAAACTTACTTTTGCTTTGAAGAATAAGTTTTTGTCAACGAAATGTGCTATTTTGTTTCAATTTTATGTGCATTATTGTTTAAAAGTATTAGTAAATATTTTAAAACTTCTCAGTTCTAATTTCTAACACAGTGGGGGCACCTGGGTGGCTTAGTTGGTTAAGCGCCTGCCTTTGGCTCAGGTCATGATTCCAGAGTCCTGGGATGGAGCCTCACATCAGGCTTCCTATTCAGTGAGGAGTCTGCTTCTCCCTCTAACTCTCCCCACAGCTTGTGCTCTTTCTCTCTTTCAAATAAACAAACAAATAAATAAAACCTTAAATAATTTCTAACACAGCAATATCAATAAATATAATTCACTTTAAATAAAGGTCTTTGGGGTCCTTAATAAAATTAAGAGTGTGAATTCCTAGGATAAATTTGAGGAACGCTGCTATATATCTATATGTGTGACACTCTTTACTTTCTCTTATTACTATTAGATATTCATATAGATATTATTTATTTAAGGTGTAAACTTCTTAAAAATGAAAATAATCTTGTTTCCTTTATTTGTCCATGTATGCAATATCATGATTTGTACATAATTGGCACTCACAAAATATTTGGAGATTGTTAATTGGTAGAAGTTAATTAATTTATCCCCATTTTTATATAGGTACTTAAGACCAAAGCAGAAATTCAAACCCAGAATTATAGTATTATTTGGAGTAACAGCTAGAAAGTAAATCTGTCTCCAAAATTGAAAGATTTCATATTTTAACATTGGAGAATTATTTCCCCTGGTTAGAATATTCCAACTTTCTCCTGCTCCATTTGTTTTGCAACCCAAAACCAGGACATAAAATTATGTTTTATGTCTTTTAACTGAGTAAAAAGAACAAATTTTCTTCACTTTGAAGTTGAAACTTATTTTCAAAATATGAGTTTTAAAATACATATACTTAGGTATAAGCTGGAAGAAATAAATTAACTTAAAATTATTATAGTTATAGGGGTATAGTTTTTAGGGGTAAATAAAATGGAATTTAATTTTAGAAAGTATTTAGGCTTTTCAATGGCTGGAAAACCACCGGTCTTTCTCTTAGGGTCTTGGATTCTTATTTTTCTCTGTGAGCACATAGTCTCATCTTATTTCTGTACATGGCTGCCTGAGATTAGCATGTAGCAAATCAAAACATCCTCAAGATGAGAATTTCATAGGCAGATAAGGTGTATATAACTTAACAGGTCAATCTTGCATAACTAAGTGACTCAGAATGGTTTTGTCTCCAGTATAAACTCCCTACTAGAAGAATCCAATTGTGCTTTATCCTCTTTACAATTGGCAGAGCCTATGGTAGTAATATATTTGTGTTGGGAGGGAGAAGGTTTTTCAGATGGAATGTAAGGCTGACTTTGTGCCCTTTTTGAAGGAATGGAAAGGAATAAATATATAGGAAAAGTTTCTAGCATTAGGACATGAAATAACTAATTCCTTCAAAAGATGTTAGATCTTTAGATAAAGTAATAGAAAATCCCTACTGATTTATTAAAAATACATTTCAAAATTATATAAACTTTTGCTTCAATGGTTTTAATATTAGTTGTCATGAGGCGTCTAGGAGTTTTGATCAAAAACGAAAATGTTATTATAGCTACAGTAGCAAGTCATATATAATGCCTAAATGGCAGTTTTAGTTGGTTGCCCTCAAAAATAACATTATATTCCACCTAGATAAGTTTATCGGTTTCAGAATGAGATAAATGGGCCTATCTTTGAAACATTTTTAAATACAAATGCATACTTAACATATCAAAACTTTGCAGGATATATTTTTATGAATTTGCTCTATCGGAACTATAGAGAAATATTAAAACATCGTTTTTACATAATGTATAACATGGAGATAAAATATGTAATTTTGAAATAAACTCTTAGCGCCATTATAATATGCTTGTACAGAAAAGAAATTATCCAGAAAACACAGAGACTTGCAGTCAGCCCTAGATCAACAGGCACAAAGCTTGGTTTGTTTTCCCTGAACTCCTGTGTCCAGAAGTTTCAAAATGGTTAAAAAGAAGTGTAGAGGAAGCCTCTGAAAGAAATGATTCTGGGGTCACAGATTGTCACTATAATATTCTCTAGGAGTTTATAGGTCTGTTATTCTGCAATATAGATGGTGTTAACAAATTTTGTTCCATAAACAAATCTTGCAATAAAGAGAAATCAACACATGTTATTATACATTTTAGTGATATTCTTAAAATATTCATGAAGTAAATATCTAAGTCAAGTGATTAAAAATGAAACTGACTACAAAATACATTGAACACTGATTCTGTTCACTTTTTAAAAATCCAGCTTAACATGGAAAAGCTATGTAAAAACTCTAAAGTATTAAGTGTTTTAGTAGTTCTTATGTGTGGTTCTCACTGTGTATTGTTCTCATTATAAGTAGTAATGGTTACCATATGATATAGTTTTACATTAAGGGCTGGTAATGAGAAGACCTAGGTATGCCCACTTTTCCTTTGTTGGAGAAGCTAGGAGGTTGAGTAAATGATCAAAAGTGTTACAAAACAGATTTAGACCAGTGTGGAAAACCAAGATAATCTGTTGTGTTCATCATCAATACCCTTCCAAATTAGATGGGTGCGAGTTTGAATTTGGCACTGGTTTAAAGAATTTTAATGAATTATAATTTCAAATTATTTTTTAACAATACAGCCTTTATTAAGAAAAACACTTTTAGTGTTTCTGAAAAAAAGAAGAAGATAAAACTTTTTACCAATTACTAGATATGAAAGGAAAAACAAAACTCTTTGAGGGGGACTAAGAATTAAGCAAGGGTATAAAAGGAAGGGAGGTCAGCTAATGGCCTTGATTAAATTTCACTTAGATGAAGAAAGGTGGGATGGAGTTTTTCCACCTACATGATGCTTAATCTAATGTTTGAAAATATTGTAAGTTTGAACTTGCCAAGTAGGGTGCATAAGATGAAAGTTGCATTGTAAAACCATTTGCTCTGAGCCTGGTTGAGTAAAAGACTTTTCTCCCATTTTCTTTGAATCTCCCATACATGGTCCTACATTCCACTCATTTTTCAATTTTGGATATTATCTCCTTTAACAGTCCTGCCATTCAAACCTATTAGGCAGCTTTGCTCCACAAGGATATTCGGCAATCACATTATTTTCCTCTTGAGGACTATTGTCCAATTGTTTGTATCACTGATTACATGGTCAGATGGTTCCTTCTACATCTTCATTCCAGCACATGAGGAGCAAGAAATGGTTAAAGATGTTAAGTTGAAGCTGTAGATGTGCCATAGCATGGAACATACCCACTCACATTCTTGGCCCAAATTTAAGACCCATGTGAACACTTAATCAGAAAGTAAACTAAAGAAATGCAGGTTTTAGCTGGTTGGCCAAATGTCTAGATAAAAGATTTTTTTCTATGAAAAAGGGGAGAATAAACTTAGGACAATCAACTGGTTTTCTTCCATTACCTTCTACTCAAGTTGGCTCATGAGCCTTCTGTCAGTGGCATTTTTTTTCTTTTAATTGGCTCCACATCCAGCATGGAACCCAACATGGGCTCTGAACTCAAAACCCCGAGATCAAGACCTGAGTTAAGACCAAGAGTCAGCTGCTTAACCAACTGAGCTACCCAGACACCCCATTGTGGTGTTCTTTCTTTACATGTTTCCTGAACTTACTTTCACACCTGGCTTTACTTTCACTATCCTGTTACTGTGTTCCGTACTCATCTCTCCTTTTCCCCTTATTTTCTGGCTTCACTCCCCAGTTTTGCTCTTAGCTTTTTTAGCACAAAATCAGTTTTATATTCTGTACAGAAATGTGGTCCCACTTAAGGTCCAAAGAAATGATTGTAGGAATTCAGAAAGGTCAACTGTTTACAGTTAAGTACATTGAACAGGTTATCATGTTCACAGTGCATTTGATTTGGGTGTTGAGGGTTAAATAATGTTTAGGAGTTCTAGGAGAAGAAAGGATGGTTTTTGTTCCAAAGGACAATGTATTAAAAAATGCCATTGTTAAAAGTTCAGGGCTTTTACAGTAAAGTTAAAGTAATGCAATTTGTTGAACCCTTGTACATTCAATAATTTTTTTTTAAAGATTTTATTTACTTATTTGACAGAGAGAGAGAGATCACAAGTAGGCAGAGAGGCGGGCAGACAGAGAGGGGGAAGCAGGCTCCCTGCTGAGCAGAGATCCCGATGCGGGGCTCGATCCCAGGACCCTGAGAACATGACCTGAGCCGAAGGCAGAGACTTTAACCCACTGAGCCACCCAGGTGCCCCATATTCAATAAATTTTTATTTGTGTTGAGTATATTCTTCTTTGGTTGCTTGAATTCATTTTTGATCAAAACACCCCAAACTCACTATCCATGTGAATCTAATATACTACTGAAGGGAGAAAAAATATATAAAATTGGTAAATTATATAGTAGATTAGGAGACATGGCAGACCATGCCTATCATCTATCATCTATCTATCTATCTATCTATCTATCTATCTATCTATCCATCTACCTATCTTTCTATCTATCATCTACCATCTATCTCTCTATAGATATAGTTATATGTATTTGTAACACATTAATTAGATTATTCATTTAGGAAAAGGAAATGGTCATCCCTAAAACTGATGTTATCTTCACTCTGTTAAGATTTATAGTGAAGCAAGAACTATATACATAGTATGTGTGTGTGTGTATATATAAATATATATATTTATATATCATTTTAGCTATTATTGCTTTACTGAGTAGTTACTATTGCCAAACACTGATTCATACATTTTGTGTTGAATTCATTCATTTATTTACTAATGTAATTTATTGACCAAGGTACTGTTATTGTTAGTCCCATTTTTCTGATGAGAAAATCAAAGCATTGGTTTGGAAATTTCAGATTCCTTGTATTGGTACTTTTTTTTTTTTAATTTAATTTTATTTTTTCAGTGTTCCAAGATTCATTATTTGTACACCACACCCAGTGCTCCATGCAATACATGCCCTCCTTAATACCCACCACTGGGCTCACCCATCCCCCATACCTTTCCTTCCAAAACCATCAGTTTGTTTCTCAGAGTCCACAGTCTCTCATAGTTCGTCTCTCCCTCCAATTGACCCCAATTCACTTTTCCTTTCCTTCTCCTAATGTCCTCCATGTTATTCCTTATGCACCACAAGTAAGTGAAACTATATTATAATTGACTTTCTCTGCTTGACTTATTTCACTAAGCATAATCGCCTCCAGTCCCATCCATGTTGATACAAAAGTTGGGTATTCATCCTTTCTGATGGAAGCATAATATTCCATCGTGTATATGGACCATATCTTCTTTATCCATTCATCTGTTGAAGGTCATTTTGGCTTGTTTCACAGTTTGGCAATTGTGGCCGTTGCTGCTATGACCATGGGGGTACATATGGCCCTTCTTTTCACTGCATCTGTATCTTTGGGGTAAATACTCAGTAGTGCAATTGCAGGGTCATAGGGTAGATCTATTTTTAATTTCTTAAGGAATCTCCACACTGTTTTCCAAGGTGACACTACAGACAAAGAGCTAGTATCCAAGATCTATAAAGAACTCCTCAAACTCAACACCCAAAAAACAGATAATCACGTCAAAAATGGGCAGAAGACATGAACAGACAGCTCTCCAAAGAAGACATATAAATGGTTAACAGACACATGAAAAAATGTTCCTCATCATTAACCATCAGGGAAATTCAGATCAAAACCACACTGAGATACCACCTTACACCAGTTAGAATGGCCAAAATTAACAAGATAAGAAATAGCAAGTGTTGGAAAGGATGTATTGGTACTTTTGTTTTTGTTTTTCTTATTTATATATTATTTATTTTTATTGAAATATAATTGACATAATATTATATTAGTTTCAGGTGCACAACATAATTATTTAATACTTGTATATATGGCAAAAGTCTAGTTCACATCCATCACTACATTGTTATATCTTTTTTATCCCCTTGTGATGAGGACTTTTAAGATATATTCTCTTAGCAACTAACAAATGTGCCCTACAGTATTATTAGCTATAGCCATTCTGTACATTATATCCCAATTATTTAATTATCTGGTAACTAGAAGTTTGTACCTTTTGACCTCCCTTACCTATTTCTCCCACTCCCCAGTCTCTACCTCTAGCAACACCAATCTGTTCTTTGTTTGTCTGAGTATGGTATGTCTTTGTCTAACTAATTGTACTTAGCATAATGTCCTCAAGGACATAGATATTAAGCAAATAAATGAAGTGAAAATTTCTTCTTTCTTGTGTAAATCACAGATTGCTATGAGAGTGGCTGCCCAGGCAATTTTGATGTAAAGGAAGACATTACAAATGTGTTTGTTTTTTTTAAAGATTTTATTTATTTATTTGACAGAGAGGAGAGAGATCACAAGTAGGCACAGAGCGAGGCAGAGAGAGAGGGGAAGCAGGCTTCCTGCTCCCTCCTGAGCAGAGAGCCCGATGTGGGGCTCAATCCCAGGACCTTGAGATCATGACCTGAGCTGAAGGCAGAGGCCTAACCCACTGAGCCACCCTGGAACCCCAAGGAAGACATTACAATCTCAAAGAATAGTTAGTTGAGAGTCCTGAAAGTATGGATGATAAGTGATTTTCAAGAACTGAAAGAAATCCATAGTGCATAAAGAGGGAGAAGGAAGAGAGAGGCACATTTCAGTTGCAGAGGCAGCAAAGTCAGGAAATCTGCAGTTCTTTAAATTCAGGCTAAATGGTAGAACCAATAAAATCATTGACAAAGTAGATGGAGAATAGGAAAGAGAGAAACCAAAGATATTTACCAAATATTTCCCTTTGAAATTGAAAGACATTGGCATGGGGAAGACTATAGGTGGTAAAGTTTTGAAGGGGAGATTCAGAGCTTGTTTTTTGACACATTGTTTGAAGGGTTTATCAACCAGCCAAGTGGGAGGTCTCAATTATGATTTAGATATAGTAGTCTACAGTTAAGGTATGAGGACCATATTGGAGATACACATTTAGAAATTTCAATGCTTAATTTTAAACTTATGAGATGAATTGAGATTATCAAAAGAAGGGATGAATACAGAAGGGCTAAATATACAGTTATATTGAGAAAAATATGACAGTGAATTGGCCAACGTCAGTTCACACCAAAGAGCTAAGCACTTCAGACCATTTGTGAAGTTTCCATACTGGCTATTTGATTTGGGTTTTGGGGACTTGGGTTTATGTAAAAGGAATTGTACTCTATTTATTGAACTGCAGTTTGTTTTAGTCTGTAAATGACATGATAAGGAAAGCTTTCTTTTTCAGTATGTATAATTCTATAGGATTACTTATAACTGCTTTATTATTTTTAGTGGTATTAATGTACCATAGTTTATCTAATCATACTTTTATTCAGGGAATTTTCAATTTTTAATATTTAGCTTCACATGGGGTGATGGCTGCTTGAACACAAAAGAAATTAAATCGGTAACGATGGAGGAGTTAATTTAAATATTACAGGTAATACTATTATCTAATTAATTTGCATATGCTTAGATGTGAATATGAATTTTCATGTGAATGGTTTATCATCTCATTGGGTTTCAATCTTACTTCTAGCTCTAATATCCTACTAATATTAAGAGAATCTTGCCATCATGATGAGTAGGATTCTAATGTTCACAGATAAGAGTTTTCAAGTATCATTGGGGTTCTAAATTTCAGAGCACAACCTCATTTGGTGATTAGTTGGGTGAAAGGTATTTGTTAAATGCTAAGGAAAATTACAGTTTTTGCAGGACTGACTGAGAGATGCTATGTAAGCCTTTCAATGACAACTGCCTTGCAATTTTTCACAGATAATGGTCTTATCATTTAATATTCACTTCACGTGCTTCTCTTAAAACCCAAGTCCCGAGAAAGATGCCACACCACTCTCCAAGTAATGATGGGGCGAACTTCCCCAGTGTATACTATAACTCTTAGTGCACAAAGGCATCGTTCTGTGAGATATATTTCCAAAAGTGGAAATGCTGTATCTAAGGGTTTACAAAGTTTAATTTTTCTCATACTCCCAAATGGTCCTCTGGAGGCTAGAAGAGCTTATACTCTTCCCAGCATTTTATGAGAGTTCTAGTTACCCTACTCTTGATAACATGAATATTATCAATCTTTTAATTTTTGTAAATACAGTCATTAATATTTTAATTGTCATTACTCTGGTCACTTAGAGATTGAGTACCTTTTCATATAATTACTTCTGTTTATGTATTTTTACATTCTGACACATATATTTTCAATTGTGCTTTAATTTTCTTTGAAATGATTTGTAGTTGTCCCTTATATTTAATCCTTTATTTCATGTACTAAAGTATTTCCACCAAGCCTGCATTTATTCATATTTTAAGTTGGTTATGACATTGCTTTTCATGAAGAACTCTTATTGAGGCACCTGTGTGCTCAGTAGCGTAGGCATCTGACTAATGATTTTGACTCAGGTCATGATCTCATGGGTTCCTGGGATCCAGCCCTGAGTTGGGCTCTGTGCTCCACAGGGAGCCTGCCTGAGATTCTCTTTCTGCCCCTCCTCCCATGCACATGCTCTCTCTCTCCCTCTCTCTCTAAAATAAATAAATAAATCTAAACAAAACAAAACAAACCTTAAAAGAGCTCTTCTTTCCTGAGTGAGTGGGGGCTTTGTGAAGTGTGTGTGGAGCTTACTGCAAATATCTTTATTTATTTATTTATTTATATTTATTTATTTGAGGGGCAGGTGGCACAGAGGGAGAGAATCTTTCAAGTGGACTCCCTGCTGAGCATGGAGCTCCATTTGGGGCTCAATCTCAGGATCCTGAGATCATGAACTGAGACAAACCAAGAGTTGACACTTAACTGACTGAGCCACCCAGGGGACCCTATTTATTTATTTTTGGTTCTGTATTATCTTACTTAGTGGTCTGCTAAGTCTGTGAAATGAGTGTGGTCATTTTCCAATATTTTCTGCACGCTGTCATACTTTTAAACATATAAGAATCATCTATTCTTGAAATTTTGATAGCAATATCGTTAACACCATGTGGGAAGGGTGAGTTGAGATGTCTTTATTGAGTGATTCTAACTGAGCTTTAGCCAAAATACTTTACTGGGCCTTCCTTTGAGTTGTGCGTTGTTCTAAACAACTTGCTCATTCTCAGGGCCTTTTTCTTTTTTGTACCTCACAGCTAGAGAGAAACACTGAGTTCCTGCCATCTACATTCTGTGGTTGGCAAGGTTTCCTATTCCAGAGGGACATTTCACATTTTTTTTTGTTTTTGTTTTTGCTTCTCACCTCAACTACTCAGCTTTCCTCTGAATTAGAATTTAACTATGAGAATTAACACACAAAAAGCGTTCACTTTTGTTTCTTTTCTGCTTCTAGCGAGATGATTAGGAGAGGTGCTTAAGGGGACAATATGGTGGTTAAACAGATTACACCTTGAGGCAAATTGCCAGGATATGAGTTGTGACTGTGACTCTAATTGGGTTTTCAACTCTGAAGTTACATAATGTCACTGAATCTTGATTTCCTAATCTGCTAAGGGGATAATACTCCAACCTCATTAGGTTGGTGTGAGCTTTAAATGAGTAGGTATTTGTAATGTTCTTAGAATAGTGCTTTATTGTAAGTGCTCACCAAGTATTATCTAATATTACAGTTATTTAATAGGAATGCATAAATCTGAGTGAGGATAAATCATTTCAGCCATATAAGATGTGTGGCACATATAAATCTTAACCCTTAAACATGCTTACAGAAATGGATAAATATTATTTTCTAAAATTTAACTGGATTTTCATGTTTTTTATTTTTTAATTGAAGTTTAACTTATACATTAAAAAAGCAAGGTATACATGTACAATTCAAAACACCATAACAAAGAAACAATCTGTATAATTACAACATTTCAGACAATAGAATGCTGCCAACAGTCCAGAAGATTCTTCATGCCTTTTCCCAATTGCTACCCACTTCTTGCCTCTACCTTACAGATTTATTTTGACTTCTAACCCTATAGTTTGGTTTTGGCTGTTCTTGAATTTTATTTTTTTAACTTTTTAAAATTTTTATTTATTTATTTTTGTATGTGTGTGTGTGAGAGAGAGAGAGAAAGAGAGAGAGAGAAAGAGAGAGAGAGAGAGAGCACACACATGAGTAGGGGGAGCAGCAGAGGGAGAAGCAGACTCCTGGCTGAGCATGGATCCCTGATGAGGGAATCCATCCCAGAACCTTGGGATCATGACCTGAGCCTAAGGCAGACGCTTCATTGACTGAACCACCCAGGTGCCTCTGTTTTTGAATTTTAAATAATGGAATCATATGGTATGTATTTTTTTGTGCCTGGCTTGTTTCCACTCAACACTCTGTTTATTCCAGTCTTGGGTAAAGCAAGGTGATAAGTGACCTCCAACTCTCTAAAGCCTCAGTTTCCACACAAGGGAAGTGAGCTAGGAAGTGAGCTATTTCCACTGGTTTCTTCCAAATCATCTTTAGAATAATGTTGCAGGGCGCCTGGGTGGCGCAGTTGGTTAGGCAACTGCCTTCGGCTCAGGTCCTGATCCCGGAGTCCCGGGATCGAGTCCCACATCGGGCTCCCAGCTCTATGGGGAGTCTGCATCTCACTCTGACCTTCTCCCTTCTCATGCTCTCTCTCACTCTCTCTCTTTCCTAATAAATAAATAAATAAAATCTTTAAAAAAAAAAAAAGAATAATGTTGCAAAGATGCATTGTGACTGGTTTTTTTAGAAAGATGAGTCTTGTTAACGACAAGGTGCTTTTCTTCCTCCTCCTCCTCTTCCTCTTACTACTCCCCTTCTCCTTCTCCTTCTCCTTCTCCTTCTCCTTCTTCTTCTTCTTCTTCTTCTTCTTCTTCTTCTTCTTCTTCTTCTTGGCTAAAGCACACAATAAGATGATATGAATTTGGTTAGAGGCAGACTTTAGGATATAGCAAATTTTTTTGTAAATTTTTACCATTTCTTATTCTTATTAGATTTTTGGAAGTTTCTTCTAATCTTAGAGAGATGGATTGGCTTTCTCTGTATACTTAGGAACTGTCTATGAAGGGTTGCTTTCACTGTGGTAGCCAGTGCCACAGCCCAACTGTAGGGGAGGTAGATGAAGGAGTGCTCGTGGCCATTGGAGGGAGGTCTGCAGGTAGAGTGTTCCATGCTGTTCTCAGCAGGCTTCCTGGTGGAGTTAGCAGAGAGATTAGTAAGATCTGTGGTCCTTTGATGAATTCTGTATCCAGGTAACTGTGCTCCCAGACTTTTCCAAACACTCAGCCTTTGCCTATCACATTAGTGTCTTCCGGGGTGCACACACGCACACACATACATACACCTACACACAGATTGAATCTAAAGGGAAGTGTCCCATAAGTCTGGGGAAGACAGCCTCTCCTTATGTTCTCACTTTTTCCCCTGGGAGAAATTCTGGCCTGGGAGGGTCTCTCTTAGACTTCAGCTGTGATACCATAGTCAGTATAAAGTAGGTAAAGATGAAGTGTTCTTTTTATTCTCTTTAATGCATCTATTCTCAGATTTTATGCATTAGTGATGTCCCAGAACTTCTTCCCTGAACTCCCAGATTCCCACAAAGGTATTCTTGTCCATGGGTTGTTGTCAAAATCAATATTCCATAGGGGCATGATGGTAAAAAAAAAACCAAAAACCAAAAACCAAAAAAAAAACCTGCTATTAGCCATCTTGCTAATGTCACTCCATGAATCAGATTTTGATGTTTTAAAATTCCTCAATCGCAATGACATATAAAATTAGTAGTTCAAATTAGCTTATGACCTGAACAATTATTCTTTTACTATGGATTGTAACATTTATCATCCAAAATATCCTATCACATGTCCGTTTTTCTCCTCCATTTTATATCTTAGTGAAGGTTTCCCTCTTAACTCTGTTACCAAATAAAACAAACTGGGAGTCATTTAGATTCTTTCTCTTTCTTCAGGATCCATGCCAATGTTATCTCCTAAATAGTTCATAAATGAAGTCTCTATTTCTCTTTCCTACACTTGCTGTACAGGGTAAACCCTTAGCCTGACTTTCCTGGATTATACATTCAATCTTTTGATTCTACCTCCTTTCTCATGTTCTGACAACCTCTAACTTGTCTTCTTGCCTGGGGCCAGCCTGCTTCAACCTATCATGCTGTTTAATAGCTAAGATATGCTTTTTAAAATCTGCTGATGCAGATCCCTTTTCCTTGTGTCACCAAGCCTCAGGAAGGGGTTACAGATGGGGTTAGATATTGATATCATCCCATTTTGGGGCCACAGCAAGGGGACCCTGAATTCTGCAGTGCCTCATTTCAGGAGAAGCTGCATGCTTACCTTAGTTCATCACGTGAACCTGCTCATTTTCTGTTATTACTAGGCACGAATAAATGTGGAAAGCACTAAACCAAAATAGTGAAAGTCCTTTCAGTCAAGGACATATAAGAACTTCTGTGCACAGCTACACTATATAATGTGCTTGTGCAAATTGTGCACAAAAAATGTGCAAAATTTAAAAGAAAATCCCTTAGTCCCCAACAGACAGTTTTAATATTACCTCAAGTGGACAGCAGACTTACCTAATAGTATCTTTGGGCTTAAAAAAAGAAAACACTCCTTTGCAATAGGTGCAACCCTGTGTCAGATTGCAACACCAGGGTCAGTTTCCCTGTGTACCCCTGAACGGTGGCCCCATCTCCCTTTCCTCATCTCTTAGAGTACATCCTGTCTTCTTTTGAAGGGTGTATACCATATTGTTTCACAAATAATACCTTTATTCTTCCTGTCATTACTGACTTGGAAAACCCGCTTGAACTTCTCTTTAACAATTTTTATTCACCCAAATGCTTTTAATTCAAGTGTTACTTTTTGGAACCTTCTTTGCTCCCATTGAATTTATTATACACTGTTATCATGGCCATTATCACACCATTGTCTGTTTCTAGTATTTGCCTTTTCCAATGGATTAAAACTCCAGAAAGTTAGATTATTTCTCTCCAGAATTTTACTCCTAGGGATCTACCTAAGAGTAATGAAAACATACATGCGCACAGACTGGTTCACAAATGTTCTTACTGGCATTGCTTATAATAGCCGGAGGGTAAAAATAACCTAAATGTCTACCATTGTTGAATGGGTAAACAAAATGTGTGTTAACCATACAATAGAATGATATTTAACTATAAAATTCAACTATAAACTATGGATACATGCTATAATAAGGATGAACATCAGAGACATGCACGGTGAAAGAAACCAAGGACAAGAAAGCACATATTGTATTATTCCATTTATTTTAAAAGTCTTGAGGAGTCAAATATTTAGAGATGGAAAGTAGATTGATGAATGGCTGGAATAGAAGAGAGGAAAATCAACAATAAATATGCATAAGGGATTTTTAGAGTGATGAAAATATCCTAAACCTGATTTATGGTGATGGTTGCATAACTTGGTAAACTTACCATAATATTCTTTAATTATACACCTGGAAAGGATGAGTTATATAATATGTGAAATATTCTTCAATAAAGTTATTTTTAAAAACTTAGATTACATCTTTATTTATCTTTGTAGCTTTAACTACAAAACCAAGATATGGTCCACACAATTTTTTGGTGTCTTCAGTTCTACCAAATATTGAGCTTTCCCCTTGTTTCTACATAGTTATTTGTTTGATTTACTTATTACATCTTCATTTATAATTAGAATATAGAAGCCTTAACTGCAACTGGTAAAATTTTAGTTGGTAACACTATCACTCGTGACTCTAATATAGTTCCATACAATATTATGTTTGCTGTTCATTATACATTTTGCATTTTTCCGTGGTACTTTCTGCTGAAAATGAGTTAGGATAATTCCTGAAACAAAAGTTCTACAATGAAATAGAATTCTGCAAAATTGCATAATATTAGCCTTTCTTGGAAAACTCATAAGAAAAATGTTGTTTTGGGGCACCTGGGTGGCTCAGTGGGTTAAAGCCTCTGCCTTCGGCTCAGGTCATGATCTCAGGGTCCTGGGATCAAGCCCCACATCAGGCTCTCTGCTCAATGGGGAGCCTGCTTCCCCCTCTGTCTCTGTCTGCTTCTCTGCCTACTTGTGATCTCTCTCTGTCAAATAAATAAAATCTTTAAAAAAAAAAAAAGAAAAAGAAAAATGTTGTTTTATAGTTTTTGGAATCCTGAGTTAAGAACTCTTTTAAGTTTGTGTTGGCCTGCTAATGTTATGATAATATTACATTAAAAAAAAAAACAAATTGGTAGTAGTTTATAACAATAAACGTACTTCTCACTGACAGCTCTTAGGTTCAGCTGGATGTGAGTCTAGTCACTTCAAGTATCAGTCTTTCTGGGACCTGGGTGAAGGAGCTGGATGTTCCCCAGAGCAGGGTCTTTTCAAAATGAATGACAGGAGACCAGAGGCAATGCTAAAGCACCCAGACACATATAAAACCTCTGCTTGGATGTGGCATATGCTGTGCCTATGAATCAGAGGACAAAATCAATGGTCAGAGGAAATATACTTTATCCACAGTGAAGTCACAGAAAGGGAGGGAATGGAAGGAAGACCTGTGACCTGGGAAGCAGAGTTTTCTTAACTTACAAATAGAACTCCCTCCCCTATATTTTCACAAGTTTGGAATCCCAGATTAATGGGCCATATATTGGGGACAGTGACAGCATGAAATTGTAATTCTTAGCTCTGGCTACATATTAAAAGTACTGGGAGCGTTTTTTTTTTTTTTTTTGGTGTTGTTTTGTTTTTTTTTTTTAAATATTGATACTCAGGTTCAATGTAGAACAATTGAAGCAGAATCTTTGGGGTGGCACAGGCATCGGTACTTCAAAATTGCCTTCATTTGATCCACGCCTGTATAAGGAAAGGTTGAGAACTATTGATGTAGACAAGTGGAATATGGCAGAATATTTTTCATATTCTTTATCTGCACATTTCTAATTAGATTTCAATATTTATTATCTCTAGCCTTCGGGCCATTTTACTTCAGGCATATATGAATGTTAATTTTCCCATTAAAGAAGGAGTTATTCTTAATGTTGAGGTGGGCTTTATTCTAGTGTTGAGGCTTTATCAGGATTCTAAGTTCTATTTTTCTGAGGGTGAGTCTGTAGAGAACAGTAGATTATGAATCTCTTTGCGTGATTTTTACTCTCCTATCTTTCTCTGTATATTCTTATAAGGGAGAGAGAATATATTTTGAGTCATAGATACATTATGATTAACTATTATGTCTTCCAAGAGGAATAGAAAGCACAATATGGTCTCAATGTTCTATTTGCATAGTTTTTAAAATGCATAGCTAAGTAATTACAACATTGTTTTAGAAATGCCGTAGGATATTAAATCTCTTTGGCCTCAAACATTTCAGTCACCCATAGGAGACTCTTATTTTTACCATAAAATAAGGATCTGTTATTTGGTTTGAGTTATATTAATTGATTTTTAAATTAGTTTTCAAATACTTTGAATATAAAACACTATTTTATAACCTATATTTAATGAATGAGAAACATTCCACGCATATTATCACTTTATTCATATTTATGATTTGAAATTCTCGAGTATATGTAACATGGTCATTCAGAGTATAGAATAAGAAAGGAATGGAGAAGTCTAAGTTGTATCAAAGCATATTAGCAATAAAAAGGCAAGAATCAATACAAAAGATAAGCAGAGTACATAAACCAGGATAAAGTAACCAGTAGCTGTGGATTATAGTATACAATTGCAGATGATCACAGGAAAAGTCACTTGAGTTATTGAGTGATACTAAAAGGGTACAACAAATATCCACTGCAAATTTCCTTCAAGCAAAGGACAAAGGAAGCTCCAAACAATAATGGCAGAGTTTAAAAAGAAGACCACCGACAAAAGAAAAGAATATTGAAATTATAAAAATTCCTGAAGCAATTTAGGAAATAATTTTTGGAAATGGTTTAGCTTTCAGGCCACCAGGGGAGGAAAAAAAATGTCTAGGTCCTAAAACACATCACAAGGCTAAATTAGATATTGCTCATTAGGTATTACTTTTGTAAGGAATTAATGTGGGTTGTTCTGGTTATTTATTTCTGCACTAAAAAATAATCACAGGATTAGTGGATTAAAACAACAGTAATTGTCTTTTCTTTCATGGTCCCAGGCTGATTGGTCTCAGCTGGGTGATTCTTAGGGTCTTGCTTGTGGTGCCAATCAGATGGTGACTAGGTCTGGAATGATCTCAAAGGCTTTTTCTCTCATGCGCCTCCATCTGACGTGGGCTTCCTCACATCATGGTGGCTGAGTTACAAAAATAAGTCTCCCAGGAAGACCAGGCAGAAGATGTATACCCTGCAATGACCAAGCTTTTAAAGTCATATCATGTCACTCCCATTACAGTACAGAGATTCAAAACACAGATGTGTAGAGCCCATATCTCAAATGGGAGGAGTGTCAAGGTCACTTGTAGAAACAGGTAGGATGGAAGATTTGTAACTACCATCTGCCACAAGGATCTTAAATTTCCTTTAAATTTTACTTTGTTGTGGGCAATAAAATTTCACCCAGCCTTATATAATGCAAACATCACAATTTACCCCAAACAAGAATGTTAATATGGAAGCTAAAGTTTTGGATATTTATAGGATACGAATTAGTGCAAGTATCCCAAGAGTTTATCTCACTGTTGAAGGTATAAGATAGGTAATCACCTGTGTCTCAGGCCTGAACACATATTATTCTCCTTCTCATTATTGCAATTCAGCCTTGGTCTTTTAATTCCTCTGAAATTCCAAGCTGGCCATCACCTTATAGTCTGTTTTTTTGGTTCTTTAATTTTGTACAGGTAGCTTCTTATACTTTAGCACTCTGCTCATATATCAGGCCTTCCAAGGCCAGCATCTGGTCACCTCTTCCTCAGGTACTCTTCACTTTTTATCATCTTACCCTATTTCCTTGATTTTATCTATATCCCACCCCTCACCTGTGCATTAGGTGAAAATCTCAATGAAAATACTCTGTCATGTTCATGCTCGTGCCTGCCATAGTGAAAGCTTCAGAAAAAGATCCATGAATCAATGAATGCCTAAATTGATTTTGTGTGTATGCTTTAGGCAGCGTATTTTATGGGGGGGCATCTCTGCCTTTCTTAAATGGTCATAAATCAGACAACCTGCAGCTTTAGGGTATGCGTTCCTATCTCATTATTCTGAAGCTGCACAGAAACCAATGAGTTCTTCCACACATTAGATTATACTTCGAAAGTTTGAATACAGCATCCCGTCTCATTTATATCTTCCCTTCACTTTAAAGGTTGTGTATGCTTTTAAATACTTCTAATGTGACAGGTTTCTAATCCTCTTGTCATCTTTGACACATTTCTCTGGTGGTTTTCAGTTGAAAGTGTGTGCTCCCAGTAGAACATAATACTTTAGCTAATGTCTCACCAGCTGAGGTTATAATAGGACAGCACCTCCTTTGTTAGGGGTTCTATATTTTTATTGTTGCAGAATAAAATGTTTTGCTTCTTCTGAGGAAATGTGTTTCACAAAATATCAAATATATATTTCCATTTTTAATTGTTCGATTTTTGCCAAAGCGAAAATCAGAGTCCCTTATTTTGTCAAGTGTCAAGTATCAAGAATTTTAGGGCCTTTTAAAGCTGACATTTAAGAACCAAGAAAACAAAAGTTATTCTAAATAGGTTACGCTTCTAAAATAAATCCAGAGGATTGACACAAAATGAGATCATGCTGTTTTCACATCCGAGATCAAAAGAAGCTTCCAAATAATTCATAAGACTTCTGCTTTAATGCCATATGGCTGGCATCTTGGAAATAACCAGCCTGAACTTCCTATTTAAAAACGGTAAAGACCTTCAGAAACAGAACACAGCAAAACCTAAAATTGATGAACAACTAATTGCTAGAATCACTTAAATTGGTAATTATTTGGCTTATGTGTTTGGGTTAAGGTGCTCTTTTCTCCTAGTCCTGTTCATATTTTGACTCTAAATTCTGTAATCTGTAGAACTTTGGTAGGAGCATCAGGACAGTAGTCAGACTTACTTAGATTCAAATCAAAGGTTCATCCCTTGTTATCTTATTGACTTTGAGACCAAGTACTTGGCATCTTCATGCCTCAGTTTCCTTATCTGTAAAAGAAATGTAGTAATAGAGTCAAATCAGAAATGTATATAAAGTACTTAAAATATACAACTTAAAATACACAGTCAAGCAAGTGCTCAACAAATATGGGCTACCACGGGTCATGTTCATCTTATAAAAGTTTGCTTAAAACTATAAAGGCATGTGATTCTTCCTTCAATGTTCTCTCTATTGGCTAAGACATCTACATTTTTAGCACCAGGATATTGAAAGTCTGTTGCTCCAGTGCTAAGAATTTGCCTTTTGAGGCATCTGGGGTTCTCTATCCACCAGCATCTCCACCACTATTGTGTCTCAAGCCCCTGGTCTCTCCAGTAGACTGTTATTACTTAAGTTCATGTCTGCAGACTGGCAGCTTGAGTATTAGCTGGAGTTAGTTAGAATTCAGAACTTCAGCTCTATCCTGGATCTACTAATTCAGAATTTGCATTTTAATGAGATGTCAAATTTATTCATATGCTTACCAATATACAAGAACTATTACACATTTATTTGAAGACTATAACTCCCAGCAAAAAACTGGTCAAAAGAATAGATACAAATGTGAAATAAGATCTTTAGAATCTACTTGTAAATCCAGGTGTGCTGGTTTGGAGTCAAAAGCAAGTGATACACTCTGGAATTTAAAGTTTTTTTTCTAACCATTTTATCTGTACACAGTTGGATATACACAGGGGATGCAGAATGGATTAATGGTCCAGTGTTTGGGGCTGGAAACAGAATATATCAATTGACCTCCAGCTCCAGATATAGGAAGAGGATTTGGACTGAAACCAATTAGATGGGAAATAGAAAGGACATTGAAAAGTACTGTTTGTATTAAAAACAAAAATGCTTGGATACATTTCTCACCACAAATGAAACATTTTTAAAGAAATAACTGGAAGAGAGTCTGAAACATAGGAGATAACAAATAAATATATGTTGAAGTCAACCAAAAGAGAACATAGAGAGAAAATGACAAAGAGCAAGATGACCTTCCGGGCTTTAGGAAGCTCTGTTTGGTGACGACAACAAACAATTACAACAGGATGCCATGGATGCCATTTGCACAGGGCATATGAGAACTCTCATGGGTGTCGCATCCAACTTATGCACATACATGACAAGGGGGTATGTAAAAGACAGCAGTTCACCTGAATTTAGAAGACACAATTGCTGTTTCTGGGGGTGAAAGGGTAAGTAATGACATTCCAGAAAAATCAAGGTAGCCTTTCCCATGAGTCACGTAAGATCAGCAAGTAGCAGGGGATGCCTTTGGAGAAATAGAATCCACAGCATGGAGGTTCTTGCATGATATCCTGAAGAGCTTGTGTATAATGGGGTGGGAGTAGAGGTAATTTTTTTTAAAGATTTTATTTATTTATTTGACAGAGAGAGAAAGATCAGAAGTAGGCAGAGAGGCAGGCAGAGAGAGAGGGGGAAGCAGGCTCCCTGCTGAGCAGAAAGCCCAATGCGGGGCTCAGTCCCAGGACCCTGAGACCATAACCTGAGGCTTAACCCACTGAACCATCCAGGCACCCCTAGAGGTAGGTTTAATTGATGCTTTGAGAGGGCAAAATGTTGATGAGTTTATTTTATATAATGATGATAATAAGAATACCTAACTGTGTACTGGCCATGTATTAGATGTGAGATATATGTGATTTTGTGTATTTTTGAATTGTCTTATTTTATCTTAAAAAAAAAAAACCCTATGTATTAAGGGCTGCAAATATCCTCATTTCAGAGGCGAAAAGTATAACCTCAGGAAAATTAATTAAATTTCCCCAAATTATGCACAATGAAGCCTTGTACACAATAATGTATATGTATCAATGAAAACGAGTTTCTTCGTATTTTTTTGCCTCTAACTTCACCATGGTCTATCTTCAGTTCTCAGGAAAAGGAAAAAGCAGATATTTCTATGTGATGTAAAATGAGTGACCTCAATGGATGTAGGCAGTAGTGTAAAGAGAGAGATTGGGACTTTATCAATGCATGATCACCATAAGCAACGTGCAAAACAGAATCCTGCCTGGCTGAGCAGAGTATTTGGCCCTCAGGATATGATATAATAGCACTGAAGGTCTTCGACAGTCTTCAAACCAACTATTTCTGGGTCCCACTCGTCCATTCTGAACTGGTTACCCTCCATTGGCTTTCATATTTGGGGCAAAGTGCTCAGCTTGGGTTCTCAGTTGACCATCCTCTGAGGAATTTTACCCACTTTTCTGTTATTCTTGATCTATTTTTCTTAGCCATCTCTTTCTCTTTCAGTTTACTCTCTTACTTGAAGGGCATGTCTTCCAAGAGCTTACCGGTAACTGCTCCTTGGGGGGAAATTTTACTGAGATCTTGAATTTCTGAAAATATTCTTATTCTACCCTAATACATCATTTTCTATTCCTATTCTCATGTATTACCATATTCTGGGTATAAATTTTTTTTTGATTGGAAATCATTTTCCATCAAATATCATTTTGATGGAAATAATCATCAAAATGATATTTGATGGAAAATGATATTTTTAGATATTTCTCCTTCGACTTCTTCCTTCCAGAGTCACTATTGAGAAATCTCAAGTCATTCTGAGCTTTCTGTGTGACCTTTAGTGTTTTTCTCTACAAGCTTCTTAAATCTTCTCACTGTGTATAGCCTTCTGATATTCTAAAGTCCTGTCCTTTTTGCAGTGAAGTTGGTGTTGGTTTACTTTCATTAACTTTGATTATCACTTAGTAATAGCTTTCAATCTGGTAATGTGGATTATTTGGTTTTGGGAAATTTGTTTATAAATTTTTCTGTTCTATTTTGTGTAATCTCTCTTTGGAAGTGTGAACGCCTGAATGCAGGATTTTCTGGTTGAATCCTCTAATATAATTTTTATTCTCATACTCTTCATCTTTTTTGTTCAATTTTCTTTAATATTTTGACTTTATTATTAATGCTTCTATTTTTTTCATCTCTAGTACTATGTTTTAAATCCCACAGTTGTTTTTTTTTTTTTTTTTGGTTCTTTCTTTTCCCTTCTTTTTTTTAGAGAGAGCACACATGCAAGAGAGAGAGAGAGAGAGAAAAGGGGAGAGGCAGAAGGAAAGGAAGAGAGAGAATCCCAAGCAGGCCCCACCTGCCCAGCACGTAGCCCAACACGGTGCTAGATCTCACTACCCTTAGATCATAACCCTGAGATCGTGACCTGCACCAAAATTGAGAGCTGGGTGCTTAACCAATTGAGCCACCCAGGCACACTTTCTTTTAATTCTTGAAATATTCCTTATATTATGATACCTGGGTTGCATTATCTTTTCTTACTTTTCTGAAAATATTTAAGCATATTTTAATTTACTGCATAACTTCTGTTTCCACCAATTTGCTTTCTGTTGATTTTGCTCTTTTTCGGTGTAGTTAGAGGCTTTCCTCATATCTGATAACTCTTGATTTTAGCTTATATTTAAGGATAAAAATATTTTAAAAAGCCTGACATCAAATTCTGAACACAAAATGAAGCTTGATAACATTGGAATTTACTGTGGGCTGATCTGAGTGGAGTGTTTAATGGGTAATTTCTCATTTCAGCATATTTGAGTCTTTCTTCTTGATGGATCAATTTTTGCATTGAAGAGTGTTCCAAACGCTTGCTCAGAGACTGAAGTATCACTTCCAACGTTCTGAAAGAACAGAGAGGTGGAAGGAATATGAGGATTCAGCATTCAATATTCACATTTTTTCACCTTCTAGAAGTGTTACTTAAATATTCAATTATTCCTGGAATCTTTCGGCCTCAGCATAACCTGTTTGACTCCTTCGAGGAGAATGGAGTGAGGGTAGTGAAGATTGGCTTTAAAGCTCCTCACACTTTTTCTCCACCTATTTCTTATTTTAGTGACAACCCCTCACCATCAAGTGAGGCTGGATGTGTTGTGTCCCTTACTAGAAGGAGGACTCTCAGCATCAGATCTATTACTGTGAATAGTAAAGGAGAATAGGTTCTCTAGGGTTGACATTCAATAGAAAAATATGTTCATTTAACAGAAATACATTTATAATTGTGCCTATGTATTTAATTGTAATAATTTCACATTTATACTACTTTTCTTTTTTACTTTAGAGCAATCTTATAAATGTGAACATATTTTATAGAAAATAAGTAGACAAAAGGCAGTGTATTTGTGTAAAATTATGGAAACGAGTGCCAGCGATTTAGAGACATGCTGATTTTTTATGAATTAATTAAAACTATCAAAGAAACTAAGATAGAATTACATGAACAATATTGACTAAAGTGTGAAAATTATACACTGGTTAGTATCAAAGTCTTCTCTGTCATTAATATGGAGAATTGTGAAAGTGAATCGTGTAAATTTTCATTTGAAGTGCAAGTATACCAACAAATAGTTTATATGACAACTGTGCAAATTAGAGAATATTTGCATGTTATGAAGTTTTCATTTATAAAACAAACTATAAATAAAACTGTATATAAGGGAGTATTTAAAGAAACACAGAAAATACTGTTTTATACTAAATTTTAAGTGACACAGATTGCTGATTAAACAGAAGACCCTGCAAGTTACCATTAGAGGTGGCAGACAATGTTCTCCTCTAAGCAATCATTGTAACATTGTGCAGAGGGGAAGATGAATAGGGAGTGGAATTAAATGAGATTGCACGTCTCTCTGTATGTTTCAGAGAGATAGGCATTTTAAACTGGATCATGAAATGGATTGGGAGCTGAAAGGAAATCTGAGATAAATGAGAAGGCAAGCATGAGATTTAGTGTAATACGGATTCATACAAAAACCTCCCGCACAATTTAGAAAATGGGAAGTTGAGATCTGTCCGTGTTGCTTCAGAGCAAACAAAATGTGAATTTAAAAGGAGTCAAAGTCGAAGAAAGAGCGTATTTTCAGAGTACTGGGGAAAAATGGCCACAGGCATGTTTAGAGATGTGAAATGAGTAGAGGTAAGCTGAATTTTCTAAATGAGAATGATCAATAAGGGTTGATGGTGATTAAAGGGCTATAAAGGGGATTAAAGACCTGAGCTTGGAAATAGTCCAGATCAAGCAGAAATTGTGATTTTGAAGCATATAAATAATAATAACTATTGTTACTATTATTTACTATCTAAATTATTTTAATGAGCCTTTTGGGTCACCAGAAAATTTCTAAGGAATATAGAATCAATCAGATATTTCCCACAATCAATTTGTGCCTTTCGGAAAAATAAACTAGACACATCATGATTGATAACTGGAGCCACGATGAAAAGCAGTAACAGCAAAAGCAACAGCAAAGCCATAAAATGTCCCCACTCTCTGCAGAAGGAGTCAGATTTTTTTTGGGGGGGGAGGGAATATAATTGCCAGAAACTCCAATTCAATTGTAGTGAATAGAAAGTGGGGATTTGGGGTGCCTGGATGGCTCAGTGCGTTAAGCCTCTACCTTTGGCTCAGGTCATGATCCCAGGGTCCTGGGATAGAGCCATACATCTGGCCCTCTGCTCAGCAGGAAGCCTGCTTCCCCCTCTCTCTGCCTACTTGTGATCTCTCTCTGTCAAATAAATAAATAAAATATTTAAAAAAAAGAAAATGGGGATTTATTAGTTCATAATAAGTGGTTTTGAAAAGAGGTGGAATTAGACTAGGGCAAGATTCCACCCAGACATTAGGAACATATTAGGAATCTGCCCTCTCCCTTCCCTTCCTCAGGCCCTCAGCTTGCTCCTGTCTTTGGGTTGCTATCGTTTTCTGGAAGGTTCTTTCCATACAGTGGGGACAGACACCTACTTTCAGAATCAAGCCTTATCTTAACAGCTCATGAACAAATGGGCACTGGAAATAAAAATAATAAAATGCCAAATACAACCATATGAATGGTTAATTAAGGAGAAGAAACTCCCTGTTTTATTTTCTTCAGCTAACCCAGTTCTGTTACCTTCACCACTGGAGACCAGTAGGAGAAGTTGGTGGGATCAACCACTCTCCACAGACTGGATAAAGTGCTGTCTACTAGCAGTCAAAGTCGCTAACTACACAGTTCCCCAAATGTTGGCTGCAGTGTTTCAGGGAACACCAACTCTGAGCCAGATACCCTGCTATAAGTATATCAGTGCAAAAAGAAACAAGTATTTCTGTTCTCATGGAACAAAGGAAACCAGAAAATAAATAATATTCACACAAATGAGTACATGACGTAATGCTTTAGGAGGTGATAGATATTTTGTAAAAATGAGAAAAGCTAGAGTAGAAGAAAAGGGTTTGGTGCTGCTGGGATCTGGGATACAGCAGAAGTGGTACATTTTGGTGCTCAGGGTAGGATCCGCTGAGAAACTGATGCCAGAACAAGCCTGGCGTTGACTGTGGGAGTTAGCCGTGAAGATACCCGGAAGAGTAGCTCTCCTTCCAGGCCTAACACAGGGGTTCTCTAACATGTTAGAGTAATAACATGAAGGCTATTGTGGTTAGAATTGGAGAGTCAGAGGGGTGCCTGGGTGGTTCAGTCCAGTAGGTTTCTGCTGTTGGCTCAGATTAGGATCCCGGAGTTCTGGGATCAAGCCCCACATCTGGCTCTGTGCTCAGCAGAGAGTCTGCTTCTCCCTCTGCCCCTTCCCCTGCTCGTGTTCTCTGTCTGTCTCTCCCTCAAATAAATAAATAAATAAATAAATAAATAAATCCTTCAAAAAAATGGAGAGTGAGAATATGATGTCAGAAATTATACATCGTTTTTTGACCTTGACTTTTACTCTGAGTGAAACGTGGAAACTTTGAAAGATTTTGTGCAGAGGAATGACATAATCCAAACTATATTTTAAAAAGATCACTCTGACTATTCTGTGGAGACTAAATCGCAAGTGGGCAGAGTGACACAGAGATCAGTTAGTAAGGCACTAAGTAATCCAGGAGAGAACTGACGGTGTCTTGGACTAAGATATCTCATGAACCTTCTGCTCCTTGAAGAGGCACTAAGCAGGCAGAGAACACATGTCTACTGAAGCAATTTGGATGGCAATTTCTGTTTGATTTTGCTAAAGCTTAATGGAGAGAAAAAAACAGCATTACAAGACTTTATTATAATATATGTAGTTATCAATACTGTAGATACTGATAGCCTTACTAATAATATTCTGTACAATTATACTGGTCTCTCCTGTGTCATGTATTTACTCGATTATATTCTCCCATTATTCTGTGAAGTAAGGAATCCAGACATTATCAATGCCTTTTTGTAAGTAGATAAATTAATGATACAGAAATAATTGTCTTGCTCAGCTCAAGAGATCTTCAAAAATTCCAAGTGTCAAGCAACATTGAAAATGCACCCAGCTTATCCTGCTATTTTCTCTAGTGAAGTGTCTTCCTGTTCAACATGTTATTTTTAGTGAAGTTGTGTGGTTGTGTCCATTTTCTTCCCACTCACTCCTTTTGACATCCACAGATTCTACTCTCAGTGTTTTGATTGCTCTTTGAAGAACCGCCCCCTGGTCAGCGTTTCTCCGTCCCTTCTTTCCTTCTTTACTCCTTGAGGAGTTTAGAACATATAATGGAACTATTGTTTTCTTTGTGTCCTCAAATTCTCTCACCCTTTGCCTTTTGTCTTGGTTCTAATCATCTGACCTTGGGTATCATAAGATGCTGAGTTCTATATTTTCCACTGAAAATTCCATCTATGAAAAAGATGAGTCACTTCTCCTGGGTACTTAATAGAACTGGAAAACATGGGATTCTCACCATTAAGTATGTTGGGATTTAAGCTGATCTCATTTGAATGTGAGAGGACAGGCTACTCGTCTGGATCATAGAACTGATTCTCTGTGGCTGTAGCCACTGTGTGCCACCGGGTCATTCCACGCCAAACTGGCCATGAGAGCGGCCATGTATCCGGGCACATTCTATCCTGTATCCTGAGGGAACAGTATCCATTTAATCACCTTAGCATCTCGAGGTAAGAGGAACACCAGTCCTGAAAGCCTGCACTCCAAGAGAATTTCAGAGTTTTGTCATTAAAAGCAACTAGTGAGATTGAAGAAACAAAAGAAAAGCAAGCAGGCAAACAAAAACAGATTAGTTAAATCAGCAATTCTGAGGAAGGACACTTATATAGGAGCTTATATAATTTTTTAAAATTTTTTATTAACATATAATGCATTATTTGCCCCAGGGTACATGTCTGTTAATCATCAGGCTTACACATTTCACAAGAGCTTATATAATTTTTAAAAAGGCTTTCTAGGTGATATCAATTTAGTTAAAGTTGAGAACTAATGTTTTGAATGGCATCATGAACCTTAAAATACTCCAATAACACTTTGTGTGTATTGTTTTCATAGCAGTTAATAACATGTATGGGATACATATTATTTTTCTCCTTTTTTGAATTGATTGAAGGCACCTTAAGAGCAGAGACTAATTTTTTAAATCTCCGTGACATCCTTAATACCTAGCACATATACAGGGTTCTTAGAAATACTTATTTTATGAGTATTCATGATTGAACACTGACTGTACAGTCCTATAACTTTTTTTTTGTTCCCACTTGTGTTAGTTCCGACACCTACTCTCAGGCTATGTTTTTTTTCTGTCCATGACTGGTTCCTTTAACTGTTATACACAGGGTAGGTAAGTTGCTATAGGAACACTAATAAAACAACTCTCTGGAGTGTCTCTTGTAAGGCTACCCTTCAAAGCAATCCTCACCAGGTGTATTAGTTTCCTAGGGCTGCTATAACAAAGTATAGCAAATTGAATGACTTAAAACAACAGAAATCTGTTCTATTACAAGTCTGGAGGCAAGACTGAAATCAAGGTGTCAAATTTACTGCCTCTGAAGTCTCTAAGGAAGAATCCTTCCTTGCCTATTTTAGGTTCTGTTGGCCCCAGGCAACCCTTGGCTTGTGACAGCATAACTTTAATTTCTGCCTCCATCTTCACATGGAGTTCTCCCCTCTGATGTATCTCTGTGCTCTCTCCTTTTTTTAAGATTATGGATCATGAGATTTGGGGTTCACCCTAAAAGTGAGATTCTTAACTAATTACATATGCAAACCCCCTATTTCCAAAAAAAGTTCACATTGAGTTTCAGTGTGGGCATGACTTTTAGGGGTTGCTGTTCAACTCGCTACACTAAGATAGTTAAGGAATTAATTACAAATTGTCCCTCTTGAAGTGTTAAGGTTGGGATTAGTCCTGTGACAATATCCAATAGAACAGCTTTGCAAAAACAATCAGGGAATTTCTACTTTGAGCCATAAACTAAATGTGCTGCATTTCAAGAGCCAATAAAAAAGTAGAAAAGCATACCAAATAGTTTTGTCTTATTTCTGAAATTCTGTTTTGCTTCAGGGGAAAATTAGAATTGTTTGTTAAAAATTATCATTGAGTATTATATATGCAGATGTAAATGCTGTTTCTGTGCATAAGAACTTCATTAGACAGATTCAAGATTCATCCTAATGACTCATAACACAACTTTAGCTTAAACAATCATTTTTACCATGACATTGAGAGCTTATTTTTATGTAAGGAAAATGCTTTTGAAACAGAATCAGAAACAACATTCAGGAATCTTCAGGTTTGTAGACTATGTTTGTTATACTAGTAAAGATGTACTCTTTACCATTAAGGATTCTAGTAAGATTTCTTCCTAGAAATAGAATGTAAAATTATAAATAGTATTTATACAAAAACTCACTGTCTTTTATCTTGTAAAATGTATCTGTGACTGAAGAATAGCTGGAAATCCAAGAAACGGATGCTTTGTAATTGATAGCGCATAATTTGTGTTACAATACAAAGTTTGGGACTTTGTAGGTCAAGAAATTTCCTCGTATTTATTAAATTTATCCTATAAAATCTGTAAACAAAAAAAATGAGAGTATTGACTCTGAATTGGGATATACATTTCCTTTCAGTTTATCTTATGAAAATGTCAGTAAAATCAAGTACTTCCTTTTATCATGTGTGCATGTGGGTGTTTTAGCTATAAAATATTATGTGGATAGCTTTTAGATATTTCTATTATCATCAATAGCAATCATGCATAACAATAATAATAATAGTAAAGAATATTACAACAGATTTATAGGAAATAATGTGCTAAAATCAAGCACATTTTAAATAGTTATGTTTCTCATGTGTAACTTCAAACTATACCATTTATATTCAAATTTCAATTTAAGTATAAATCAAACTATTACTGCTGAGCAGACCTTCTCCCAGATACATGACTTTAGGTTAAGTTTACTCCTTGATGTCTACTCTAACAAGTGAAAAGAAATAACTGATGGGTTGTAAAGCAAAGGCAATAAGCTTTAACATTTGCCTAAGAGCATTTTGATTAGGAAGAACAAGGAATTCTGTTACTAACTCTTACAGCCTAAAGCTTACTATAAATATGTAAGCAGTATTCATTTAGAGAAACTAACAAAATCAAATGGTGACTTTGTGGTAAATCAAACCCATTGTGAGAATTGTACAGATTGTAGTTGTAAGATAAAGTAAGACATACTTCACTTGCCCTGCAGCCTGAAGTAATTCATCGTCAGTGTTCAATAATATCTTTATTAATGATTAGACAGAAGAGATAAATAGCATGTGAGACCTAAGAATGTTATCACTTTTGGAAAACAGAACAAAACTAGGAAAGGCAGCACATTGCATTGGGAAAAAAATAAAAGTGTAAGAAAGCATAAGTAAAGGATACAAACAGGAGTTTTAGAAGGGGGGGGTGGGTGAGCCTGGTGATGGGTATTAAGGAGGCCATAGATTACATGGAGCACTGGGTATTATACACAAGCAACGAATCTTGGAACAACATCAAAAACTAATGATGTACTGTATGGTGACTAACATAACATAATAATTTAAAAAAAGATAAACTGAACTTTAAATTAAAATTGTGGAGTAACGTGGAATTTAAGAAACATAACAAAGGATCATTGGGGAAGGTAGGGAAAAATAGAACAAGATGAAGTCAGAGAGGGAGACAAACTGTAAGGAACTCTTTTCTTTTTTAAGATTTTATTTATTTATTTGACAGAGAAAGACACAGAGAGAGAGGGAACACAAGCAGAGGGAGCAGGAGAGGGAGAAGCAGGCTTCCCACTAAGCAGGGAGCCCAATGTGAGCCTCCATCCCAGGACCCTGAGATCATGACCTGAACTGAAGGCAATTGCTTAATGACTGAGCTACCCAGGCACCACAAACCATAAGGAACACTTTATCATAGGAGACAAAGGGAGGGTTGCTGGAGGGGAGGGGGGTAAGGAGATTAGGTAACAACATGATGGGCATTAAGGAGGGCATGTGATGTAATGAGCAATGAGTATTACATAAAACTGAATTCTACCTCTAAAACTAATAATACACTATATGTTAATTAATTGAATTTAAAGTAAAAAATGTGGAGTAAAAAAAACCCACAAGATTGTTCATGGCCAGTTTCAAGTCAACATGAAAATCAAACCCTATAACTTCATAAAGTTTATTTAACTACAAAGAAGAGACAATTAATTGAATAAGGACAGTTTCTTTCTCTTTATTTAAGAATTTTTAGCTAAATCCATTTTCTCATTCCTTAAGTTTATTTATTTTTGCTTCTCTCTCTCCTGCTTCATCTGTACACATTCCTATTTCCATCTGCTTTTATGATTTAACTTTGATTCTAGTTCCTTACTTCTTTATTTCTCCCCGTGGTGGGATAAACCTGGTAATTTTCATCCTCTTTTTTAGATCCATTCCCAGAAATAGGAATTGCCTGGTGAAATTATGAAGGAATATATTATATATTAGAAAGACTATTGCAAACGTCCTATTGCAAATGTCAAGCCAAATCTGTATGAGTGCATGCCACATATTATATATTTATTAAATGTAGATTATAGACGATTTCAAACTTGCACACGGAAGAACTCATTTAACTCTAGCTTCTATACTATACATATGCCCATCTCCCTCTCTTAAAGTCTCAGCCTGAATACTAGGTTTACATATAATTTTCATTAGTTCAAGACATTTTAATTCATATATACCTATGTGCATATGAGTACATGCATACATAAATACACATATATTTTTAAAAATGCATGTGATTAAGAGTTTCTGCTTCTCTATGGGATGAAATAGTTTGCACTAGGTCAGCATTCCAACCAAAGAAAATGAGAAAAGCTGGACAAAATAGGGAAATCATCTCTGGGAAGGTATCAGAAATTTGGAGTGGCAGTGAGATCCGGGTGGGCTAAAACCCCAGGGCTGAGAGAACCTCTGACAGGTGAACTGACAGCTGCAGCCAGTTTTATTCTGGAAGACTTTGCTATTTCTAAGCAAGAACAGATGTCTGAGAACTGAATCTTTGTATTGGCACAAAGCTATTGGCTGTGGAGAGACTCTGGTGGGAACCTGGGCTCAAGCATGCAGAGCATGTGCCAATCTGGGTTTTTACAGGGAAGGAACCTAAAAATCTGAGCTGACTTTCAAACTCAGGCATTGTTCTCTCAGTCTTGTGAGAGAATTCTAGAATCGGGTATTGATCGAGGGAGAGGACCTCATAGACACTAGACTCAGCGTTTAAAATCCTAGGTGATCAAGTACACATCCAATGTAGACAACTATCCTGGGTTCCCATGTAGATTGAACACAAGACAACTTTGGGTTAAGGTGGTCAGCTTTCACTCCATCTACCTACCAGAGGAAAGGCTTCATCATCTGTCCAGGAAGCTCATCATCTAGAGACTTTAAAAAACACAATATTTACCATTAAAATAAAATTGTTAAGCACACCTAGCCACATGACCAAAATGAAACACACACATACACATACACACGCACGTGTGCACAAACTCTAACCCGTAGTTATCTACATATTGGAATTAGCTGACAAAATCTTTAAAATAGCTATGATGTATATGTTAAAGAAAATAAAGCAAAAAGTAGGGAATTTCACAGAACAGTGGCATCTCTGAAGAAGAATTGATTAGAAAGAAGCAGATAAGCTAACAGAAAAATAGACAAAAACCTTGCACAGGCACTTCACAAAAGAGGCTTTTGAAATGACCAGTAAATATATGAAAACCTTCACCTTTACTCTCAAGAAAATGCAAATCATGAGATGCTACCACTACACACCCACCATGATGGATATGAAGAAAAAGTAAGGAAATAACAAGTGTTGTTAAATCTGTGGAAAAACTGGTATAAACTGGTGCAATCGCTTTAGAAACTACTAAGTAGCATCTTACTAAGCAGAATATACAGATTTGCTTGGAACCCAAAATCCCACCCCTTGGAATCTGTCTAAAAGATATCCAACAAAAGATATGTACAAGGCATTCAACATAGCTCTATTCATAATACTCAAAAGCTGAAACAACCCCAAATGCCTGTTTACTGCAGAATTGATATAATGTATAATAGTAGTAGTATACAACAAGCAATGAGAATAAAGACTACATGAATCAACATAGAAGGATTTCTCAAGGATAATTTGGACAAAGGAAGCCAGATACTAAAGAGTACATACTTCCTATTACATTTATATGAAGTTAAAGTGAATGTAAAATTGATCCATAATGTTCGAGTTTGAGATGAGCATTTTATGATTGAAATAGGGCACAAGAAACAACTTTGGGGTATTAATAATGTTCTACTTCTAGATTTGGATATTAGTTATGCAACTGTATTAACTTTGGCAACTCTTTGCACTGTACATTTAAAATTTATACTCATTTCTTTTGTTGCACTTTAATGAAGAGTTTATATTAAAAATAAAAATAAATTTTATTTCAAAGTCATGCAAAATTTTAATAAATTCAAGGGAATTTATACAACCAAGGTAACATTGACCTTTAAAGTACTCGTTATTTGGAATTTACACTGTATTTATCTCTAGCGATGAGGATAACACTAAATAATTTATTGCTTACACTTTTGGAATTCTGTTTTAATTCCTTTGTATAAATTATTTTTGAAAATTCAAATTATTATTATATTTATACCTTTTTTGCCTGTATTCAGTTACTAAACAATAGAAAGGTAGTAAATGGTGAAACATTTTATGTTAAACTACTGTAACAATGATGAGAGAAAGTAGTTTTCTAGAAAAGTAGAAACCTAGAAGAAGTGTTTAAAATACCGTGGTATTGACAATGACTGGTGTGTTTTCCAGATAGCATTGGGATACTTATAAACCTAAAACAAAAGCAAGGTGGATAATTATGATGACATTCCCAAGGAAAAGTAAGAATGAATTAAGTGATTTTACTCATGTGGCTTGTCCAAGGGCCTTGCTATGACAATTCTGTTGATAAAAATGTAACTGAGCGCGCAAGACACTTTATTTACAATAGCTGGTCTACTCAGATGTTACCACACAGGTATCATAAATATGACACTTTAAGAAGCTTTTTATAAATTAAGTTAACCCGCTCTTTTTTAGCCAAACATAAGTACAAAATACACAGGCTCACTATTTAATGCTCTTATCTATTGAACATGATGTTTAAAGGAGAGCACCTAGAAACTGATAGATTGTGAAGGCAAATGTTTTCTCTAGCATGTTGAAGGGTAGATTTCTGATATCTTTGTTAAGGTTATGCGTTCAAAATTAAAGGACAAATATAAAGCCCCCAAATAGCTGATTCTTTGGCCTAGCATTGTTCTCAGAATCTCTACTACATGTGTCATTTATTGTTTTAAGTTTTTATTTATTCAACTTGGACAAGAGACCTTGCATTTTCCATGTAAGGCAGTTTCAACTTGCATTTCATCATAATCTGTCAGGTTGCTTCAGAATCATCCTTTTAGATATTAAGCTGAATTACAATTTGATGTGAATTCTGTCAATAGTCCAGTGATCAGGAGTCTGATGTTTTCCAACAGGGAAACTCTATTTATATGCAAAAGGGTTTCCTTTGTTTGTTTGCTTGTTTACACTCCCCCTCCCCTTTGCTTTTGGTGAAGCTGCCTTCCTGGGGCCAATACTTTATTTGTAGGCCCTCCTTGTAAGAACTACCCTTATGGCTGAGTCTGACCAACATTTGGGTGTCACTGACCAAGGAATGAGAAAGTCAGTTGAGCAGCTGGGATCGTGCTATTTTCTATCTGTAGCAAAAAAAGGGATTTCGTGTTTGTGTGTTCACGCATGGTCTCCTACTTCCACAGTTTTAGGGGTGGTCAGAGGTCCTTGGGCAATTTTCCCACTGCGTATCTCCCATGAAGCTGCCACTATTTTCTCAAGAAGCATGGTGGGTGGCCCTTGTGTGCTTTCTTTCAGTCTCCTGGGCTCAGTGTGTTGTGATATTATTTGTTGGACTAACACCTTTTCCTGCTTTACCAACTAAAGAAAAGTTCTATTTACTATTTTCAGCGGATTTAGGGGTAAATTGTTTAAGTGCCTGGAGAGAAGTAAATATAAAAAGCTCAGTATTTATCCTATAATCAATAATTAAATTAGATAAAAGAACTGACTTTGAAACAAATGGGTATCAGTTCAAGTTCTAGCTTTGTCAATTCCTAACCACAGAATTGAACAAACTATATCACACTCTGAACTTTAGATTCTTTATCTTTAAAATAGAATCACGATAGTATCAATTTCTCAGGTTTGTTGTGAGAAGCGATTAATACATAGCAATTAGAAGTGTGCTTAGCAGGTATTACACACTATATAAAGGTCAGTTATTATTAAAAATATTCTTAAACTACCTCTAATATATTACTTGCTACTTCAGAATTTAAAGGGTTAATACCTAGTTTTACTGATATTCTCTATGATTCCATACGGGGCAACATAACTTGTTTTGTTTGTAATAAAAATATAACGCAAGCAAAGGAAATAACTACATTTGCTTTCAATGGCTAAAAGTTCATTCCAACAACCAACTGTTAAATATTTACTATATATCAGGAGAGTTACAAAATGTAGGATATAATCCTGGTCTTCAAGAACCTTAAAGTCTAGTAGTGTTTACATTCTAGTAAAGAGAGGGAGAGAGAAAAAGAAAAAGGGAAACGGAGAGAGAAAGAGGCAGAGAGAGAGAGAGAGAGAGGGAGAGAGAGGGAGAAAGTGTCACATGTGGTTGTTTAAGAACTGTATCTGCAGTATGTAATTCCATTTAATTAAATTCATTTATGTATTTATTTGCTCATTGTTTTGAACCATCATTCATTCATTATTTTATGCATTTAGATGACATTAATTAACTTCCCAGCTGTATTTATAATAGATACTATTTTTCATAAATGTACAATATAAATATATTACATGTCTTTTCATCTTAAGCCAAAAACAAAAGACAACTGAATTAGTAAAAAAAAGAGAGAGAGAGAGAGTTTCTAGGTGTCCTGGGATATGGAAAAAAAAGTATATCGTCTCAGACAAATGGGTTTCCTGAAAATAATGTCTGTAGAAACTATAGGTTATTTATATTGCCAAAGAGAATTTGCACCAGACAAGATTAAACGGTCAAGGAAGACTTTATTCAAGACTATCGTAATAGGGGTCAAGTCTATTACAAAGTGGGAAAGAAAATAAACTAGACTTCACTAAAACAGAGGGAAGGAGGATTGTTAAGCACTGGAGTGAGCTGGTGGAATAGTATTGGAGGAGGTTGGTCCATGTGATTAGGCCATCTGACATTACCTGAAAGACTTCATGGAAATTGGGCTCCTAACTTCCCAGAGAGACAGAGAGACATGGGAACTATTTTTGTTGATGATTATATTCAAATACATAGCTCTCAGAGCCATAAGAAAGGTGTTCGTGGGTTATAAAATTAGCAAGAAACTAAGAAAAGATTTATATCTCAAAGAGACAGAAAATGAATTTATACTTGGAAGTTTTCTAAATAACGTGTTCTAGAAAAAAGGGGCCTATGGTCAGAAAGAGTCTAGATAAAGTATAATCAAGCTGAGGGTTACCGTAAGACTGTCTTGGTTCAACATCCTACTTCAAAATACATATCTACAACATTTTTTAGACTAGAACAAAACAGAAAGAGGGGGAAAGCCACTAACAACAACCCAAATGAAAAATTCCACAATAAATACATATCCAAACACGTAAGAAAAAGTTCCAATCTGTGACCATGTTGCTAATTCAGTGTTGTTATTTAATGTCTGACAAGACTCACAGATAGTGATATAACATAGACTAGTATCTCAGTATAAAGAAAATTGCATGTATGCCAGTTTTTTGGATCTTGATCTTGAACTTAAACCTCGTGCTGTGTTAATGCACAACATAATGATTCAAAGGCTGCCCTTATTTGCCAGATTATATTTCATTCAATATGAACAGATGGTCTCTCATTTAGACAAATTGTACCTCAAAACAAAAGATTCAATTCCCTGCTTAAAGAAGATACATATTCTGCCAACTATTTTTCTAAGTAAGCATGATATTAGATAAATAAGAAAAACAGTTGTAATTATGATGAAATCACCTGTCATCGCTGGTGATTTCCCATGGACCACATTTTCCTTTCTAGTCTTGTAAGCAGGATATATTTTAAATTCTATCTCACAGATGAAACGCATTTTTAATGCCAGTGACACTGACATTTCAAATTTTAAATGATTATTGCTGAATTACAGAGACTTGCAGTTAAATTATAAAATGAGACCAGAGAACTTTATAAAAGCAGTACTCATTAACTTCTTAAATAGCTCTAAAATATTTAAAAATACAATTCTCATTAATTTCTGAACAGTTGCTGGTAATTACTTTGTGGAGGTGAAGGATAAGGAGGGCAAGGTTCTCTCAAGAGGTAGACAATGATGGTTTGATGCAGATTATATGTTGTTTTTTTAAGTTAAACGAGAAGAACTTCCATCTCCGTATGAGAACAATTACATAATCATGATCCTCACAGTATCATCCCTGTCCCCATCATTATAATCGTTATCACTATCATGTCAAAGTCATCACATATTAACCTGGGAGGGAAAAAATCAACTAAAATCACTTCCCTCAGCTTCAAATGCTCCTCCGACTATTAAGTCTTTCCGTTCCTCATGATCGATTTATAAGCTTCCTACCTCTGGTTCTCCTCTGTCGATCAGCCTCAGTTGCAATCCTCCACAGACAGTGCCCTTGTTAATGGCATCTGACACATATGTGCATGGTTCCAGAAGAGATAATTGGCTACTTTTCTCAATGAGCTACGATCATCACCTTTAAAATCGTTAGTTGTCCCACCCTCTGTAAGTGATACCACAATCTGAGCCCAAAAATTGAGATTAGGTTTGGTTCTATGTTCTCCATTTCCCTATCTACAAACCCTAGAGAAGTTATATACATCTGTGGTCATATCCATCCACTTCTCTAAATGTCCACCACCATTAAACCTGTCTAAGTCGGTCTTCATTACTGCCGTTTCCCCTAACTTGTCATCCTTTTTCTTGCATACCCTCCAGCCCACTCTCTACATGATATGCAGAATTACCTTAACAAGAAGAGGACCGCATCACTCCACTTAAAAATTTCTCATGACTTATCAGTGTATGTTGATTGAAACTAAAACTTAGTTAAATGACCCTTTCCTTTAGAACCCACAATTTTATTGTTCTTCTTGCCCATTTAGATTTGGTTGGGCCTCGTCACTTTCCATTTTCTCAAACATAGCCACTACCTTCCTGTCTGAAGTCCTTCACACATGAGATGGTTCCTTCCTGGCTTTTTTCTATTCTTGGGTTTGCATATGTCCAAAGTCATGACATTGAATGCATTAGATATGCACACTTCATTGTAGGTTGGTTACATGTTCATAAAAACTGTTAAAATAAAAGGATTAGTTTTAAAGTTACCACTCCAAAAATATTTTATCTCGTCTCTCAGTCTTAGTTTTTCTCCAACTCTTTATTCACTTTACTTTTATCCCATATTTTAAATTGTAATCAAGTATTTGCTTGCTTACTTTTTTTTGTAATCATGGTGAAATTACCTACCAATTCTGGTGATTTCCTATCAGACACATTTTTATTTAAATTTGTAAGCCAGAAAATAATTTTTAAAATTCTATTTCCTAAACGAGACTTAACTTATGCCCACCAGTGTCATGCTGACCAGAATATGTACTCTGAATGAGAGCGATCAGTTTATTGCTCTATGTTCGGATTTACTATTTATCTGTTTATTGCTTTATGTTCGCTGGCCCATAAGGCTCTAAATTGTATATAAACACATAACTTTTAAATCAATTAATGAAGTAACACAGAGGGTTACTCTTTCCCCACAGAGAAACTTTTATAAATTCCCACTTTAACCATGGTTTAGATTTTCTTTTATGCTTTTCTTATTACAAAGACAGGAAAATATTTTAAATCTGAGTCTGCATTTCATTATGCTACGTATAATAGAAACCTCTATGTAGAAACCCATATCAACTTCTATTATATTAAACACGAGTTTTTGATGGTGACTTTTTTTTTGACAAGCATGTTCCTTGGTGGAATAGGCAGTTAGCCTCATCTACCAAGGAGAAAATTTAAATTACAAAAATAAAATGAGAAGCTCTCGTGCACTTTATATGAGGTTGCTGCCTTTATTTCATAGATACTAAACTGTCCTACGGGTTTGGAAGAAACATGGTTTAACAAGCATATTGATAGAAATTTCTGAATATCATCAGTTAGATGTTATCAAGAGAAAAATACTTTATATCAATTGCCCATGTCTGCTTTTCCTTTGGGGAAAGGAATAATAAATAAAGAAAGAATTTTGAAAAGAGGTTTGTACTGGGAGTCCTCTTCTGAAGTGGGAGGAACGTCTACCTCACTCTACTTGAGCACAGCTGGGGGCCTTAATGAATAAGAACATTGAGTTCTCCTTCAAGCAAGGTTAATTTAGAGCTTTTCTGCCTTCAGAATCATCCATAAATTAATTTCTACAACCTGTAACATTTTTATTAGCTCTTTCAGGAGAAAATTTGAATGTAATGTGCATAAAAATCCTATAATCTCACATTTCCTGCTTAAGAATGAGATGAAACATCAAATAGAAATGGTTAGTGCTGTACCTTATGTTTATCAATTAGTGTTATCAATACACACGAGTTTTAGGAATGTACAAAAAACTAAACTGTGTGCTGATTAGAAATTTCTTTCCTGCTCTGATAATTTTTTCAATGTATCTTTCAGGGCTTGTTTTTAATATACTGTTGTTTTCTTGCCTACAAATTTTGTTATAATCCATTGTGAATTACTACTTGGCATGAAATCGATTTTTTTTCACTCCTTGTTTTCTAGTGCCGATTATATGAACTTTATCACTTATTTAACTACTTTTCCTAAATTAACCAGGTTTCCTAAGCAACAAAATGGGTTTTGGACTAAAAATAATTGCTGACAGACCATCTATCATTAACAAATTAGGATTGGCCTAATTTATTATTAAATAACTTATGACTAGCCTTTCCTACCTTATCAAATTATACAGTGGTATTTAATCAAAAAGGCATTCCTTTTATAGAACTGGTTTATAATATACTCCAAGTGCCTTAAATTGCTTGACTAGTGACAATGTGAAATCCTGCAAATTCTACATTGTAAATTACTTATGTTATAATGCCTGTAAATTGATAATACTGTATTGTATACTTAATATTTGCTAAGAAGGCAGAATTTTTTTTTTCTTTTTTATTTTTCTTTTTTTTTTTTTAGTGATGGAGAAAGAGAGAGAGAATGAGAGGGGGAAGGGGCAAGAGGAGAGGGAGAGGGAGAAACCCTTGAGCAGGCTTGACACCCTTCCTGGAGCTCCAGTTGGGTGAGGCTCAATCTCATTACCCTGAGATCATGACCTAAGCAGAAATCAAGAGTGGATGCTTCACTGACTGAGAAGAAGGTGGATCTTAAATCAAGTGTTCTTACCATAGACACATAAATAATAATAAAGGAGGAGAGGGGATACTTGGCAAGGTGATGGATAGGTTTATGGCCTCGATGATTTCATAGCTGTGTACTATCCCCAAACTCATTGAGTTTTATACATTAAATATGTATATAAATGTGCAGTTTTTTATATGTCAATCATACAATAAAATGGCTTTAAAAAATAAATTACTTCCAAAAAGTCTCAAATAGCAACCTGTATTACTAATACCTACTATATTTAAGGAATTCAGATAGGAACTTAAACAATTGTGCTTTTAATTTTTCTTTTACCATTTATTTGAATATAATACACATATAATTTGTATATGAATATATATACACTATTTTACCATCATTATTTAACATATACACATATATGAGTCTTAGTAAAAATACTGAACTAAGCATCCAATTTAGAAAAAATTAAAAGCAATTTTTAGACTTTCCAACAGGACCAACATTTCCCTCTCTCATTTCCAGAATCAAACTTTCTTTTGAATTTTATGTCAAACATTTTGTTGCTTTTTCTTTCCTAGATATATATGTACCCTAAACAATACATTGTCTTGTGCTCAGTATTATGATGTAAAGAGAATCATTCATGTTGAATGAAGCCCATGACTATAATATTCTTGTTGTTTGTTGCATAATTATCTGTGCATGGTTATGAGACAATATCTTTATCCTTTGTGTTTTGCATATGTTCAATATATATAGCGAGTGCTTAAGTTATGCAAATATAATGCTATAAATATTATTGTGCACGTCTCCTGGATACACATAGAAGTGTTTTCTGGGGTATTACCTTGGACAGGTATTTCTGGGTCATAGAGTTTGTCCATCTTCAAATTTGATATATAAGGCTAACCTATTTTAAAAATGGTTTATAAATCTTGGGGCGCCTGGGTGGCTCAGTTGGTTAAGTGCCTGACTTTTAGTTTCTGTTCAGGTCATGATCTCAGGGTCATGAAATTGAGTCCCAAGTCAGGTTTACACTCAGTGTAGAGTCTGCTTTCCCCTCTCCCTCTACTCCTCCACCCACTCACACTCTTTCTCTAAAATAAGGAAAATCTTTAAAAGAAATTGTGTACAAATCAATGTACATCTGTATGGGAAATGACAACAGGTTTATTTATCTACGACATAGTCAAAACTTGATATTGCGCAACATTTAAGTTTTTTCCAACCTATTTGGTATGGAATAATATTATTTTAATGTACATTTTTAAATTTGGCATTTTTTCCCTATATTCACAGCACACTTGTGTTTTCTCTTCTGTAAAATGTTTGGCAGGGTTTGTTTATGTTTATACTTGGATGTTTCTCCTTTCTCTTAGATTATTATAGGAGTTCTTTATGTATTTCAGGGTTTAATTCTTCAGCAAATAATCTTGTGGAAATACTATTTCCTAATTTGTACCTTTTTTCTCCCTCTCACACTTTTTAATGTGTGTTTTTAGAAGCACATTTCTTAAATTTAAAAGAGTTCTATTTGTCAATTCTGTATTTTATGGTAAATTGTTTTAGTCTTATTAAATAATCTTTCACAGAAACAGGAATATCTATACAGTAATTTGAATTTTTCATTTATATTCTAAAGAATACTTCAAATTCTATATATTACATAATGTTTATCAAATCATAGTCACTAATGCATGTTAACATATATTATTTCACTTGAAAGTTCTACCAGTTTGAGTATGATGTGTGACAAGAATTTTATTTCATTGCATTTTCATAGAAAAAGCCAGTTTTTCCAGAGACATTTAATGAACAGTCTATCCTTTCCCTACTGACCCTCAGTGCCCACTCTGCTTTATATTACAGTTCAGTACCTGTGAGCTTCCTTCTGGCTTTCTCTTCTCTCCCTTTCCATGGATGCCTTCTGGCTCACATTTGGACTCTGACATCCCTGCCGGAGTGCACATATAATGTGTGGAGGCCTTCTCATCTGTCCAGGCTCTGACGGGCCACCCCACACCATCTGCCTCTATACCTGGATGCCCTCCTTCCTCTGCCTCGGATTTGACAGTATAAACCTCTGGGCATAATCCTCTCACACTGCTTGGGTTCCCACTTTTCACGTCAGGTTCTCCCTCACCCTGTTTGGGCTCTGTCACTCAGACAAAGATTTCCCCTAACTTGGAACCTTCCTCATCCCATCAGGCCCTGACATCTGTGCCATGTTAGCTCCACATGAGGCTGCTTTGCTCACTTTGCTTATGCTCTAACCCCAGAGCTGGGAGTTAAGCCTCCCTCAGTGACCTGACTGAGCAATCCCTTCAGAATCAAAACAACAGTAAAACTGTTGTGGACACCACCAAAGGGTGGGTGTCAAAGAACCCAGTGAAAACAGCAAGGCCCAGAACATCCCCAGAAGGTGTCCTTCAGGGTACATCTGGGTGGCTCAGCTGATTAAGTGCCTGCCTTCAGCTCAGGTCATTATCCCAGGGTCCTGGAATAGAGCACCAACATCCTGGCCTTTGGGGTCCCTACTCAGTGGGAAGCCTGCTTCTCCTTCTGCCTGCCCCTCCCCCTGCTGGTGCTCTCTCCTTCTCTTTCTCTCTCTCTGACAAATAAATAGATAGAATCTGAAAAAAAAAGTCCTTCTGTACTTCAGCAAATAGTTACTGCATTAAGGAATATCTTCCCAATGTCCCAATGTATAAGCAGGGAAAAAACAATCAATATACATATATGCCAGACTCCAATAGATAAAATAATGCTAAGTAATTTTAGTGAATAACTGAATTAATCACTTTTAATGATTGATGAAATGAATAAATAAATGATTAAATACAAGATTAAGGGGCGCCTGGGTGGCGCAGTTGGTTAAGCAACTGCCTTCGGCTCAGGTCATGATCCCAGAGTCCCGGGATCGAGTCCCACATCGGGGTCCCAGCTCCATGGGGAGTCCGCATCTCACTCTGATCTTCTCCCTTCTCATGCTCTCTCTCACTCTCTCTCTTTCCTAATAAATAAATAAATAAATAAAATCTTTAAAAAAATACAAGATTAAAAATATTAGAAAACATCACAAATTATGGCTATAAAACTGGGTGAAATTTGGTGGATTTCCATGAGGGTAATTTAATTTGTGTTTAAAGATTTTATTTTTTATTTATTTTAACAGAGAGAGAACACAAGCAGGCAGAGAGGCAGGCAGAGGCAGAGAGAAGAGCAGGCTCCCTGCCGAGCAAGGAGCCCGATGTGGGACTCGATCCCAGGACACTGGGATCATGACCTGAGCCGAAGGCAGCCGCCCAACCGAGCCACCCAGGCATCCCTAATTTGTGTTTAATTTAATGATTTCACTTTGGGTTTCTTGCAGATAGATACATTCTTCACATACATATTTACTTTTTGGCTCCACTACTCTTCTCTTAGGGAATAGCTAGTCCTAAGAGAACCAGTCTTAATAGAAAAGATGAACCTAGAGGAGCTTGGGTGGCTCAGTTGTTACGTATCTGCCTTGGGCTGGGGTCGTGATCCCGAGGTCCTGGGATCCAGCCTCACATCAGGCTCCCTGCTTAGCGAGAAGCCTGCTTCTCCCTCTCCCACTCCTCCTGCTTGTGTTCCTGCTCTCACTATCTCTCTCTGTCAAATAAATAAATAAAATCTTAAAAAAGAAAAGAAAAGAAAAGATGAGCCTAAGAAACGTAGGAAAGTGATTCAGGTAAGTACAAAAGAACATTTCAATAGAGCTTATAATGTTGGGGGGAAAGTAGGGAAAAAAATGTTAAAGATGGGTCTCAGTAAGAAAAATGGTCTCTTTGAGGAGAATTTTAGTTGGTAAATAATAAAAGCGTAGAGTGAGAATGGGTACCAGATATGAAAGTTACGAAAGCCTGAGAAGTAATGCATATTTAATTTGCTGTGAAGGAGGGAATAGTAACTTGAACAGGAGGATGGTACAATAAAAGGTAGCACACAGGGTACACTAAACTGGAATAAATATCACATAAACCAATTTTGGAAAAGAAATAGATAACTATGCACAAGGTGTTTACAGCATATTATAGCAGCAGAAGAATAGAATGAGGGTTGACAAATAACCATATATAAATTTATGATTCTAATTATTTAACAAAGTTTTCAGAGATTCAAGAATATTACCAAATTGGAATGTGGTAATAGGTGTTTTTTTTTCTCTTCTTCTTTTGGATCTTCTCCTTCTTCCAAATTTTACCCACTGGGGAAAGTAATGTATGCCGAGATGTCTGTTTAATGTGAATCTTAAGTTCAAAATGAGATTTTAGAAGCTCAAAAATAAAATTAGCAAGTAAAATAAGTGCATTTCTTTTTTTATTTTTTTTAAGATTTATTTTTATTTTATTTATTTGAGACAGAGAGTGAGAGAGAGCATGAGAGGGGAGAGGTCAGAGGGAGAAGCAGGCTCCCCTCAGAGCAGGGAGCCCGATGTGGGACTCGATCCCGGGACTCCAGGATCATGACCTGAGCCGAAGGTAGTTGCCTAACCAACTGAGCCACCCAGGCACCCCAATAAGTGCATTTCTAATGGAACTTTGGAGACTTAATACTCCATAACGGAATATTATGATAATTGATTTTTTGAATAATTTTATGCTATTATGCCTATTTTTAGTGTTCTATTGGATTCATACAATTTTGTTTTCATGTTATCAGGATATTTCTACTCAATAGTATAGCAATAAGAATAAATTCCATTATTTTATTAGTTTAGCCAAAAAGTAGAATTAGACATTTTCTAGAATGTGCAAAAATGTTTTCATTACTCTGTCTTACATATCTACTATCACTTAGTTTTTAAAATAATATAAGCTCTTATCATTAGTTCATCCTTAAACAAGCTAGTGAAAAACACTTATGCAAATTTGTAGATTTTATCTGTCATCTTTCATCTAATTTTCAGTGCCGTTAAGATAAAAATAAACCTGATAATGTTAAAAATATAATCCATTGCTTATATATGGTCTCAAAATTCCTATTTAAAATTTCTCCCATCCGTCGCGTATTTATGATGACAATAGCATCTTAAATGATTTTGCACCTGACAACCGCAACATTCAATCTTCACATTTGGATTAAGAACGGACAACTCAGAATATGCACCAACCTAAAAGATTTGAGAACATAAATATGGTAAAACACAGAAGCCTAGTGATAAATGACTTCTTTAGGTCATAGAACAGACACTTATTTGCTATTTATTTGCCCTGTATAAAATAACACAAAATAGATATGTGTTGATTTAGCTTGTTACAATCTCATAACTAGGTAGAATTATTTAAATTTTCAGTTATATATTTGAAATATTAATTAATAATATACACTCTGATAGAGTGTATTTTACAATCTGGGTACATGAAATGGTAAACAAGCAAATAAATTAAATATGCGTATGTATGTGGGAAAAAATAATAGTCAAAATTTTCTTTGATATTAATCAGGTTATATTTGTCAGTTTGGAGTAGCTATTTATACTTCACCACAACCCTGTAAGGTAGATATTTTAATGTATAATTTGATTCAGTTACATACCTTACATATCTTAGAGTTATCAATTGGGAAACATGATGTTCAAATGTAAATCTGTTACAAATTTTTGTAATTTGTACAATTATAAATTTGTGAAAATCATCATAAATAAATTTACAAATACATTGTATTTGTTATAATTAAATACTATTTTATTGTGTAAATAATTTGCCTAAAACCTTTTTGATGGATATTAATTAATTCATTTTTAGCTATAACTCAATTCGGATAAAAATCTTTAAGTACTTTTATGAGGTTCCTTAATAATCAGACAATACTGAAAATATCCTCTCCTTGGTATTCTTTCTTCCCTACACTCTTTGTTTTTCCTCCATACCATTTGTTATTATCTGAAGTAGGATGGTAACTTGAATGATCACACTTAATGACAACTACTCATAGTACAACTGCCATTTACACAGGGCTTACCATGAGCCAGGCACTGAGCTTACCGTTTTGTGTACAATTGCTCATTTAGTCCTCAAGAAAATCCAGTGAGATAAACAGTATAATTATTTCCATTTTACAGAGGGGAAAACTGGAGTGCAGAAGGGTTAAGCAGGATCTTGCCCAGATATACACACTAGGAAAAGGCATAGCCTGAATTTAGCCCTTAACCATTCTACAGTCATTGAATTCTATTCTATACTGCATTTGCAAGATATTAAGTTAAACAACAGCGATGTGTTTCCCCATATATATAATTAAAACATTATAGATTTAAAGAATCACTTGTCAGTTACTTTTTGATCACTCACAGTTTAACATAAATGAAATTTCTGAAGTAATTTCTCTTCTGAAATATTTAATATGCAATGGAATGTAAAGAACAGAAAGCTCATTTTCCCCCTTTCTCTTAAAAGTATTATTCTAAATAACGCATGCTTAGCAAATGACTTGGGAACTTTTTAGTAAGTCTTTTTATTACCTATTCAATAGACATTTGTTTCTTGATAGAAAATTAGAAAATTACAGTTAGATTATCTATTGTAGTCATTTTATTGCTGAGTGTAATTTGAAAAATATTTCTAAAAAAGACTTTTTGAAAGTTACTTTAATGTGTTGCACTCTGATTATAATATCAAATATTATAGATATTTAAAGTAATATGTATTATAAGGATGAATTTATAAAGAATTGGAAAGAGCCTCAGTTCATTGTTTCACTTTATACAGTTTAATTATGAGCTAAGAAGCATCTTGTTGGTTTAATATTTTTGAAATGTAGCATGTTGACCCTAAAAATAGAAATTTAATTAAAAAATGTACAGTAGTATATTGCATGTCTCAATGATATAAATATGTGAATCTAATACTTTTTATAAGTTGTTATACCAGGAGACACAACTCCTTTTCCCATAAGCCATGTTATAAACAGTGTTAAGATTCTCAGAAAACACAAAAGAAGATTGTTTTCCCGCATTAATTTATTTATTCATTCATTCAGCTAGCATTTATTGAGAGGTTACTATGTGCCAGGCACTGCTCCAGAAGCTGTCAAAACAGTGGGGAACCAAGCAAAGAAGGTTTCTGTCCTGTGTTTATGTTTCCATTAGAGGAGATACAGAAGAAATACAATTCATGTATATGTAGATTAAAAATTCCAGAAAATGAAAATAGATACAATGACATTTAAAATGACAATGTAATAAAAGTGAGAAAAGGAGGTAACTTCTTTAATGATGTGATATTTGGTCTGAGTCTTGAGTGGTGATGAGAAAGAGCCATGCGTTCATCTTGCTTATTTGGGAGCGAGAGTGTTCTAGATAAAACAGATAATGATGTTCAGGACAGAGCATGGAAAGGAAAACCTTAAAAGCAATCCCAAGTTTTGTACAAGAAGGAGGCAGAACAAGATTTGGGTAAAGATGATGTGAAGGCAATGTGACAATACAGAGATGGGAGGGTTGCACTTCGAAGAAGGAGGAGGCCACAAGCCAAAGAATAAAGGCAACCAAGAGAAGCTGAAAAAAAGTAAGGAAATGGATTATTCTCTCACAGCTTCTGCAAGGAAACAGCCCTGCCAACAATTTGATTTTGTCCTGGGGAAACAGATTTCAGATTTTTGACCTTTAGAACTCTAAGACAATAAAGGTGTGTTATTTTAACTGAAAAAAAAAAAAAAAAGGGAGGAAAGAAAGAAGAAAATAAAAAGTCCATTGCAGCTGGTTATAATAGAGTGGTGGAGAGAGCAAGCTAAAATAGAAGGATTGATTTCTTGCATACTATGAGTCCAAGTTTGGATTATATTCTAATTTCAATGATAAACTTTGGAGAATTTTTAAGTAGGGAAGGGATATAATAAGATTCATACTGAAAGGAGAGAAAGAGAGTGAGAAACACATCAACCAAGATGCAGTGTGACGTATAATTCCAATGCAATCTGTAGACTTAATTTCATTCAAAGACACCATCTATGTAAGCAAACTTTGGTATTTTTAGGATTGACTGGGTATTTGATGACATTGAAAGTAGGAACTTCTTTTTTTCTTTTAATGTACTAGAGGTTTTGTACTTTCATTTTCAATAGGAGTCCTTATTTTTAGAGATGTGTATTTAAAAGGTGTGGGTCACTGTTATTTTCACATTATGGAAGGAGGTTAAATGAGAAATAAATAAAATATTTTTCCCAAGTTTGTATTTTCAAAGTTGGTTTATAAGTCCATGATGATTCAGCTCTCCTAGGAAGGGTTCATTTCTCTCGAGTGTTGGTTATTCTAGTATTCTTTGCTAGAACAGTTCTCCCATGCCCTCAAAAGTATGATATACACAATTTACCTCTTTTTATTTTGGTACAACGGGGGAATTGATAGCGTGGTGTTACCTATTCTGTCCTACTTGGTTAAGGACATATCCTATTTAAAACTTTTAATTCTAGTTTTTTCTAATGTATAATTTCTAGGGATGTTGGAAGACTCCAGATAACTTCACATACACAGTGAAATATGCTCAGGAGGCTTATAATCTCGGGATGTTTAGGAGTACTATGCCATCTACTTGCTGCTAGAACACTGAGTGATACAATATTTTTAGTGGAACGAGCATATGAAGCTAACCCTCAGAAGAGGAATCCAAGACTGAGTTTTTTCATAGATTTAAGGAACACAGATTTCTAGATCCAAGATTTTATTGATCCACAAACACCCCCACTTGCCTGAAGGTAGTTAGAAATGATCACTACTGGTTGCCCTAGCAACTAAATACCATACACATTTGTTCTAGTGCTTTTACTTGCCTCTTTGCTACTTCCTATGCTAGAATAGTGATAATCAGACCAACTATGGTAACACCAAATGCCGTGGATTACCCATTTCCCATTTTTCTCTGTCAAGGAAGTTATCCCAGGGATCCTTAATATGTAGGCATTCCAATGTCAGATTTTTACTTTTTGAGTCTATTTTCCATAAACTTTTCAAGTAGCTATTACTATATCAGTCAGTGATTAATTAAGGAACAGATAGTTCTCTCAAATTAAGATATTTCCAGTAGAATTTGATGGAATAGAGACCTTCGGTGGAGGGCAATGCTACAAGAAGGAAACCAAAGGAATAAATATCTCAAATTTACATTTTATCTCTTTCACCCATTTTCTGCTGGGGGCTCCTCTTTGGAAACAAAAGGGCAAGAGCATTCACTGATTTAAGACATACTTGTCAGCTTTTCAAGGCAGAGAGCAGGGTGGAGAGGATTCTTTTTCTAACTAGATTCATAAGCAGAGTAGCACAGCAGAAGCATGATGGGCCCATAATTAGATTCATAAACTAGTCACTAGTGACTATACTATAATGTATTCATTTTAAAGAAGCCCAGTCAACTTGAGGTACCCAAATCAACTGTAGGATTAGATAATGAGAAGTAGAGAACAAGATCTTTGACTATAATCATATCACTGAGAAATATTTCTCTATCCATCTATCAGTCCCCCTCTTTATCTCCCCTTAAATATATCCCTACCATTTTAAGTCTAACTAGACTAACTATATGGGCTCTGATTTATTAGTTTTTCCCATCAATACTTTAACAATAATCAGATAAACATTAGGATAGCATGGAATAGTGAACAGATTTTTTTTTCATCTGCTCCTGATATCAAATATAGAAAGAAAATTCATCTGGTAAAAATCAAACAGAACCAAACCCAATCACAAGCACCACCAAAAGCTCAATGTATAAAACAAATATATATATATATAGTTTATCATTTATTATTTAATATATGTCTTTGGCTAGTAGTGAAATAAGCCTTCACATGGCTATAAATGGAGGGAAATTATTTCACCACTTATCCCTTCCTTTTTTCCACACATAGATGCCAATCCTTGAAAGGGATTTAGTTCAAGTATGAAAGTTAATCAAATTGAAATATAATATCGATGTATCAGATTCTATTTATACATAATTTTAAAGAATTAAAAAACTATCCATTTAATTTGAAGATGTATAGTTTGGTGTGAAATCAGACTAGTAAAAGTTGTTTTAGACTATATGAATTTAAAATAGTATGTAATACAGTCAGTGTATGAATACTTCATCTCATTATGAATTGTAATAAATTCATATAGGGCTTAAATTCATATTTACAGAATATTTGAATGAGTTGAATCTTTTGAATGCATGAAAACATCAATTAAATGCTTTTAAAAACTGTATAATTTCTGACAATGTGATTTATTTGTATTATAGATGTTTGAGAAATATATAAATAAAGTAATTGTTCAACATTATTCTTTTGCATATATGTCCCAAGCTCTTATCTTGTCTGGGTGAATTAAACTACCTGAGAATCTCAGTTTCATTCAAAATTCTTTTTCCTCTCCTCCACTCCTGATGACACATTCTGCTGAATCATCAAATAGTATAATTTGCACTACTCACCCTTTAAATTACCAATTGCACTAAGCTTTCTCAGTTCCTCCCATATAGTGACCAATTCCTACCTTCTTCCTTTGCATCCAGTTCTTAGCCACAAATGTATCACTTACTTTGTCACAAGATATATTTTCCCAATGCACAATTCTGATAATTTTCTTCCCTTGCAAAAGACTTAAATTTTCCCCCATACCCATAAAACAATATTATTTAGCATAGATCTTTAGGTGCTCCAAAATCTAGCTGCAAATGTATTATTTACCTCGTCCTCTGTGCAACTTAACTCTAACCAGACTGGAATGTAATGCTAGTCACTATTTCTCTTTCCTCTTCCTTTGAGTTCCAAACTTTACACTACAGAGGCTACAGAATTCCTCGATCAGAGATGTAGGTTCTAAGATCTGGAAGTCAATAGAAGAGCACAGACTGAAAGTGAAATTTTCAGCATAAGCACACTGTGCTTCTGATGAGCAAAAATCACAGTGTTTTAGAACATATTTTTATTCACAGTGTATAGAAGAAGGAGAAAATATCAGGTTTGCATATTTAAAAAAAATATGGTAGGTGTGAGATGGGGGATGTTAAGGCCTTCCAAGGTACCAGTTGTGCTTACACTACTAGTACATCCAATGTACAGATGATAAATCTTCCTGAAATGTTTTTTTTCTGCTCAGGCTCTTCAGTAAATCCAAATTGAAACAGCAAGTCTCAACTCAGTGCTACCACCTGATGAGACTTAGTTCAACTTACAAGAAGAAACCATTTATTTGAGATATCATTTTAATATATTTTATATGTATGTGATCTAAATGCAGACAGTGCAAAATTTAGGTAGGCTATAAATGAGAATATTGTGTTGATGGACCCTTTCACATGAAGTAAATTAAGACTTATTTCCATAAGAAATAAAACAATTTCTATTTAAATAAAAAAATTTTTACAGATGGAAGTTATAACAGTATCTAATATTTCCAAAAATGAACACTGTCAGCCAATTCTAAAAATAATCGTACCACAGTCTCCATCTGCTTTAATGCTCTGTTAAATTGTAGGATCCATACTTTTGTATCATAAACTATGGTAAGTACATATTCCTGTATAATTTTACGGTGGTCCAAAAACTTAAGCTAAGGAGTTCTTTGGCATTACCTTTGTTTCACAATGAAATATATTACACTTCATGGAGAAAAAAAATTCTTTCTTAGGTTAAATAATAATAAAGCTGTGTAAGAAACCACCCCAAATCGCAGTGGTTTCTATTGAAAGCATTTTTTTTTTTTCTTCTTCACTGTGCCCAGCAGTTCTCTTGGAGTAGCCTTGCTCCAGACTCTGGTCTAGCTGGGCTTCACCAGGCTTCTCAGGGCTTGGCTCCAGTTACCTGACTTTGGCATATGAGTCAAATCTTTTTCATGTGAGTTTAGGCATAAAAGGTCAAAGCTACATAGAACATGCCATTTTTATGGCAGACCGGCAGAGCACAAGATATCAGTCAAACTGCAAACTTCATTTACAATTTCTGCTCATATCACTTCTATGTATACTTCAACACACAAATCAAATTACCTGAATAAATGGAAAATAATACTCCCCTGGAAAATAAGTTCTTCCTGCAGTGGGAGGGGAGTGGATAACTCCTGAAAAGTAATTCATTCTGTTATAGTCAGACCCCTTGTTTACAACATCTACTTGCCTTGTGTATGCAAAATCTATAAACATCTGCCTATGACACACTAAAAGGCTCCTCTATTTACAGCAGGAGGCCGGGTTTTTAGGATATGTGATCATTTTAAGCATGAATTTGGCTTTTCTTTGTCCAGACATCCGTGAACTAAAAAGGCACCAAACATAATGGTCACAAAAACAGGTGTGAAATTAACAGGGGAAAATAAAAGTGTTTGAGCCTCAAAGACCTCAGAGGTCTACAGCAACTATGAAACATCACAGGGCAAATGTTTCCAGTTCCCTCTACCGAGTGTTTAGATACTGTCTGTACAAGTTTAAGCTTTTCTTTTCATGTTTAGAAGCACTTTCCTAGTTCAGTAATGTTCAGTCTTTGGTTCCACGTTCTAGAAGGCACTGCCTTTTCTAGGATCCTCATTAGCCACAACTGAGGAGGAAATTGGAGACCTGATTAACTAATGAAGTGGGAATAATAAATTGATGCCATTGTTAACATACTGGCTTTCTTTTCATACATTGTGATTCCAATGAAATGACCGAGTGATAATAGTCTTATACTTTTTTATGCTCTTCCCTCTCATTCCAAGGAAAGTATGCTTTCTTTTTTTTTTTAAAGATTTTATTTATTTATTTATTTATTTATTAGAGAAAGAGAGAGAGTGAGAGAGAGCATGAGAAGGGAGAAGGTCAGAGTGAGAAGCCGACTCCCCGTGAAGCTAGGAGCCCGATGTGGGACTCGATCCCGAGTCTCCGGGATCATGACCTGAGCTGAGGGCAGCCGCCCAACCAACTGAGCCACCCAGGCGCGCGAAAGTATGCTTTCTTAATGTGTTTTCTTTGATATTTGGTTCAATAATTTGATGATTTGCTAACTAGATACTGGCTGAAATAATGCATGTTGTTTAATTTAAATTGTTGGTTGATACAACAAAAAATATTTGAATGTATTTCTTCTAAAATTGTTTACAGGATTTTCATAAGGGTTTATTGAATATATCTGAAACATTTTGTGGTTTCCTTATTACAAAATAATTTTTATTGGTACACATTTTTTACTAGCAATACAACTTTGTAACATTATTGTTATGATTTATGAAGTTCAATATACAGACATATAAAATGTATGCAGACATATATGTGTGTGATGTTGCATAGTAAATTACATTTTCTAAGATTATATTTTTAAGTATCTCATTAAATTGGAGGGACCATTATACTTTATTAATGTCTCCTCTCTTTTATGATTCAAGGAACATCGAACATTTGCCAAATATCAAGTTTGCATTTATTATCAAGGACTGTGGTCCAATGTCCATAGTAGAAGCTTAAAATAAATTCACTAAAATTTGTCCATTTAATAAGTCATGTGATTAATATGAAAATTGAATAACTTGAAAATATTACAAAACCTGGAATAAGGTTTTTTCTTTATAACATGTATTTTATTTATTGCTATTAATTTCAGTATATATTTTAAAATTTAGTTTATTTTCTACTGTCTCATAAGTATATTCTCTTCTGCATCTTTTGGAATAGAGACAACTACTTCTATTAATCAGTCATAAGTCGGGACGCCTGGGTGGCTCAGTGGGTTAAAGCTTCTGCCTTCAGCTCAGGTCATGAGCTCAGGGTCCTGGGATGGAGCCCTGCATGCATGGGGCTCAATGCTCAGTAGGGAGCCTGCTTCCCCCTCTCTGCCTGCCTCTCTGCCTACTTGTGATCTCTCTCTGTCGGATAAATAAATACAATCTTTAAAAAAAAATCAGTCATAAGTCACTAACGGGCTATTAACCAAAGGTAGGAGTTAAAATTATCAGTATGTTCAATGCAAACAAATGTTTAGCCATGGTTTATCAATTATTAGAAATTTATTTAAATTTGTATAGAAGTGTGATTTATCAATATTTACAAAATAGTTTAGCAGCCACACAAGGTTTTTTTGTGTTCACATGTATCAAATTGTGACTACACACACATATCCATGCATAATAGTAATTTGTTAAATAGCTCAAAGTACTACCATTTCTTAAATAAGAGCCAAGTGATGATTTGGTATGAAATAGCCTATAAAATCTATAGGCAATTTTTATATAAAATGTATAAAGGTAATAGTCAAAAATGATTTGTTACCAAAAGATATGCTACCCGATAACAAGAACAATCAACAAAATGAATGAAATATACACCATTTACTTTTTTACATGGTAATAATGGTGGATAAGTAATAACTAATACATGCTTCTATTGCACTGATCCAGTAAATATGTTTAAATATTTTATTTATCAAGATGGACATCTATATCAGTATCTCTCAATCTATCAGTTGAGATTGCATTTTGCTTCATACAACAGAGAAACATGAATCCTCCCCACCCGAAAATGGCTTAAATGAGTCCGTAAGTTAGAGATTTGTTTATTTCATGTACCAAGATGTTTTGAGTCTGCAGCTCAGGGTTGGTGCAAAGATCATGGAGGTCAACCCAGACTTAGACTTCTCTCTCTTCTTTAGTTTATGGCTTTTATCCCCATTGTTGCGGTAAGAATAATGGTAGTTGATGTAACCAGCCTCTGATATTAATGGTTTTGACACAGTAAATTTTCATTTTCAACTTTTCCAAAGTCTCATGTGCTATTTTAAAATTTAACAAAACATAGTTAAATTCTTAGTGTAAAATTTTATTTTCTTTGGGCAAAGTATTGTGCTTTGTTTATCTTTAGAGATCAACATTTATCATGGTGCTCAAAAAATTTTATATACACAAGAATGAGTGTTGGACTAAACTATGGCTCCAGTAACTATGTCATGTGCTTCTTATGCTTCTTATGCACCAATTTCCTACACATTGCATAAATCATGAGGACCTTTGTACTGAGTGCAATCATTTTGTAACTTAGTAATACATCTGAATTCTCTGAAACCCTATTCCCTGTAACTTGTAATGAAAATGGAATTAAAGTCGTGAGATAGAGAGAGGGGGAGAGACAAGGAAATTTTTTCCTGGTCTTGACAAATTTCAAATAAATCTGTTAGGTGTAATTTAATTCTCACAAAATTCAAATTGAGTGAGAAAAATGTAAAAGTACAATTTGAAATGAGAAGTTGTTATAATAAAAAATGAATACTAATTGAATATTCTTTAACAGATTAATTTAATGATATTCATTTATTTCCTATATGAGCCCACAGGTGTGTGTGTGTGTGTGTGTGTGTGTGAGTAGTTATACAGTTCCCCATAAGATTGGTACTGAATAATAGCTGGGATTACTAGTGAAGATACCTGGTTTTATCTCTCTATTTAAAGCAGAAACTCAGGGATGCCTCTGTAGCTCAGTTGGTTAAGCTTCTGACTTGTGCCTGTGGCTCAGGTCATGATCTCAAGGGTAGTGGGATGGAACCTTGCCCTGGGCTCCATGCTTGAGATTCATTCTCTCCCTGCCCCTCACCACTTGCCCTCTCTTTCTCTTTAAAATAAATAAATAAATCTTAAAAGAAATAAAGCAGAAAGTCCATGGAATTGTAGAAACTAGTTGATTTTCTGCTAAATTATTAGGTATTATATGTGGTGGGCATAATTTAAAGTTCATAAATGTTGCACTTGTCTTATTCTAGGACACTAAAACTATATAACTATGATTGTTTTTCTTTTTAGACATGTTTATATAGGCAGTGAGAAAACTACAAACAAATCCCTTTGCAGTGTTCTCCACTAGTTCCCATCTTGACTTCACGAAATGATTAACAAGGTTAATAAATACCCTTCTTTCCTGTTAAAATTAAAATTCCAGAGGATTTCCTCTGAGCCATTAATGTGAATAACAGTAGTAGAGTTCTTTGTACATCATTGTGTGTTATTAGAAATAATGTCAAGTTACGTATCTCAAATTTTTATATGAAGAAATAATCCTCACGTGATTTTTACTTTGGTCACCAATGCATAGTATACATATTTGAATATGAATGTGAAAAAGAATATGCTTAACGTATTTTTCAATTCTTTTTTTTACTTAAAAGGTATATGTTGCATTATTTAGTTAATATTGGAAATTGTGTTTAGTGTTTTTAGTAATTTAAATAGAAATCTAAGGCATACCATCTTGAAAATGTTTATTTTCAGAGGAATCATTTGATAGGGCTAATGTACCCTTAACTCACATAAAAATAATCACAAACTTTGAATATTTGCATATTTTTGATAATATTAAATTATAATTATGTACATTACTCCATATAGTTTTCCTGAGCAGATAATATGACCCATTATTCGTTTTCTTCTGTTTATAACACTGAAAAATAAACAGAAAAACAAGATTTCAAGGCTTGCAAAATGAAAGGTATTTAATCATTTGGATTGAAAACAAAATTATGTATTTATCAAGGTAAACAAGAGCCATATCCTAAAAAATACTGCAAAAAAATTCATTCTTAGAGTAAATGCATACATTTTTAAAAATATGACAATTCAAAACTTACTCTAAATTGAAAATTAATGAAATCTGGAAATTTTCACCATTATTATGTTATTGGCTCTATTTTATTTATTTTATATTTTTAAGATTTTGTTTATTTATAAGAAAGAGAGAGAGAGAACATGAGTGGGACAGAGGGCGAGGCAGAAGCAGACTCCCCATCAAGCAGGGAGACTGACTCTGGGCTCCATTCCAGGACCCCGGGATCATGACCTGAGAAGAAGGCAGACATATAACCGAATGAGCCACCAGACACCCATCTATTGGCTCTATTTTAAAATAAATGAGTTATTCACAAAACCTTCAATTCAGCCTACAGAATTTATGTGAAGCAAACAATTATAAAATAAGTATAAATTATATTATTTCCATATATAAATTTACATATATAAATTTACAAGTATAAATTAATTATTTACATATGAATATATGTCATATACATAAAAATTTAAGTTATACATGTATAATCAATATAGTATCACTAATAAATATATGAATGAATAACTCATAGGGTTCAGCTAGAATTAAATTAAAAATATTAAGCAATATTTGTCTTCTAAACCATTTTTATTTTACAAGAAATCTGTACACCAGTTCGGAAATCAGAGGAATATTTGTTTTAAGGATCAGAACAGCTATTTTCATTTTATGTTCATAATTTTGTTAAGTATATACATTCTTGATTAGACCATTCTCAAGGCAACATTCAAGTAATTCACAATTTGTTCCAAACTTATTTTAGAAACACACATTGCTTTGCATTAAATTGCTTCATGGATCTCAGTTTTTAAAATTTGAACTTTGATCATGAGGCTATGGGTTATTATCAAGATTTTGTTACTCACAATATGCATTTACTTGTGTATATGGGATGATATATGAATTTACTGAAAATACAAATATTGCATATGCTAATTTCTATTACATACTTATTCTAACATTTTAGGAAGTAGAGAGGAAATTTTTTGTTAGCTATCCTTTATTGACCCCCATGGATTGTAAATTTCCAGATGAACTCCTATCAGAATGTATAAAATAGAAATCAACTATTCAAGATCAGGATTATCTAAATGGGATAATAATAAGAAGCAGCTGGTTCTTCGGAGTCCATAGACGTGAATCAGAGGCTGAATGTGAAGAGTATACTATAAGGCACTTTTGGACAAAGGAATTTACCTCTCTCAGTCTCAATGTCATCATCTTTAAATGGGATGGGACCACAATAATAACTAATATTATTTGTGTGTAAGATTACTTCTGCACTAACTACTTCATTCTTAGAATAACTTAAGGCTTTGCACCATTTCCCCCATTTATAGAGAATTCTGAAGTTGAAAGATGAAATATAAATATCCAAGTTCTAAATAGCAGAGCAGTAGAATAGTCACAATAGAACAATCTGATTCTAGATCCCAAACATGTAACTAATACATTGTTTTTTTTTTTTCAAGGAGTCTGCTGAAGATTACATGTAAAATGAGAGTGAAATTCCTGATACATAGTAGAATCTCAAGAATTATCCATTGTTTTCACTATTAATATGTTATTAGTTTGCTGTTATAGACTATCTCTGAATCATTTTAACATAAATCCACTTAATTTATTTGAGTAGAACAAGTGTTAGTTAAAACAAGGAAGCATAAGTTATCCCTTAAATATAAATTTTAAAGTAAAACATGATATCACAAATTTACTAAAAATATCTTTATGTAGTCATAAACTTTTCATTTATCCCTTTTGCTATTTTAATTATATTAACTGTATTTCAGTATTGCATTTTTATGTGTCTGAAATCATAGTCATAAAAAGATATTCTAGTCTTTTTCATGTTTTCCCTTTCTGGCTATTATTTTGCTCCTCTGGCTATTATTCTCTTGGTTGAAGCAATATTTACGTTTCACTTGAAATAAAAATATAGACTATCATATTCACATGAAGAATTATGCAGATAAATTCAGATTATAGTCTAAAACCCTTCAATTTACCATATTTCTACTGATGTTTTTGCAATGGTGCCCCTAGAAATAATGGAGATTGATATTTTTTTAATATTTCATCAATTTAAAAAGTATTTTTATTTATCCATAAACTATATGTATATGGGCGTTTTTCAAATACTATGCTATTTTGACTGCATAACTGTAACTAAATAAATACTTTCAGAGTGATACCAACTAGTGATATTCCCTTCTTTTCTAGATACAAAGGAGAGAAGAAATACCATGGACTACGTGTTAATTATTGCAACAAACTCATTTATGCCAAGTGTTTGCACACAAGCAAAAGTTATCTGTTTTCCTCTCTCCTTCTTGCATTCATCCGTCTTTCCTTATCTGTGTTCTTTTTTTTTTCCTCTTGCCATTTGGTGGCATATTCATTTTTCAATCACTTCACCTTGGCATCACTAACAAACCTTACTCTTTTTCTTTGCTCCCACATCCAGGCTGTTCATCCAACACATTTAAAAATTTTGTTATTTCCTCCTGTTCCTGTCTTTAAAAGCTGTCACTTCCTTTCTGTTCCTGAAGACAAAAATCCTCATCCTAACATCTTTATCTACAACAGCATGTCCTCTTCTTCTCAAAATGTATTCGGTGGTTAAACCACATAAATTAGTAAATAAAGTTCCTATTCTTCATTCAAGGTGATTACACATTTTTACACAAAGCTACTTGCAAATTACTTCTGATACTCCCAAAGTTGAATTAATTTGGACTGACCCTGGGATTTCCAGGTTTTTTTTTTAAAGATTTTTTTATTTATTTGACAGAGAGAGAGAGAGAGATCATAAGTAGGCAGAGCAGCAGGCAGTGAGAGAGAGGGGGAAGCAGGCTCCCCGCTGAGCAGAGAGCCTGACGCGGGGCTCCATCCCAGGACCCTGAGATCGTGACCTGACCAGAAGGAAGAGGCTTTAACCCACTGAGCCACCCAGGCACCCCTCCAGGTTTTTCAAATAGTATCTCCTGCCCACTTTGCTTCTCCACATTGTTTTCAGTGCCAGACACAATTCATCTATAAATGTTGTCATACTTGTGGGGTTAAATGTCTCGAACTTTATAGGTTCGTATGAATCAGCATAGAGTAGGACATGCTGTGGTAAGAAACTACCTGAGTCTCAGTCTCAGATTGGTCTCAGTATCAGGGTCAGGTTGACTACTGTCTGAATCACAGTTGCATAGTGTCTTCACTTTCAATCTAAGGCTGACAGAGTGTTTAGAAACACTGTTTAGAAGCAAGGCTGACAACTGTTTAGAAACACTGCAGGTTTGTGGCAGCAGGACATAGGAACCATGTACTAGCTTTTAAAATGTCTGCTTTGGCGGACAAAGGTCACTTCCGTTCACACATTGTCAAAAATAAGTCCAGTGACAGGGCTCAAATTCAGTGGCAAGGAGATAGAGGTTTCCTGCAGGTTTCCTGAGGCCAGGCCATCAATCCACCCGGCCAATAGCAGTTAAGATTTACCACAACCTCACAATCACTACCGTTACCACCAAATTTATACATGCATTCTGATGAAGAAAATTCAGTTGATTTGGAAATATGTAAAGCACAATCTCTCATCATTCCTCTGAAATTAGGTTGTTAGTTTGAAACAAGTCTCTGTCAGATTGTAAGTCTGAGTGGCAGGGGCAGAGCAAAATAGATCACGGAAATAGGAGCTCCAGAAGGCCATAAGAGAATGATAAGACGCTGTGGCAGCCCCTTCTCTACAGTTGCACACACAAGTGTTTTTGTCAATTTTTTAACTCAAATGTAAGGGCCAGTGATGTAGAGTGTGAATGTCCCCAGTTTAAAAGAATAAGTAGATGAAAAGAACCAATTAGCAAATGCATCAGGCAGGGCGCCACAGTGGGAGAAAAAGTTGACTGAGTCTAAGACCCTTATCTGAGACCTAAGAGAGAATAGACTCAAAAGATATGGGACTCACTAGTGAATTTGAACACCATCAAGGTGAAAGTCCTTATTATAACTAAACATGTAAATAGATTTTTTATTGCTGTGAAGTCTTCTTAATTCTACATAATTATTTTAAATAAATTATAAAAATATTTAATTTTAGTATATGCTCTAAAATTATTCTGCTCATATGAATGAACTGAATATGTTAGTTAATTGTTTGAAAAGTCTAATGAGTTACAATAATTCCTAATTGTTTAAAAAGTCTGGTGAGTTACAATAATTCCTTTTCTTGTTTGGAATTAGATGATCATATCAATGAATCATAGGACCTCCATGCTATATACGTTCTTAGAAATAATATCTTGATTTGTAACTAATCTGGAAAATGTCTTTGGTGTGATCTGGAAACTATTGTTTGTCTATGTAGGTCTCTATTTGGGAGACTGATAGACATCACTTGTCAGATTATTATATTGTAAACTCTCCCACTTTTTAGGAAAGTCTTCCTTTGTGGTTACTTGAAGTTTATCTTTTTGAAACTTCTGGTGTTTTATCACAGTTCTACCCACCGGAAGAGACTACACTAGGTCCGTTTTGTCTTCTATGTTATATAACTTCAATCATTTGCAAACTACTGTGGATTCTTTCTTACCCTTCCCTTAACTTTTCCCAGAATACATAACTCAATATCTCTGATGTTTTTTTTTACTATGGCAAAATTTATAGATCCTTTAGCAATCGAATCAAATTCTTCAGGGTTCTTTTATTCATTGAAGACATATTTATTGTCTGTGTACCCTACACCATCAGGAACTGTGCTGATAAAATGTTGATCATGCTAAAACAGTTTTTCTTTTATGAAACTTACTGTTCCGTTGGTAGACACATAATAAGAAATAATCACATAAGTTCATGTGTAGTTACCAGCATGATATATCATCCGAAGGGAAATTACTGCATGCTTTCTCAATACCTTACATGGAACAAACTGCTCTATTCTAACTGTTACACTGTCTGATCAATCGGATTTGTTATATCCTAAGTTACATTAACTCTATTTGAAGTAGCATTAAAATAGTGATAAGTTACTGGTCAATAATATATGACTCCAGTTTTTTAACAAGCTGTCATACAGAGAACTTTTTTTTTTTTTTTACAGAGACCTTTCAATGAAGTTTTTAATTCTACCTTCCAATTCATATTTTGCCATATGATTACTTATTAAAAATATCCTAAGGAAATATCCCCCTCAAGAGAAACCATTTTTTCTGGATTTTCATGTATTTGGTTGGAATTATTTAAATCAAGTTTAATGTAAATCTTAATGCAATGTAAAGGGAACAAGGTATTGTTTTAGTAGACCTTAGAAATCTATGGAAGGTGTCAGGTTGGATCATAAGAGACAATTGTTGTTTGTACCTCTTTGCTAAGAGTTGACAATAAGCCAGAGTGCAATGACTTATTGTTTTCATCCAGCCAAGAAGTAAAATCTCTTTTTATTCTTTTTACAACTTAGTAATCATAGAATGCTCAAGAAAAGCCTAAGGTAGAAAATGTATTGAACTAGATAGAACTTAGCAATTTAAGGAAAACTGCTGTTCTTGTCCTGTAAAAATGAAAGAGATGATTGAAATTTAAGACATTAGGAGGAAAAGAAATTGAATTCTCAAGATTAATTTTTTAAAGGACCCAAGGAGTTAGTTCTGTTTTTTCTCTTTTAAAGAAAAGTTGCAGTTGTAACTTGCTAAAAGAAAATGAAATCTTCAAACGCCATTACATAAGGACAAAAAAAAAAAACAAACTCCAGTTTTTGATCTAGATAATTTATGTATAGACAAGTTCCATTAGAGATAGTTTCCTAAAATTTGTCACTGATGAGTAGAACAAAGGAAAAGCAAATGTTTCCTAGATTAATACAGTTTCAGATTAAGGTTATTAACAGTCTAATTCAAAGGACAAATTTTTGAAAGAAATGCTATGATCTTAAATAATGTTTACTAATAGAATAGTAGTTTTATTTGATCAATTTTCTAAAATCTGAAATCAATGCTTCATTTAGACAAAATATTAAAATAAAATGTAAAAACCATCAAATAAGAAGTTGATGCATTTTCTTATCTATGGTAAGTATTGGGACAATGTAAATATGACAATGGCAAGAAAGATTGTCAGGAAAAACAGTGACTAGCTATATAAAATTACCTTTTCAATCATACCCAAGCTTGATGCTAAAGCCACTGAACTGAAGTAAAATACTTTTCTCTGAGCATCTCTGTGTTTCTCAGGTAAACAGAGGTGTCTGTTTATCATCAACTTCTACATGTGTACCCTTAAAGTGGACCACAGTTGACTTACAAATCAATTTTTAAAATACCTGCAGCTTTGCCTTCTTTAACAGTCCTTTTACTCATTTTTTGCTCAGAATGTTCCATGCTGTATGGGCCCATCTTGCAATTGATCCTGGATTTGAAACTGACAGCTGTAAACTAGCAGAAAAATGATGTGGCAAGAGTTGCTATTCCTGAAGAAAATTCAAAGAAAGTTCTATTTGGGCAGATTATAATTCATGACTCACTCATAGAGCACAAATTTTTATATTCTGAGCCCCTTTGGGTCACGTGGATTCAAAGTGCAATGTATACATATACATATATACGTATATATACACACATCCATACATGTATACATATACATACATAAAAGTACATATAAATAGTATTGGATTTATAAATATATAATATAAAATAAATATAATTTACTTTTACTTAATTATATTATAAAAATTTTATTTATGTTACTTAAAATACTTATATTTATTTTTTATTTTTATATATAACATAAAAAAGTATTGCAGTATACATGCCAAATATTACGTAACACACTAAATTCGTTCTGAGGTAGTATCCCATAACCACAGGCATGAATATTTCTGTGCCCAAAAGATATAGCAAGCACACTAAGAGAGATAAATAACAAATATAAAGCATGTTATGGCCAGTCATGCTATGTTTAGAAATGAGTTAAGTATTTTGAAAATATTGGATTTTTAAAGCTTTTTATATTTTGTTATTTGTATAATAAGCTGGTATTCACAAAATATGTGTTCTGAATCTTGTATGTTCCAAGTAACTTATTAGGCATGGAAAAAGAACGTCAGAGAGTAAGAAAGATAAATCTAACTTTTTAGTTTTACATAAGTTTCAAGAAATCTGAGTTTCTGACTTATTTATTTATTTATCTGTTTATTTATTTATTTATTTATTATGTTCATTTAGCCACTGTATAGTACAGCATTAGTTTTTGATGTAGTGTTCAATGATTCATTAGTTATATATAATCCCCAGTGCTCATCAAAACACATGCCCTCCTTAATACCCACACCGAGTTACCCCATCTGCCCCCACAAACCCGCAGTTTGTTTCCTGGGGTCAATAGTCTTTCATGATTTGTCTCCCTCTCTGATTTCTCCACCTTCAGATTCCCCTCCTTTCCCCTATGGTCCTCTGTGCTATTGTTTATGTTCCACATATGAGTGAAACCATATGATAATTGTCTTTCTCTGCTTGACTTACTTCACTTAGCACAATCCTCTCCAGTTCCATCCATGTCAATGCAAATGGTGAGTATTCATCATTTTTGATGGTTGAGTAATATTCCATTGTATATATGTACTATATGTACCACTCTTTTTTGTCCGTTCATCTATTGAAGGGAATCTCAGCTCTTTCCAAAGTTCCAACTTATTTATGCAAGAAAGGATTGTCTCTGAGTGTCTCCATGAGAGGAGGTCTTGATAACTTCAGGGATAGGCATCTTCCCCATGGCACTTTGAAGAATGGACTGACACCTACTTCACAACACTGTAAATATTTTTATTCATGCTCTCTCTCTTTACTAGACTGTGATGTCGCAAAAGCAGGGATTCTATTTTGCTCATATTTATATTTCCTGCACCCAGCTTATTGCCTGGAATAAGAGAAGCACTAAATATGTACTTAATAAGTAAGTACAATGAAATTATTTTCACCCATGTTTGGGGGAAAATTACCAAAATACTTACTGATTCTTAATTTTATGTGCCAGATTATATTAGAACTCTTCAGTCTATCAGAGAAAATTTATTAAGAGCATACAAATTCATTGTATGCATTTGTGAAAAGCAAATCTGAGTCCTGATCCTGGTTTCGAGTATTTGATAGGTCTAGTTGGGAATATGATGTGAATGCATGCACACAAAAGTTAAAGTAAAAGACACAATATACTTGTTACATGGACATTCATCAACAAAATATTGTGAACTTAATTTGAATGAATGAATATTTGTTAAAGAACTGGAATTCATTCTTTTTGGTTGCTACTCTCCTTATCCTTTAAATAAAAACAGAACAGTGACCATCTCTATACCATCACTCTGTACAATGGTTTGAAAAGCATAATTTTTAAGCCAACATTATTTAATATAAGAGCTCAGGAAAGGAAATAAATACACATTGGAAAAACTAAAGAGAAAAGATGTTTTGGCATATGTTGAGAGATTGGAAAGAGAATTTACAGGAAGAGGAACAACCTTTTTAAAGATGCAAATTAATGTTGTCTAGAAGAGATACAGTGATAATTAAATACACATTGAAAGAAAGCACTGTCCTAATGCTTAGGCATGAATATTAAGGAAGTAGTACAGTTAAAAATTAGATCTACTTGCTGTGTTCCATTCTGATTTTACTGATAGAATTTGGTAAGAGACCATTGTCTTTAATCCAGTAAAACATTTTTTCAAATCTACTATCCATAATCATATTGAAAATGTACCAAATTTCACCAATGACCATGCATGCTGATATAGATTACTACAGATTTACAGATTTTGAATCATAACATAAAACCTATTTGCAATAGTTTCAACAAAATTACCTTTCAGGAGAGAAAGGATTCAGAACCAGACAAGACTGGAAACATGATTAAGGTCCAGAAGCTGCATCTGGGGAATGTGGGGCATTCACAAGCTTGGGTATTTCTGCTTAGGAGAAGAACAGTGATACTCAGATAGGCCAGTATCACCATCTTGGTTTCGGGAGACCTGCCTAATTACAATAGCTCTCTAGCTAGGGTTGGTACTGTAGAACATAGGCTTTAAGAAAAGGGGGCAAACACTGATTAATGGAGGCCTGTCATCCCAAAGACTGTCTTATCTCACGGTACTGTCTTTTGTTTAACCTACTGTACAGTCAGCAGAGATCAGATAAGGGCAAGAAAATACCCTCAGTAAGACCAGGTGCTATGATGCTTGGGGACCTAAAGAATCAAAAGACAACCTTTTATTGTTAAAAGAAAGTAAGGACACATGAGCAGGGCTAGGAAGAAAAAATAATTTTCTTTCTGGTTTTTGTGTTGAATCCAGATGGATCCAACTTTATGTAATCCTTGGATGGCATACTCTTTTGTTTTTTCATGTATAGGATTATTTTCTATGCATTTGAATTGATATTTCTCTACTAGACCCTCCTCAATATACATCTAAGAATTTCCAAGTGAAGTTCTTCAGTCATACTGTAGGCATCATTTTCTTCCCTATGTTGAAATTATTTCTGTTCTAATAGCTGTATTTTTTTTTCTTTAAAGTAAGGCTTTAAAAAATTCTCACTTTCCTTTAGCTGCTAAGACGGAAACCCAATGTTTAACCATGCAAACAATTTTGGTCCATCTAAAGCATATGTGATGTTATGCATTGACTAAGAAAATGTTTTCTAATAGATATGAAAACAGAAATTATAGACAACCCTCAGGAAAAAAATAAGAGAAGTCAGGAAAAAACATATATGGGAAATCTTCAAGATCAGCAACACTTATTGGCCTTACTTCCCTGTAGGCAAATAATTTGTCTTAATCATTCTAATATAAAGAAAGAGCCTGGAATAAAAGTAAGTATTAAAACAGCTAGGAATCAGCATTGGGGAAATAAACCTGATCTTAGAATGCCATGAAAGGTGGCTTAATTGGGCAGCATTATTCTTATGCTCGACATGAAATATCTACATTATTTGAATAAATATAATTTTTTCTGAGATTGTTTTTGCCCATTTCCACCTCTGTTCCTGGATATACCATCACCACAGAGCTTTTCAAACCATAAAAACAGTTTATGATTTTTAAAAATCTGTTTCATTATTTGTGTTTTGAGCATGAAAGGATGTAGAGTGCTAGCAGAACAGGGTGAAGGCTAATTCTGATAGAAATGAAATGAAATTTGCTTCTTTTGTCATTCCATCTGTCCCTTTATTCTTTTCTCTTATTTATTATTAACTTTTTGCCCTCATTAATTTATAACCTGAACTTAAGGTGCCTTTTGGCTGATTGTAATCTCCTTATTGTGCTTCAAGTAGGGTTATTTGACCCCAAAGGACCTACATTATAAAATTTTCTTTGTGACAATATCTGTGTTGCTAACTGATAATTTCTTGAGAGGAGATTAAGAAAAATTAGAGTAGATTAGATAAATTTCTTTACTTTCTTAGTGCTTATTTTGTGCTAGATGTCCATGTAGTGATAACCATATTTTAATATGGCATAAATTTAACTCCATACTGGATTGTTTCATGCTTATGATGTTATTTATTATACTCAATATATATAACTTACTTGAATTTTGTCAAATGTTTATATATCAATCTTGTAGGTGTTCACACTAAGAAAAAAGAAAGATAGGCAGAAAAAAAAGAATGAATGTTATTAGTAGTTATTGGGACTTTGGTTTTGATAGAAAGTTTGAGGTAAAAATGGAGGCAACCAAAGTCCTCTTTCAAATCTACAAGAAAATATAAATGTGCAATGACAATAATATGGCTTAAAAGTATAAAGAAATTAAATTCCCCCCCATTATCCAACTTTACCCCAATAATCAGCAATGTTAGCTTAATTTAAAAACAAATACAAACAAACAAACAAACAAACAAAGCCCTTTCTGAGGTTCTTGGGTGAAGAGGGAATCCTAGTTTTTCTTAAAAAATTAAAATAATATTATTTTAAAAAGTAGGAAGGAGAGTTTTAATAATACAATGGCACAGGCATTGGAAAAGAAGGACTACCTGTGATGTTGATAAGTACATGTGAAATGGTGTAGGAGGAGAATTTTTTTAAAATATTTTATTTATTTATTTGACAGAGAGAGAGAGAGAGAGAGAGACATCACAAGGAGGCAGAGAAGCAGGCAGAGAGAGAGGGGGAAGAAGGCTCCCTGCTGAGCAGAGAGCCTGATGCAGGACTCTATCCCAGGACCCTGAGATCATGACCCGAGCTGAAGGCGGAGGCTTAACCCATTGAGCCCACTGAGAATTTTTAAAGAAACCTATTTCACGTAGTTTTCTTTTCTTTTCTTTCTTTTCTTTTTAAGATTTTATTTATTTACTTGAGAGGGAGAGAGAGAGAGAGAGGAGACAGCACAAGCAGTTCCCAGATGTGGGACTCAGTCCCAGGATCCTGGGATCATAACCTGAGCTGAAGGCTTAAGGAACTGAGCCATTTAGACACTACTTCACATAGTTTTCTAAAACAATCCAGGTAACTTTTAGATTACAGCTTGGAGAACAGTGAACTGGAAAAAGGACTGTGACATTCTGGCAATTCTCAAAAAGCTGAACAAACTGAAAATTAGATATTTCTTCTGAAAATATTGGAAAGCTGAAATTACAGTGTATGGAGTAATCTGAAACCTGGGGAGAGAGAAGACCAAGGTTTTGCTGATCTGGGGCTGAGCTTTCAAGACTATAGAAGCCATTAAGAATATAAAGCTTTCAAACTTTTCATTGATAAAAATTGGCTAGCAGAGGAATGAGAAGCCACTTATGATGGGAGGGAGGGGAGCTCTCTTGCCAGGGACTCACAGGGAAGATCAGAGAGTCTAAAGAAGCGTTTCTTGTGGTGCTGACTACAGCAGGGGTAGAGAAGCCACCCGTGAAACTCCACTCCCTCATCTCCACTACCAGCCATGAGGGAGCCAAACCTTTATTCTACAAAAGTAAGAACAAAGACCACTCTCCCTTTAGAGAACTAGTGGAAAACCATCATAAGTGGCTTTCCCTTTGTGCCTGTGTGTCCTCTTTGTCTTCTCATGCCATTCTCTCTGTGGAGTCTAAATTTCCCCTTTCTTATAAAGATACTGATCATATTGGAATAAGGCCCACTGTAGTAATTACTTTATTTTAACTTGATTAAATCTACAAAACCATATTTCCAAAGAAGGCTACATTCACAGGTATTGTGAGTTAGGACTTGTAAATATCTTTTCGGAAGGGGTTACAATTCAACTCATACCAACTACAAGCTCCAAAGTAAATTTAAAATTTTTCTATTATTAGGAAAGGCAATGATAATAATTAACAAAAGCCAAAATGATACTGTTAATCTTTCTTTAGTCTTTTAAGTATTCTAACTACTGTCCTAAGTAATCTAGACAAGTATTAATTTAATTACTCCTTCAAGGGCACGTGCACCTGAATGTTTATAGCAGAAATGTCCACAGTAGCCAAACTCTGGAAAGAACCTAGATGTTCATCAACAGATGAATGGATAAAGAAGATGTGGTATATATATATACAATGGAATACTATGCAGCCATCAAGATAAATGAAATCTTGCCATTTGCAATGACATGGATGGAACTAGAGGGTATTACGCTAAGCGAAATAAGTCAGTCAGAGAAAGACAATTATCAAATGATCTCTCTGATATGAAGAATTTGAGAGGCAGGGTGGGAGGTCATGGGGGGTGGGAGAGGGAAATGAAATAAGATGGGATCAGAAAGGAGAAAAACCATAAGAGACGCCTAAACTCACAAAACAAACTGAGGGTAGCTGGGATGTGGGGGGTAGGGATAGGGTGGCTGGGTTATGGAAATTGGGGAGGGTATGTGCTATGGTAAATGCTGTGAAATGTGTAAGCCTGATGATTCACAAACATGTACCCTGGGGCAAATAATACATTGTATGTTAATAAAAAAATAAATAAAAAAAATAATTACTTCTTCAGGAAATCTTGAAGTAGGTACTATTTTTGGCTCAAGATCATATATCTGACAGGTGATAAGTCCATATTATCACCTAGCTGTATCATTATGTTGTTGGAGGTAGAGGTATTTAGTCATATGAATATAAAAATAAAATCCGTAAGTAGGCCTTTGGCATTAACATAATCAGAAATAATTAGAAACTAAGATCAAACAGAGTAACATCAATGTGACACCTTCTGCTTAGAGTGAAGGATTCAGGACACATGTTTTTTATATTTTATATAAAAATATTTATATATATATAAAATATATATCTGATATATATATTTTATATCAGACACTTATAGTGAGACACTTAAGGAGTCTAAAGAGAGAGAAAAAACTGATTCTTTCCAAGATCTTGGATGAGAATTTATAAACTTGAGAAGTTAATGTTTCAAAGATCTCACACTTACAAGATTAGCCTAAAGACTATTTGGAAGACTTTTTTTTTTTTTTTTTGGTTACTTATATCTTTATACCAGCTTTATGTAGCCAGGAAAATTATCATTATAAATCATTTTATTATTTATTCAAAATGAAATAGAAGAAAAATAAAGAAAAAACTTGGAAAGAACACAGAGAAATAGAATTCATAAGGGTAGACTGTTTTTACAAAATTAAACAGACCCTTAACTTACCATCCAGCAATCACTCTTTTGTGTTTACCCCAAAGTAGTTGAAAACTGATGTTCAGATGATAACCTGCACATGGATGTTTATAGCAGCTTTACACGTAGTTATCAAAACTCAGAAGCAAGCAAAATGTCCTTCAGAAGGTGAATGGATCAATGAACTGTGGCAATTTGGACACTGGAATGTTATTTAGTGCTAAAAAGCAATGTTTTATTAAGCCATGCGAAGACTCGGAGGAACCTTAAATGGATATTGCTAAGTGAAAAAAGCCGATATGAAAAGGGTATATACATTATGATTCCAGTAACATGACATTCTGGGAAAAGCAAAACTATGGAGACAGTACAAAGATGATTGGTTGCTAGGGGTTGGTGAAGGAAAGGATGTGTATGGACAGAGAAGAAAGGACTTTTAGGACAGTGAAAATAGTCTACATGCTACTCTAATGGTGGATACATGTTAATACATTTGTCCAAACCCAGAGAATGTATGACACCAAGAGTGAACCCATTTTGTTTTCCTGGGTAATCTGGCAAACAGTCTGAATGGAAATTACTTGGTTTGAAACACAAAATGTACATTAAAAAAAACAAATACGGTATTGAGAAGGGCACGTATTGCATGCAGCACGGGGTGTGGTGCATGAACAATCATTCTTGTAACACTGAAAAAATAAAATATGTTTATATTTGGGGGAAAATAAATAAATAAATAAATAAACAAATAGGCAAAAGAAACTAACAGTTTGATTTAATTTAGCTAAAGGCTATGTTTAAAACAACAGAAATTTGAAAATTGCTTCTTTGCTAAATTAATTTACTTGTCAAATTGATTCCTCATGTGACACAAAATAAATTTATTTATGTTATAAGTAAATTTATGCTTTGTACTGTAAAGTATGGTTAATTATTAAAGGCCAAGAGGCAACCCTATTCACTCCTTCGTAGCCACACCTAATTCACTTGCAGTAGAAACTAAAGAGAAGGCCAGACATGCTTTAAATCCACCATGACCCCTTCACTCTTGTGTTGTCCATGGTCTTAGGAGACTGTCTGTTAATCTTGGGAGTTATAAGAGAACACAAACATGTCTACTTATTCAGAGAACCCACCTTTGGTTGGAACTCTACAAATAATATAACCTCATATGGTTGAGGGTCCTTTAGATTAGTAATTCATTATCATACTTTCAAGTAGAACCTCTTTTGTTGTCATTCTTAGAACACTAACTTTTTGGAGCATTTTTCAGAATGTTCTCTTATTTTCCTAATTGCAGCTGAAATAACATTTTCAAGCATCAACAGTTGTGTTGTTCCTTACACATTACACTATATTCTTCCAGGAATTAGATTTTATTCTTGATCATAAAAAAAAGGGAAAGCAATTTTATCTTTTTTTTTTTCTCTCCCACATGTATCTTGACTCAAGAAATGAATTTCAATATATTTCTGTGGAAGCATGGGTTTTAATTATTTTCTCAGGGACTGACAATTCCAATTTCCCAGATGATAAGTTAAATGTGTAATGCTCGATTATGTATCACATTTCATTATATGCAACTGGATAATGCCCATGTGAAAATTATTCCCTGGAAACAGACCACTAAAGTATCATTTAGTACACTGTTGATTTAGGACACAAAATGGTACTTCAGTATCCAGAAATAGTTAACAAAACATCGAAAATTATGTAATTTACTTTCTTGAAATATTTTAATAATGCCAAATTCTTTATAGATTGCAAAGCAATTGTAAAAGTGTTATCATTTTGTACTCATAGTAAACCCAAGAGATAACTATTGCTGTCTCCATTTTCCAAATGAAGATATTATAGCTCTAAAGGATTTTCTGTTCTGAAAGTATCCATGGTTGTTAAATGGCATGGCTGGAAATTTTACACAGACCTTCTGACTGTAAGTCTTGGCTGGTTTCTATCATACAGCTTCCTATAGTTCTGGATATATGAAGATATTTAAATCTTCTTCTGAGAGAAGGAAATAGTCTTAATATAAAATATTAAGCTAATAGCTTTTAATGCACCAATTGGGGAATAAAACACGTAATACCTTGAAGTGTCCAAAATTCACATTTTTAAATAAGATAGTGATTGAATGAATATAAAATACATGTGCTCAAATAGGATATAAATTATATTTTTCTTTGCCTAGGACCTCTGAAAAAATCTGATTGTTGGTTAGCAGAACAAGTATTTCTCTAGCAGTGCAAGCAGACGTTTTCTTCCTGGTGACATGTGAGAGTGGGTGGTGAGTATTTCAGATCAGAACATTGAGTTCTTGTGAACAAAAAATGTATAATGGCTGGATTTACTTTTTTCCCCTTAGATTGGCCATGTAACAGGCTTTTAGAATTAAATGCCAACCCCTCTTCAAAAAATGAAACAAAAAGCAATATTAGATATCTTGACTACAGATAACTTTTCTAACAGATTATTTCTTTCTGCTTTATTTTCTTTGGAGAATAATTCCAAAATGCTTAATCTGACAATTATTAAATTATAATTTAAATATAAATAAATTATCACATAATTAATTAATTAAAATTAAATGATATTTTCTCCTTTCTAAGGAGAAAATTAAATTATAGTTGTTATCATTAAATGCATTTATCACAGCCTCAGGAAATATTTCTTCTCTTAGATTTTACTCAGAGGAAAACACATGTAAGACTATGGAAAAGGTTATCTCTAAAGTCAAGAATAGTTGCATATCCTCGAGGAAGAGGAGATTCAATATATAAGTAAAAAAAAATAGGTTCAACTTTTTTCATTTACATGAGTAACATGTATAGTAAAACAAGAATTCACTCTGAGACCACATGATTTTTAAGCAAACTGTATATATATACATATATATGTGTGTGTGTACACATTTTTAACATAGATCTTCATATTTCAGAGGTATTACATTAATATTTCTTTTTAAAAATGATTTTACTTATTTATTTGACAGAGAGAGAGAGCACAAGCAGGGAGAGTGGCAGGCAGAGGGAGAGGAAGAAGTAGGCCCCCCACAGAGCAGGGGGAGCCCAATGTGGGACTTGATCCCAGGACTCTGGGATCATGACCTGAACTGAAGGCATTTGTTTAACCAATTGAGTTATCAGGTGCCCTACATTAATATCTTAGTCCAAGTTTGTAGAATTCTGAGTTAGTATCTTCTTGTCTGAAAATCTGAATAGTCTATTTTTATCCTTACTTAGTACATGTTAGTATGTAAATATGCGCAAGTAATTCACATTTCCTGTATCATTTTCCTCTTCTGAAAAATAGGAAAAATAAACCTAAATTACAGAGTTAATTTGAGGATTAAATGATAATACTAATAACTTTTCAGCTATTGCTGACAATTTTATTAGTTCTCCAAACTGAGAAGTGCTAAAGGATGAACACTGTTTTTTGTTTTGTTTAGTTTTTTAAAGAAAAGCAAAGAGGTGCTAGAATAAATACATATTCAGTATTTGCTAAAAGGCATTCAAAAGGGGCACCTGGGTGACTCAGTAGGTTAAAGTCTCTGCCTTTGGCTCAGGTCAAGATCTCAGGGTCCTGGGATCAAGCCCCACATCTGGCTCTCTGTTTGGCAGGGAGCCTGCTTCCTCCTCTCTCTCTGCCTGCCTCTCTGCCTACTTGTGATCTCTCTCTCTGTCAAATAACTAAATAAACTCTTTAAAAAATAAAAAGTAAAAGTATTCAGAATCCAGGCCTGCCATCCTGACCTCCTCACATGCCTCTAAGTTTATGTAGAGAAGACTAAAGATTCAATGAATTGAGAGAAGAGGATGTCTTGGACTAGAAAATGATTGTCTGTCTTTGGTTTTTTACTTCTCTTTGCTCTCTGTGAGGCTGGAGATTTTTCCTTCTTTCAAGACTAGCTCAGCGAGTTTCAAGAGATTTGATGAGGTCCGAAGGGGCGGCAGTATCCAAGGACACGACCTTGCCATCTCAGCGCCAGCCAGATGCTTTCTTAGCCAAAAATTTTTGGCTTGTCTAGGTTGCTGTAGAAGAGAAGTGTGCTGAGAGGGGTGTTGTGAGCATATGGTCTGTTCCTCTAGAGAATTTGATGAAGGCACACATACATTTGTGTCCTCTTTTGTCTGGAAAAATCTCAAGGTATTAGACTGGTTTGGCTGGATTCCACCTGTGGGGCAGAGCAGAGGACTTGTTGCAGGTGGGAGGCTAGGCTACATTTCTGTGCTCTGGAGACAAAACAAAATCTGCGTGTATTCAGTGGTTAACTTGAAAAGATAACATCTTTGCAAGGAAATGGTAGTAGGAGAGGTCTGTCTCCAAGACAGAAGAAGCTTGCATCCACAATGTACCCCGTGAAAGAATAAAAATAATAATTTGAGTAGATTTGCCATGCAGAAGACATCAATGGTAGATCACAAAAACTAGTCCAACTCCCCCCTCACCCCAATGTCTCATCTCCTTCCCCATTCTCCAGCCTGAAGAGCCAGAGGCAGCCCAGTCAAGTGGGGGGAAAGCAGTGACAGGAAGTTATAGTGCCCTGCAGAATTCTCAGGCCAAACTTGAACCAAAGAAGGGGACATGCTTATATTGGATAATAGGTCACAATTTTGACACTAATCTTAGCTAGCCTTTTTTTTCCCCAATGTTTGAAAATGGGTTTTCTTTCTTTATCTTTCTTTCTTTTTTTTTTGAAAATGGATTTTCTAATACATGAAAGTAACCAGGAATGATTTTGCATCTAAATATACTATCAAGGGACAAGAAAGCAATATCTGACAGATGGATGAGAAGACAAAAAAATTTTATGCACAGCACATCACTGAGTCCAGATTCATATGAGTTCTGTCTTATCAATGATATTTTTAAAATATTACTCAAATCTGCCCTTTGAGCCTTATTCCTATTGATATCATCCCTATTGATATCACTAGCCTTATCCCTATTGATATCACCACTGTCTGTCTCACCTGAATAATAGCACCAGCCTCCTCTTTGTGTTCCTGGTCCTAAGGTTTCTCCTCCCCTATTCATTCTCTGCAGAAGAGGAAACATGGTTTTCTCAGAACATAATGTAGGTTATGTTTACCTTCCTTGCTTAAACATTTCAATGGCTGTATTGCTTTATAACAAAATCTAAACTCCCTCCCTTGTGCTACAAAATCTGGCTTCTGCCTATTTTTCCATCTTCTTTTGGAGCTCATGAAGGCTCTTCTATGCCTGGTGCCTTCAGGACCTGCCCCTTCCCTCCGTCCCTTCCCACAGCCACACCAACTCATCACATCTCTCCAAAGAACTCCTTGATCTTCCTACCTAAACAAAGTGTCCTATGCATCTTTCCATCTCGACAAATTATTTTCTCCTTAAAGTGTTGATTTATAACTCACTACAACACTAACTAAAATAGCACTCATATGTTCATTGTTTCAGTGTTCATTTCTTCTCTCCAAAACATTGTGTTCCCACATCTCAAACAAAGTCTGCACTTGGTGGATGTCTGAATATTCATGGAATGAATTATTATGTTTTTATTGTTGGTACTATTGTGTTATTATCAACTCAAAGAAGAAGAAAAATATACAGAGCAAGAAGAAAAGTAGGAGAAAGAAAATAATAAGAATCAGACATTAATAAAACAGAAATATTACATTTTATGGGGAGGGGACTATAGAGATAATAAACAAGGCCAAAAATTGATTCTTTAGAAGAGTGAAAATACAACATGATCTATCAAGGCAAACTAGAAAAAAAGAAAAAAACACAAAGAAGGAAAGTTAGCTTTAGAAAATAGAATAATTAGTAGAAGCTGTTTAAAACTTCTAAGATAATGAAAACATTAATGACAGTGTATTTGAAAAGGAGTAATATGAATATTTCAGAAAATATATTCTAACTAACATAAATGAAATATGTAACTATAATGTAAAATATGAATTAGAGGCCAAAATATCCTTCCTAAAAAAAGTTTTAGGAAAGAAAATGATAGCCAAGAGTTTTGGAGATGTTTTAACAAGTCTTTGAAGAAACATACAATCCTCATCTTACAAAAGCTGTTCAAAGAATAGAAAAAGAGGAAGGACTCCCAAGCACATTTTATTAGAACCATATACCTCAATTATAAAACTGGACAAGAATAGTACAAGAAAATAAAACTGCAGAGCAAAGTCATTTATGAACATTGACGCAGAAAGCATGAATACACTCTTACCAAATTGAAACCTGCAATGTATGTATATAAAATATATCACATTTAAATTTGTTTTGTTCCAGCAATAGAAAAGAGCTTAGTATCAGAAAGCATAATGCCATACTTATAGGTTTTAACAAATAAAAAATCAATCTCAGTTGTTGCATTGAAATATTTGACAAAAATTCAGCACCTGTTCATGAATAAAAATAAAAACAGAAACAAAGCACTTAGCCAAACGTAAGTTGAAGGTTCCTTCACTTGAAGAAAGGGTATTTGTTAAAACCTGTATCAAACATTATCCTTATTGATGTAACTTTAGAAATATTATAAAGGCCTCGAGTAGTCCTCAACTCAAACTCAAACCGATCTACGCTAACACTTTGTGATATTTTTGGTGATAAAGTAGAAGTGGTCAGAGTATACAAACCTCATTCACAAGGCGGCCTGGTTGGCCACAGAGCATTTACTGAATATGCAATGTTTCTGGGATAGCCTTAATGTTTCTAGGATAGCCTCTCCATAAATGTAGTGTAGTGCATATTGTGAGAGAGTGTACATGCACCCAGTTTGAAAATTAATTGGAACGGGAATGCATAGAGAAATAGCTAACCATCTTTTGTTGCATTCAATTGAGCCTGAGAAAAATGAGTCAAATTCCTGAAGGCTGTTACTTCCCCAACATGGATGCTTCTACTTCATCCCTGTAGGCACACCTTGCTTTATAACCCTTTGCAGATGCTGCTTGTTTTACAAGTTGAAGGTCTGTGGCCGCCCAGCATCAAGCAAGTCTAGGAGTGCCAGTTGTTCAACAACATTGTTCATTTTGTGTCATTTTGTCACATTTTGGTAATTCTCATAATATTTCAAATATTTTCATTGTCATTATATTTGTTCTGGTGATCTGTGATCAGTGATTAGGACTGGTTGAAAGTTTGGATAATGGGTAGCATTTTTTAGCAATACAGTATTTTTTAATTAAGGTGTGTACATTTTTTTGGACATAATGCTTTTGAACATTTCATGGACTACAATATAGTGTAAACATAGCTTTTGTATGTACTAGGAAAGCAAAAAATTCATTTGACTTGCTTTATTGCAATATTTGCTTTATTTGCAGTGGTCTGGAAATGAACCCACAATATCTCTGAGGTACGCCTCTATGTCAGACAGTAATTGTTCAGTTTCAGTAAGTCATATTTGATATTACTTTTTAATTTCCATATAGCTGAAAGATTTGCTTCACTTCATAACAGGGAGTTCCACTAATTACTTTTTCAATATACTTTCAAATTATTGTTTAAAAAAAGCATACACCCACTGATGACTTCTTAGGTATTTGCAGAATTACATTTGCACTTATGTAAAATTTCATGGAATTTCCATGGCGGTTAAAACTTTCTTATTTATAAATATTTGAATATCTGCTAGATACTCTTTTAATTTAATTTAATTTAATTTAATTTAATTTGATTTTTTCAGTGTCCCAAGATTCATTGTTTATGTACCACACCCAGTGCTCCATGCAATATGTGCCCTCCTCAATAACTACCACCCATCCCCCAACCCCCTCCCCTCCAAAACCCTCAGTTTGTTTTTCAGAGTCCACAGTCTCTCATAAGAAACTCTTTTTAATTTATTTTTTATTTTATTATTATTTTTTAATTTTTATCTTATTTTTTCAGTGTACCAAGTTTCTTTTGATATAAACATGGTAAGAAGGAACATGGGAGAAACATGGTAAAATGATGGACTAAGTACATTATCAGGGCATAAGAGTTTTGTGAGCAAATCAAACCTCCTTTTACATGAAGGACCATATTTTAATTATGGTAGGGTTCACTTAATCACTTAGCAAAATATTGACTTTAATATCAAAAATATTAAAAGGGGGACAATATTTTATTTAAATAAGAATGCTGATTAAAATTTAGAGGGAATAATAGAAATAGAAAAATCATTTAATAATCATTATAGTAATAACTAACTCAGGCAAAAACCATAATTTGAGGAGAAATCACTAGATTATAAATGTTGGGATATTAAGAGAGTCTGAAATTATTACATGACAGATTAATAATGACAAAAGGAACAAAAGCTTAAATGTTGTAATGGAAATATTTGGCACATACTATCTTATCCAATCAAACTTAATATTATCAATATAAGACCTTAAAGAATTACTTATGTTAACTCTCTATGTTTTTCTCTGCTTTTTTTGAGATAAAACTGATATATCATATTGTATTAGTCCAATGTGTATGAACATAATAATCTGGAATATATATACAATGATTACCACCAATAAGTTTAACATCTATCACCTCACATAGTTATTTCTCTTCTTCTTATGGGAGTTTTAAGATATAATATTTTAGCAATTTCTAAATATATAATACAATATTAACTGTAGTCACCATGACGTACATTACTTACTCAATACTTATTTATCTTATAACTGCAAGGTTTTACCTTTTGAATGCCTTCACTCATTTTCCCCCACCCCTGCCCACTGTGCCTATCAGCCATTTGTATGTCTGCTTTGGAAAATAGCTATAAAGTCTCTCTGCATATTAGCTATTTATTCTACTTAAGTATAATATTTTTGTTGCAGTAAAGAATAATGACTTTTTCTCTCTATATGATTGATTTTTATGGATTTATGCCAAAACTAATACAAGGTATAAAAGATTTCGAAGGAGTGTTCTGTTTTGTTTGTTTTATTGTTTTAATTATTTTTTTCTTCAACAATATCCATAGGTTCTTTTTTTTTTTTTAAGATTTTATTTATTTATTTCACAGAGAGGAGAGAGATCACAGGTAGGCAGAGAGGCAGGAAGAGGGAGAGATAGAAGGCTCTCTGCTGAGCAGGGAGTCCAATGCAGGGCTTGATCCCAAGACCCTGGAATCATGACCTGAACCAAAGGCAGCTGCTTAACCAACTGAGCCACCCAGGTGCCGCATGTCCATAGGTTTTTAAAAAGAATACCCAACAATAACATCCAACAAATAAGCATTTTTTTCTTCTTTTTATGTAATTATTTGTTTTGTCTCCTGGTAAAGAAAGATTGCAAATTATAATATCTTGTACTGCTACTAATTTTTTAGACTTTGGTGGGGAAAGATAATTATTCTTAGATCAACTATGTAACATATAGATAAATAGACATTGACAATATGTCTGGTTTCCTAATGAAAGTCTCTGAACTTTTCACATCAAAAGACACTTTATGGGCTTGAATTCTCAGTCCTGTGGAGTTCATATGACTCTAAATTAACATTACTATAATTAAAATTTAATTAACAGATTAAAAAAAATTAAACTAACGTCCAGAAGACACAATGTCAGAAAACCTCTTTTCATTTAAAAACTTATGATCTAGTAGCTTGGCTAAGACAAAATCCCCAAATTTACACACAAGATCAGAGTTAATGAAAATGTTAATTTCCCTCCTCTATCTCCACTGACCCATAGTATCTGCTTTTATTAGAGTATCTAAATCTTTGTATGGGAAAATGGTGCTTGATCTCAGATTTTGATTTGACCCACAGTGACAGAAGCAGTTAATTTGAAAATCCCAAATTATTTAACCAATTGGTGGGTTAAAAAAAAAGAAAAAAAATTAGGACAACTCTGCCATGTGACATAGCATGAAAGCATCAATAAACAAAGAAAAAAAATTTGATATTTTTCTGATAATAAATTCACATCATATCCCCAAAGTAAGAACTTTGGACAGATAGGACAGTATTTCTCTTGTGATTTTATGTCAGTGCATCTGAAACTGTCTGTGCTCTGTATGGTTATTGGATCTAATTGTTATCTAATCTTGAAAAAATGTCAGGAAGCACTTGAGCTATCATGCGGACAGAGAAATCTTTAAAGAGATGGGACTTAGATTGTCCTCATAAAATGTCCTGTGTATCTTTAAGTACCAAGTCCAGCCTACTGCTATTAGATCTCATACTGTGTTACTCTCAAGTGTATATATATTTCAGATCTGCTGAAATGTGCTAATGAGGGCAAGGGCCTAGAGCCTGGGTTAAAATAAAGCTATGTGGGTAAGGGTTACATTTCTTCTTAAAGAATCGAGATTAATTGCCCTATGTTTGAAAAACAATGCACTCAACTGGGAAGGAGGGGATTCTTGTCAGCATAGTGGACTGAACTAATGAGAGTAGCTAGTTGCGTTAAAAGATATACAAAGTGTGAGAAGGAAAGGAAGGGTGAATGGGGGGAAATTGGAGGGGGCGATGAACCTGAGAGACTGTGGACTCTGAGCAACAAACTGAAGATTTTGGAGGGGAGAGGGGTAGGGGGTTGGGCAAGCCTGGTGGTGGGTATTGAGGAGAGCACATACTGCATGGAGCACTGGGTATGGCGCTTGAACAATTAATCTTGTAACACTGAAAAAATAAAAAATGTATTTGGGGAAAAAATAAAAGATATACAAACTCTAGTCAATGTTTTAAGCATATATAATTAGTCAAAAGAAGAAAGAAATTAATTCTAAGTTATAAGTAGAAAGATGAAGTAGAACTGTGAGTGGGAATTAAGGTTAAACATTTCAGTGGGTCGGGGCGCCTGGGTGGCTCAGTTGGTTGGGCAGCTGCCTTGGGCTCAGGTCATGATCCCAGAGACCGGGATCGAGTCCCATATTGGGCTCCCAGCTCCGTGGGGAGTCCGCTTTTCCCTCTGACCTTATTCTCCCCTCTCATGCTTTCTCTCTCTCTCTCAAATAAATAAATAAAATCTTAAAAAAAAAAAAAACATTTCAGTGGGTATCCAAAGGTGATATATGCACATAAATTCCAGTAAGAAAACTGGCCATGTCATAGACCCTCACACTCAGCACATGTCACAGAGAGATGACACTGAGAATCTTGCATGAGATCAACATTGAGGAAAATGTTGGCTTATCTTGGAAATAAGACTATACATTTTTACCACAATGTTTCAAATGAAATAATGAAGCAGGATGCTTATAAATCACAGATGAATTCCACAAACTCCAGATTAAAAATTAATTTTCAAAAGTGGTTAGAATTTAGACAAATTTTATGGATTACAAAGTATAAATAAAATATTTTATAGGAAGATGTCATTCCAGGGCTCTCAGATACAATAGAAAACAATGATACGCAATAAATAATTTATGAAGAGCCAGACATAATAGGGAACATGAAAAGGATTTTAAAATAAGCATGTTTAAAGTGCTTAAAGTGAAAAATGGATTGGAAACTGTGAAAGGATAGGAGATCATGCAAAAAGCAGAATTACCAAAAACTCTGTAAAATGAAAAAAATTATAAAAATGTAGTCATTGAATTAAACAAAACAGCTAACAAATAGACAAAATCAAACTGATGATGACTCATCACCTAAGAGAGAATAAATAAATTGGAACCCAAGGGAAAGAAAACAAGTCTTGAAACTGAGACTTGACAGCACAAGCAATCATATTTAATGTTTTAGTCTGTGTGCATTTTTATGATCTATGAAAGCAACTTGGGACGATTCTAATTTTTTTCATTTTTGATTTAATTTTGCTGAATATTGCAACCACTGCAAAATTTGTACAGATGACAAACTTGTACATTGTTATTATGCACAGTAAGATTGTAGGGTCATACAAGAAAGTGAACTGACCAACTCGAAGTCTCCACTGGTGTCTTCTCAGGACGCTTCTCTCACTTTGGAAGGGCCCAGAAAGCATTTGCTCTGAACAGATTTGCTCATCATAGAGTTAGAAATAGGGAACAGAGGCATGATTTGTAAAATAGCAGGTGCCTGGAATGATGTTAGACTAATCCCAGTATTCCATAGTACATTTCATGGGAGGACAAACTTTGAAGAAGAGAATAAGGCCAAGAACTTTGGTTAATGTCTGTGTCCCAAAAGAAGATATGGAACTGTATGGAAGCTTAAAGGATGGAATCTTTATATATGACACTGAGTTTCTATGGACATTTTATGTTTTTACAGATTCTATTTATTTATTTGACAGAGAGAAAGAAATACAAGCCAGGGGAGAAACAGAGGGAGAGGGAGAAGCAGGCTCTCTGCTGAGCAGGGAGCCCAATGTGGGGCTTGATCCCAGGACCCTGGGATCATGACCTTAGCCAAAGGCAGATGTTTAACTGACTGAGCCACTCAGGTACTCCATGAGCATTTGACATAAACATGGCATAATGTATCTATGTACTGACAAAAAAAATAGCAAATAAAAAGATATTATGCAAAATGAAGAAGGTGATACCATGAGGAATGGCACAGTCTAGACTAGAAAAATAGATGGGGTCCTTTAATTTCTGGAGGAAAAGTAGAAAATTTAAACTCAGAAAGTGAGGATCTTATGTAGAGACATCTTGCACACAATCTAAAATAGGGAGGGGAGATTTAAAGAGAAATTTAGGAAATAGAGATAAAAATTAAACATTGACTACACAACATAGAATAAGTAAAACACAACCAAAGAGATTTAGAGCTTGCAAAAGTGAGGGCAAAAAACTGTGGAAAAGAGAGGAAGGGTTAAAGAGTTGAATCTCTGATGAATTAAAAATGAAGAGATGCTCAGGATATGAGGGTTATTGTCCAATGCAGAAGTGTTGTAAGAAAGAGGAACGAAAGAATAGAAAATGAGTTCAAGGAAAAAGGATTTGGGCAAAAAGATATTACTGATTTTAATCATTAGGTGACCATTATTGACATTTGCAGAATACTGTTTTGCAGTGACAATGGCATTTCACTTTTTAAAGTTAAAGTGCTATGCCAGTTATTATCCCCCAATACACTTCCCCAGTCTTCCTGGGCATATGGTTGTACCTAGCTGCTGGAGAAACTAGATTGTAGTTCCTTTATTTATGTTATTATATTTGTGTTACTTTTTGTTACTGCCTAAACTTTATCAAAATAAAACAGACATTAAAGTCCCAAGTGGGTTGCTGCTATAACAGAAACTTAAAATATGTGGCATTGGATCAGTGGTTAAGCAATATGGACCCATGAAGATTGGAAAGGTCATGATCCCCGTCATGCTATCATCATTGGTAATCTGTTGTCTTTGATAACTTGTAAAACAGAACATGTAGCTTTTGAGCCTTTATTCCCCAACCTCTGGGGAAATGGTTGTTAAAAGCCATAATGTGAATTGCCTGAAACTTACTGCTTTATGCAAATTATTACAATTGAGAAAACACCTCTAGCAAGATTTGACTTACTTTCAAAACAAGAAGAAGGGAACATCCAGAAATATGAGGCTTTGCTGAGTTGGAAAATCTAACTCATTTTGTATTCCTCAAACATAGGAAAATAAAAATGTTATTTAGAACATTTATCAAGGCCTGTGTTTATGATTCCTCAGCCAAGAAAAATTATCTAAACTCAAGGTGATTATAAGAAAATGAGTGTTACCTTTGCTCCAGCCTATTGCATCAAGAAGTCTTCAAGTTACCTTCATTCAAACAAGTTAAGGAGAAAAGATTCCACAAAATAAAATCTTAAACCAGGCTTGGAACAATATTCATAAACAAACACTGTGATTTGTTTCCCAAATACTGCACTAGAGGGAAGGAAATAGATCAGAAGCCCAATAACTTTTGAGAGAATAATTGCAAAGAAATTACAAGTCCGCCTACAAAAATCTGATTGTTTATCTCTAAAAGAGTTTTCAGCCTCCTGGAATTGCAGAGCAAGAAGGGGTTTTGGGAAACTGCATCTCCAAGGAGAATATACATTTTCTTCATATCTGGCCATAGGAGATTATGGACACAATGAAGAACCTCCCAGGTACCAGAGTTATGTGCCAAGGAAGACTAAAAACAAGATCAACCTCACAGATCTCATAGATTGGATCTCACATATCAGAAAGAATCACAGATCAGAACTCACAGATCAGAAAGAATCTAACCAATGAACTTCTGCAACATTCAGCAAAACTAACCTTTATCGTTTCTGCCCAGGATTTCAACATTGACATGGACTGTTAGACTTTTCATTCTCTTTTCTCAGTGAGCTATTTTTTTTTAGTAGCATTTATTTCTTCCTGTTCCACCATCATATATATTTTCATTATCAATTTTGGACCCAAGCAAAAGGGAGTGTTGCCTTGGGCTTCATGCATTGGCAGGCTGGACTCCTTCATTCTTCAGCCTTGCTCCAATCATCCAGCTGAGAATTCCATAGGCCAAGCCCCAGCAATGTCCAGGTGGAGCCTATGTTCCACTTCTAGGCTATGTTTCAGATACCTGGAACTCCAGAATACCTTGTCCAAACAATCCCACATTGGCCTCCAGGTTTTACACCTGGCCTCCCAGACTTTACCCACATCCTATTCCTGAGAGTTGCCCACTCAATTGTTGGCTTTAGCTTAAGCCCAAGAACTGGCTAAGGGACCCTTCTTTGGGGGAACTTTCTTTGAATGTACTCTGGGCTTGTAGGCTGCGTGTCACACAATTGACCACCAAAGAGGGATGCGAAGAGAAGGAAGGCAAAAAGGGTTAGGAGGTGGGAGCATTTATCTTTGTGTTACTATACTCAGGGATGGATAAAAGAGTCTGAGAATTCTGAATTTCTCAAAGTAGTTGGGTAAAAGTTATTTTACTTAACAATGCATTTGCTTGATTTATAATTTTTCAATATTTGGGTACATACCATTTAAGCCGCCATTTGTATTCATGCTTCTGTTGCCAGAAATGTTGGGGCATAGACAAATTGTGTGGGGAAGGTGAGGATGAGTATAGAGGACAGATTGATTTTCTGTTAGTTTGCAAGTTGCCAGGTGGTAGAATCCACAACTGGTCATAATGGATAGCAATGTCCATTAGCCACATATTAGAGGCTTTGAGCTGAATGTGGCCATTGGATAGGACCTTGGGTTTTGTCCTTCAGCTAGAGAGTGAGTTAAATTTGTTGGAAGAGATGTGCTCAGATATTTGGGGGCCACAGGAAGGATGCTGACAGTCTGAGAGCTGTCCCCCCAGATCCATTCCCTTCTTTCTGGGCACAAGGCTACACCGCTGTAAACTACTTTTCTCATCCTCATACAGCTGACTTTGCTTCTGCACTCCAGGTCTCATCAGTAAAATATGAGCAGAAATGAGAGGTATTTAAAAGATCTTACCCAGTTCCTCCTCTTTTCTTCCTGCCTAGGGATTGAAATGTTGATGTGGCCAAAGTCCCTCATCAACCATCCTGAGGAAGGCAACATCTGTGAGCATGGTGGAGCATTACATGGAAAGAAAATGAAGCCATGGGGTGGGGGGAATTCACAGAGCAAAGTCTCACTTGCTCAGGCTCTTTGAACTTTTAAATTGTTCCATGTGCATGAGCCAAAGTTCGGTTAACTAAAGCATTGTTTTTTGCTTGTTTTTCAGCAGTTTAGTCTGTATCCTAATAAAACTGCTTGGGAAAATATGGACTGATAGCTATTTTTTAATTGTTATTCTTTTAAAGTGAGTAATCAGAATTATAATGCAAAAAAACCTGCTCATATTTTTAATTACACCAGATAAGGGAAAGATGGATTGCGTGGAAATAATTAACTTACAACATTGTCTTTCTGTCACATAGTTTCTCACATGCTTTAGAAGTATGATATTAATCACAATTCTAAGAAGAGGTAGGTTTACATCGTCATATGAAGTCTTACCATGCCTATCTCCTCTGTCAGAAAAATATTATATGCATATAACAACGTATAGAGCATAAGGTATATATACTATAGATAGTATAGATTATAGAGTGAATCAGTTATATATAAAGAGTATATAAAGTACACGGTATATAGAATAGATAGAATCATACTATATACTACTCTCCATATGTTCATAAATAGATTTATGCGTATATTACTTTCCACACATTCACAGAAAGTATTTGTTTTCTGAAACTATAAGAAGATTGAATTTTCACAAGTGACAAAATAACAGAACTTTCAAGGTGTTCTAAAATTAGGTAGAAAATAGTTACTTATAAGAAAACATCCAGAAATGCATCATTAACTCTCTGAATGTGTAAATAAATCTGACATTTGCTAGAAGCTAATGAGATACATGCTTGCTGTCTAACTTGTCAAGCATTCTTTTCTGGAAATCTTAAAAAGAGAAGCCTTCTAAATCTCAGTCATTAAGGTGAGAATAAGTCAAAACACACCAAAATCAGAATCACATTCCTGTCCTCTAAGAGTATTTCATAAGGAGAAGCAAGGACTCAACAGTAGGCTAGATTTGATTTCGAAGCCTCATCCTGTGAATTACTGGTTGCCATCGTAAGCAAATTACTCCATTTCCCGGAGCCCTATGTGTGGCAAAAACTTAAGAGTCAGAACCAGCTACAGTTTGCTGTCAGCTATTGGCATTGCTGTAAATGTACTTGCCCTTTCTTTTTTTTCCTGCATTTTCCCATTTATTTTGACTGCTATTTCCTCCAATATGCAAAACCCAGTGTCCCAATTATCAGTTTAGATTTAGACCACTTATGTCCTAAAGCCTGGTAAAACCGTTTGATCTATACTCCACTCAACCAAAGTGGATGGTTTCTGGATTCAACTCCATCTCAGATCTGTTCCTTTAAGGAAATATACTGGAATTTGGTATGTGTGCAGAAAACCATGCTGTTTGCACTGCTTCAATCCAGAAGGTTGGATAGAAGGGAAAAATATATATAAAGCACTGCAACGGAAGACCATGAAATGTTATTGTCACTTATGTGTCCAAAGGAATATTAGCAGAAATATAATTTGACCACGACATCGTAAAATTGCTGTTAAACAGTGGTTGCTCTTTTTATCTCAAACAGCAGTCGTTGGCTTTGTTAATCATCTCCATTATGTATTTGTTTTCTATTTCAGCTATTTTCAGTAATTTACTTAGAGTTTCCTTCTTTAGGTATAGCCTATATTTTCTTACTATTTAAATCAGATTCCTATTTCATGAATATATTAGCCTATTTGTTTTTCAAATGTAATCACTTAAGTGCAATTAATTGTCCTTTTTTATAAAGGCTTCTAAAAATATAAATATTCATCTAAGTACCATTTGGGTTATATCCCATAATCCACATCAGTAGTATTTGCATTATTATTCAGTATTAAGTAATCTTGCATTTTCATTTATATGAAAATATTACATATTAAGATTTATATCTCCCATAATATTTTCCATTTGGATGTTATTTTATTGCTTTCTTTTCTGTAGCAGATTATTTGTTCATTACATGTTCTTCTTAGCATCATGGGAATTATATCCTCTATTTCTACCTTTTAAGTGGCTATTATTGAAATTATCAAATCCATTTCACTAAAAGTTTAAGTGAATAAAGTTCTCCACCTTTTTTTGAACAATTTAATGTCCTCATAGTACTGTATCTAAGAATTTCCCTCACCTGTCTCTTACTAGCTGATATTATTGTCCATTCTTCTGATTTAAACTTCTAGTTATCACCAATGGGGACATTCCAGTTTCATAGCAACAACATGTGTTTAGATTTACCTATGCACTTACAGATTGTTTTGGGTCACAGACCACACATTTTAAATTCTTTTTGTGGGACAATTTTCTTTCTTTGGGAATTACATATAAAAATATATTAGGAAGAATTAATGGCTGGCACAATCACTATGTTTATGTATATATATGTGTGTATATGTGTGTGTGTATATATATATATATATATATATATATATATATATATATATATATTTGGAAAACTCTCTTTAGTTCCATTCTGAAGTGAGAATAAAGATAATTAACTCATGTTGTGTCCAATTTACATTGAATTCTGTGCCTATAACACTTTAAATTTACATGAAGCTAATTGGGCATCATACATTTACATATCTGACATCTAATTTTAATATAATTTGCAACCTGAAACTACTTTTAACCATAGTTTTAAAAAAAGAGCTGTGCATTTTCACAATAGCTTATTTCATGGCTCTTATGCTGTAGAGAATTGTTTGATGAACTGACAAAGTGTGGAAGACAGTGAATACATGGTTTGCTGTGATTGTTGTAGGATTTATATTTAAACACTTGTCAATGGCAATGGAGGGTATTTAACATTAAGAATGCAAATGAAAGACATAGATTTGAGGGAGGTGTAAAGGAAACAATGTGGCTTTCTTACATTATAGACTTAGACTCAGTATCAGCTTGTGTTTTGTCACTTAACCCAGTTTTAGAAGTTGCTGGAGTAATTGGCCTACTGCAGAAGTTGTGGCGAATGATCAGCTATGATGATTTTAACATATTAATAGTTTAAGAATAAAAATACATGCTTTAAAAAATGTGTCTAAGGAAATCTAAGAAGGGTTCTCTCTGAGTAGGGCATTATCAAGTCCCAGATTATTCACTCAGCATTCATGAGCTATACCATATGAGTGTTTGGGGTCAATTGCCACTATCTAATAGAGGCAAACGTTTATTGCTTTGTTTCTAGATGAGACGGCACTTCGACTTTTGTTCACTTTTTCAAATAATCCTCCAGATAATGGACCTACTTCAATGTTTTGCCAATTGCTGTTTTGGTGATCATAATAATTTTCCTTAAAGTTACTTAATTGCTCAGTACACATTTCTATTAGTGAATTTATTCTCAAACTTTACTTCCAGCCACTACTAGATTTATAAGCAATCTAAAGGCTTAAAATCCAATTTTGACTTTAACTCTGTGAGAACCAACTCATTCATTACTAATAATAAAATGACTACTTTATAAAGCTAAATTACTTTAGCGAATGTATATGAAGGGTTGGGCACACAATAGGTCAATAGAGAAGTCCCCTGTTATCTGCAGCAGATATATTCCATGACCTCTAATAGATGCCCAAATACTGATAGACTGTGCTTTTTTCCTACACATAACATGCCAATGATAAAGTTTAATTTATAAATAAAGCTCTGTAAAATATTGACTTTCTGATAGTTTATCAGAAGGAGGATTATCTGCTTCTGGATCACAGTTGCTTGCAGGTAACGGAAACTGGAAAGCAAAACCATGGATAAGAAGGAAGTACTGTATGTTACATTTGTTCACATTTTCCTTCCTTTGTAGTCCCGAATTTACATTTATTGTTTCACCTGTAGGCCTAAATTCTTGGGATACCAGCAAAACTCCAAGATGTCTTGTGGCAGGTGGGTTTCTGCCTAGGATAATATATTTTTTTAAAATTTTATTTATTTGACAGGGAGAGAGAGAGAGAGAGAGAGAGAGAGAGAGAGCACAGGTAGGTAGAGCAGCAGGCAGAGGGAGAAGGAGAAGCAGGCTTTCTGCTGAGCAGGGAGCCTGATGTGGGGCTTGATCCCAGGACCCTGGGACCACGACCTGAGCCAAAGGCAGACTCTTAATTGACTGAGCCACCTAGGATAATATTTGTGAGAAGAAGGGTGCTAAGCTGGCTCACCTGTACTTCTTGGTCGTGGGGTTGTGAGTTTAAGCCCCACATAGGGGGTAGCGTTTATTTAAAAAAAATATTAACCACTTGTTAAAAGCTCAAAAGAGTTTTTGCTTATTTAATCAAACCACAAATGTTGACCCTGTTTGAGTTAAGAGACTCACTGATCTCAAGGAACACACAACACAGTGAAGACAGGGGATGAATTCTCCACACATTATGTAATCCAGAGTAATAAAATATGGTAAAGCCCAGGCGGGCCAAATCACTAAGGCTCTAAGAAACTTGTGGGTGTTTCCAGGAAGGCTCTTCAGATAGAGTAAATTATAGGAAATCATTAAACTAAATGGTACACTTGCTTCTGTGGCTAGAAACTGATAAGGGAGATTCAGCAGTTCTGTTGTACAGCTTTTTCTATCCTTTATTTGTTCCAAGAAATGAGCATATAATTTGGTGTCATTGCAAGATTATTTTTCTACATGATCCTTTATTACATGATAGCTTCTTAATGGCAACAAACAAATAAACAAAGTAACAAATGAAACAAACAAATAAAGATCACACAAAAAAACCCCAACCTTGCTCTTCTTTGGTCAAGAAACTGAATATGAATGAATGGGGAGAAGCTTTTGAATCTTCCATTTTCCCTTCCCTGTCCCCAGGCTTGTACAAAGCAATTAGAACAATTTTACTCTGAGGCTCCATCTTAGAGCAAGGCTTAAGCTTATTGAGCGAATACAATCTTGTTAGAGAATGGGAAAAAAAATCATACTTCAAATTTAAAGTGTGAGTCCATAATGACAGCGAAGGTATCTGGAGAGAGGAGAGGAGCAGAAAATGTGACCCACTGACTAGGGAAAAGTCATGAAAAGAAGAGTCTGAGGCCCTAAGTGGTGATTTTATGCAATATGAAATCGTGCTGGCCCTCAATTCAGAGTCTAGGGGAAAATAACCAAGCCTCCTAAAATGTGCTTTAAGGCTCATATATTCCAGGAATAGCATATAAAAAGAGGTTGCATGATAAAACTTCACAATTCTAGTTCTGCAGTATACATGAGACAGCTGGATATCGTGTGGCTTTAGCTTCTCTGTCATATTCATCTTTTCCTCCTTCTCCTCCACATCTTATTTCTTCTACTCTTCCTTCTCCCTTTTCTTCTTCTTCAAGGACACTCACAGCACCAGACTCTGGATGGACCCTGTGCGGAACACACTGAGCTAAACGTAATTAATGACTGTGACTGCACTTGCAGTGTCTCATCTAAAATAAGGGATTCTGGGGCGCCTGGGTGGCTCAGTGGGTTAAAGCCTCTGCCTTCAGCTCAGGTCATGATCTCAGGGTCCTGGGTTCGAGCCCTACATCAGGCTCTCTGCTTGGCGGGGAGCCTGTTTCCCCTTCTCTCTCTGCCTGCCTCTTTGCCTACTTATGATCTTTCTCTCTCTGTCAAATGAGCAAATACAATCTTTAAAATAAATAAATAAGTACATAAATAAAACAAGGGATTCTGAGAAAAGAAAAATTAGGTTAATCAACTCTCTCAGATAAACAGTAGTTAACAATCAGATCGAACAATGAGAACCAAATTCTATGCCTGGCAGCCTCATAAAGTGTTAAACACAAAGAAAATGATTTTAACCTGGTGTGAGAGATGCATCCAAATGTTTTATTTTTACATTTGAAAATGCTGTGCTGCCTCAGGTAATTCAATAAAATCCAAATGGAAATTCTTTCAAGAAAAGTAAATACAACTTCTCTTATCAGGTGTCAATTTTCTGCTCAATGATAAGCAAAATGGAAGGCATCTGTTTTAAAACTGTTGACAGAGGAACATAATCCCTTCTCTTTAAAAAAAAAATCAGACTTTATTCACCTACAAGGAGGAGTCAGTTTTTAGTATATTATAATAAAATAGATTTTCAAGAATAAACTAGGTTATCGATTTACCCAACAAAAGAAAAATTCTCCATTGAAAGCTTATGCCATTCAGGTAGAATGTATACTGACATTATTTCAATAGATTATACACTGAGATAACATGACATTTCAGATCACCAAATCACACACCAGAATCTGAGATCTTATACAATATCCTACTTTAATTGTAATTTTGAAGACAGGAAAAGTCATGAATTACCAGGTGAAGGGGTAGTAGTACATCTAGACTGTAGACCTAGTTTCCCATTTTCATACTTACCTCATTCGGAAATACTGAGTTCCAGGTATGATATATCAGTTTTCTAGGTGATATATGCAGTTATTGATTACATCATCAGTAGCTTTTTTATAATGAGGCATATTCAGCTTAGATGTCAATGGCTTTTGTGACAAATTCCAGGGAGCTATACCCTGTCCCCACAGGTTTGCATGTCATTCTTAGCAATTATAGCCAAACCAGGCACATTCTGTTAGCAACACCATCGATGCATTTGTTAAAGTTATCTGCCACTAGTGTATTTTCAAAGAGATTTGACCAGAATGAATTGTAGATTTCTGGGTAATTCTTTTCCTCTCAATAAACTCTCTGACAGCTGTCAATATACCCTTGACACATATCTCAGTTGTCTTTTTATAATTTGTCTTAAAACAGTTTCTGCAATATTTCATTCAAAAGAATAAGCCTCTTAACATCTCAATTCGAAGCATATAATGGGCTTCAGGAATTATTACTACTAAGAATGGTGATAGCAGCTATATTCTTTCTGAGGACTTTCAATGGTTTATTTAAAGCTCAATTTCTTTGTTTTTATTTTCTGTCATCCAAAGTTGTTTGGACATTTTTAAGATTGTACTAGATTATGCACTCTTTCTTTTTTTTTTTTTTCCCTAAGATTTTATTTATTTGACAGAGGGAGAGAGATCACAAGTAGGCAGAGAGGTAGGCAGAGAGAGAGGGGAAAGCAGGCTCCCCACTGAGCACAGAGCCGGATGCAGGGCTGGATCCCAGAACCTTGAGATCATGACCGGAGCTGAAGGCAGAGGCTTTAACCCACTGAGCCACCCAGGTGCCCCAGATTATGTAACCTTTCTATAGTCACTTTTAATTTTTTTTGTGATCAATAATTCTCTATAAGTATTATATTCATTAGTGGTTTTAAATGAGCTTCCAGAAATAGTCTTTCATCCTATGAGTCATTGTCTACATAAGTTTGATTTTCATTTAATTCTAGCAATGAACTTATAACCCTTTTATTATAATATATACATATTGCAGAATGATGAAAAGTATTATTTCATACATTAAACTTCAATTAAAATTACAATGTCATTCTTATTTCTTCCCAGCCGGAATGACCTTGACCATTAACTACATATTCTCAGTGACCGGGTGGAAACTAGATGCCACTGATGAGTAATTCTACATTGTAACAGTTTGCGAACATATCCATATTCCAGAAGTCTAGAACATGGTTTTATAAATGGTAACTTCATGTGATATATCACTACTCATCAACTTCTTTAATAATAACATGAAGTTATGCCTTTCTCTGCCCAATTCCAACCAGCTGCTCCATAGAAAAGTCAAATTCCCTTTTCAGCCTACGTTGCCGTATTACTTGAGAATAAAGGTAAAGACCACACTGTCTAGAGATGTCCTGCACTAAAACTGTAGTGTTCCCATAAATGATCACCTCTACCTCTTAGCAATTCTAACCTTTAAAAACATTTTGTTCCAGGGCGCCTGGGTGGCTCAGTTGGTTGAGCAACTGCCTTCGGCTCAGGTCATGATCCCGGAGACCCGAGATGGAGTCCCACATTGGGCTCCCAACTTCATGGGGAGTCCGCTTCTCACTCTGACCTTCTCCCTTCTCATGCTCTCTCTCACTCTCTCTCTTTCTCCAATAAATAAATAAATAAAATCTTTAAAAAAAAAAAAAACATTTTGTTCCACACTTTTTAGAATACTAATAGCTCTTCCGGGATGAAGGTTTAAGCACACTTCTGGCACTATTGATGGGTATGATGTTCCATTAGAGTAATCCCATTAGTTTGTTTATTCATAGCCTAGAGATGAGAACTTAATGTAGCTGTAGTCATACGCTGGTAGTGAAGATCATGGAGGATGGTGGTGGATGTGAGGCTGTTTCTTTTTGTTGAATCATCTGGTGGAAATTTTACTTGTAAATATCTCTGAAGAGTTAGAAATTTTACTCTACTTGCAACAAATATATTTGTCATAATTTTATGGATTCTTTTAAAAGACATGATACTCCTTGTTCAGAGATAAAGGATAGATTACTATTCCAAACAAAAGCAATAGCCTGAGAATCAGGAGTTTTGCATTTATTCCTAGAGCTCTAGTTCCTACAGGGTGTTGGAAGGACAGCCAGATGACAAATGTCCTTGCATAAGGGTTTGTCTTAGAGAAGAGGAATTTTGATCTTAGGGAATCAGAATATTTTATTGTGAATGTAATTATCCTTAAGTTTTGCTCTGAAGGGTTACATTATCTCCATCTCCAAGGCTATAAGCAAATGTCTCCCTGATTACTGAAGGAGACACTATCTTCCAAGGCAGTTCACTATAGCAATGTTCTTGAATAGGTTTTGCAGAACACAAGGCAGCTGGTAACTTACTTGTAAAACACGCAGATGTGAGTAAGGTCTATGGAGAATTTTCTCTCCCAAACTTCACTTTTGTGGCTGTACTGTCTTAGCTTCTAGAGAATTTTTCATTCTGTCAGCTGTTCTAATTTATATGGCAGAGATGGAACAAAATCCATTCAGTTTGTCCATAAAGTATTTAATTAAGTCTACTACCAAAAGGTCTCCCAAAACCATAAGGTCAACTTGCATTTTTGACTTCAGTCATGCATTCCAGGGTCTCAGACCAAACTACCTGAACAAATTCCCTTCTAATTCATATGGGTTTACCTTAGAAAGCCAGATGCCTTTCTCCCTGTTTCTGTGTTGACCTTTCCATTGGCCCAAAGGCATTAATCCATGTATAGCAAAATCTATTAACAACTGGAAAGATTCTGCCTTGGCTAATAGGGGGGAAGTCCAAGACCATTCTTTCATCCATAACAATCTAAGATACTAAGATCAGCATGAACTAAGTGTCTCCCAGGGCCAAAGTGGTGTCATTTATCATTTCATTTAAAGTCAGAAGTAAAAGTCTACTTGGGTCACTTCTGTTGTAAAGATAGGGTGCACATTAGTAAATCAATAATCTTTACGGGAAACTCTGCCAATTAACCAAGTGTAGTCTTTGTAAAGATCTTTGTAATCATTTGGTAGGCTACATAATCTATTAATAGTATGTCTTTAAAAAATTGAATCTCTCCTATGATCACTACTAAAGAATAAGTCATCACATTTCAGGGAAAGGGGGAAGTTAATACTTGATTTCCACGTGAGAGGTAAAACACACAGTACTCCTGGAAATAAACTGTCATTTAAATTTGCAGGAGCTCCCCAGAAAGAACTTATATAAGTTTGGGTCACAGCTCTGACTATCTTCAACTTAGCTTTCTAGCTAGCTGGTAAGCCATAGAATCCCTGGTGGGTTACAACAGATTCCAATCCTCGTTTATTGTGAGTCTGCCCAACTGCTGTCGGTTCAACTTCTGTTTACTAAAAAAAAAAATCAATGTGATTTTTAATACAGACACTCCCTTTAGTTGAATAAACAGCTTTTTGCCTTAATTGACAATGAAACATAAGGTTTAGACCATGAGGGCAAGGTTTGTGGTTGGCCCTATATTTGGTCCCATGGACAATAAAACAACTTGCTTGTGTATATTTTGATCCCTTTTACCAACTTTGCTTTATTAGAGATTTTTTTACTATACTACTTCTACTTTACAAGGAAACTTTTTGATATTCTTTTTTCCCGAGTTTAATACCTATCTAACATCACACAAAATGTGATTAGTATTAATAATCCTAGCCTTAGAATTACCTGATGCCTTGACCTAAAGAGAGCAGTTTTGACCATGTCTAGTAACATGGTCTTCCAAATGGACTATAATAAGCTATACCATCTGACTTACAATAAAAAATTATCAGCTAACATACTGGTGAGAAGATTGTTAAAAAACAGTTTGTGGGAATAGAACTATTGACTGTAACCATTTAATTAATTAGAGAAGTGATCCTGGAATTAAGCCAAATAATCTAACTATTCAAAAATTTGAAGACTCTTCCCACCCCAACTACTCCCATTGGTTTTGTAGGCAAGATTGAATTTTGCTATACAATTCTCTAGTTATATATGAATATTTCAATCTGTTGGTGGTGGTCCTGAACTTCTTCCTACTCTGCCATTGCATCTTGATTACTTGTGAGGTGAAGAAAAAGCAGGATAAGTTTGATACTGATTCTTGTGAATAGGATTTGGCAATTTGACTATGTGTTATCTTCAGTTATCATTGTGTCACAGATTTCCTTTCAGAACCACAAAACAGGGGTGCCTGGGTGGCTCAGTGGGTTAAAGCCTCTGCCTTTGGCTCAGGTCATGATCTCGGGATCCTGGGATCAGGCCCCGCATTGGGCTCTCTGCTCAGCAGGAAGACGCTTCCCCTCTTTCTCTGCCTGCCTCTCTGCCTACCTGTGATCTCTCTCTCTCTCTGTCAATTAAATAAATAAAAGTCTTAAAAAAAAAGAACCACAAAACATAACAGCTAAAGCACTTTTGGGGGCAAGAAAAAGAAAGGAATGGGAAAACAGAATGAGAACGTGATGCCAAGATGGCTTTCTTTCCCCTTTGGTAGAAAATGACAAAAGTTATAGAGCAAATTATGAGTGACAAATCTTATCAATGGAAATTGGAAGAAATATATCCAAGAAAACTGCTGAGTAGATGGATATGCATCACATAACAAAAGGGAGATTTTTTAAAAATTATGTTCTGTGGTTGCTCTTACTAGAACTGGTAAAACTAGATTCCTAAAAGAAGAGACATGAGTAATAGAAGAAAAGCATGTATTATATCCACCTAAGCAGATGTTATATTTACTCATAAAGTAACTCAATTATGACCACTGATTATTTTTTAAAGTGTAAACGTAGTTGAGGATCAAGGATTTGTGCCCACTGAATCTTGAGTGTATTCTCTTAAATACTTAAGACGCTTCAGAGGAGGAATTGCAGGAGCTGGTGAACAATCATTAATATAGATTCTTAAGATTAATAGGAAACCATCAATAATTCTAGATACTGCAAAATGAACTAGATTATTTGTCTTGAGATCTGACCTCCAAGTAGCTACAGTTTTTTTTTTTGTTTGTTTTTGTTTTTTTTGTGAACAGAGACTTTCTGGTGGAATGATAACTAATGAGTTATACTGAGGGAACACAGGGATTTGGCAAACTTATTTTCAGACGGGTAGCAGCTACACACACTTATCATTTCACAAATTAAGTTTACCTTCCAAAGTACAGGTGTCCCAAGATTGCCTTTGTGATGGCCACATGGACATGTCTCATTCAATGTAATTGAGGAAGACTATTATAAATGCTATGATAAGAACTCCCCAATCTGAAGAAGATGTGATACACACACACACACACACACACACACACACACACACACTGGAATACTATGCAGCCATCAAGAGAAATGAAATCTTGCCATTCGCAACGACATGGATGGAACTAGAGGGTATTATGCTAAGTGACATAAGTCAATCAGAGGAAGACAATTATCACATGATCGCTCTGATATGAAGAATTTGAGAGGCAGGGCAGGGGGTCGTGGGGAGTGGGGAAGAGAAATGAAACAAGATGGGATGGGGAAGGAGACAAATCATAAGAGACTCCTAAACTCACGAAACAAACTAAGGGTGGCTGGGAGGTAGGGGGGAGTAAGGTTATGGACATTGGGGAGGGTATGTGCTATGGCAAATGCTATGAAATGTGTAAGCCTGATGATTCACAGACATGTACCCTGGGGCAAATAATACATTATATGTTAACAAAAATTTAAAAAAAAGAACTCCCCAATCTGAAGATATTTATGTATCTTTGTTATATGAATGACATTTTTAGAAGTAGTAACTGACTTAATTGACCTACCTACTAACATGAGGTGACAGATAGAAATAAGATTCATGAAATTAGAAGAAAGGAGTGAAAAAAAGGGAAGTTGGCTGGATTTCTACCAGGGACTTGAGATTTCATTACCAAAATTTATAGAACGGAATGGCCACAATAGCACCACATCCACATTTTAAAATATCAAGACAACCTTTTTGGGTGCCTGGTTGGCTCATTCAGTTAAGTGACTGACTCTTGATCTCAGCTCAGGTCTTGATCTGAAGGTCATAAGTTCAGGCCCCACACTGGACTCCATCTGTGTTGGGAGTGGAGCCTACTAAAAGAAAATAAATAAATAAATAAATAAATAAATAAATAAACAAACAAACAATCAAGACGTCTTTTTAAAAATCTATCATAATCTAGAGAAACCCAAATCAAATTAAGAGAATCTTGACCTAGAACAGAGATATGTTAACAGTGACTCGAGTTAATCCCCCTATTTAAAACGATAGTATCTGAAACAAATTGAGGAATAAAAATCCATTATTCCAACCTTAATGGAACATCATAGGCTAAATTCAAAGATTTAGGTCAAATAGCCTTATAAAACTTGAGACAAGTGTTATGTACGTCTACTTGGGTTTGCTAAATATTGGCACTCAATATATAGTAAGATCTATTTGTGGGTGTCAGAGATGGTATGAGTTTGAAACTAGAAGTTTATGCAGGTATAGAGTTAAAGAGGTTTAAGAGTAGGTAAAGTTCATTTTTTGTTTATTGGTTTCTTTTTGCCTTCTAGTACTTTATAGACAGCTGTGATCCCACTAGAATCACACTAGGATCCCACTAGGCTAAGATGACAGTTTGGGGCTGCTGAGGTGACAGTAATATGTGGCATTAGATAACAGAGAAGAGAACAGTGAATAAAGGCATTTTAGAAATTAAAAAAAAAAGAGTAGGTAAACTTTTTAATTAAAAAGTGTGACTAGAGATATTGGTCTATAGGCCCATTGTCTTCATCTAATTTTATAGATTTTATGTATTTATTTGAGAGAGAGGGAGAGAAAGCACAAGCAGGGGGAGCAGCAGAGGGAGAGGGAGATGCAGACTCACAGCAGAACAGGGAGACCCACATGAGGCTCAATCCCAGGACCCTGGGATTAGACCGGAGCAGAAGGCAGAAGTTTAAGCAAATGAGCCACCCAGACCCCCACCTTTATCTGATTTCATAACTGCAGTGGATACTATGTCAATGATGTCCCAGTCATTTTGATGGAGATTATTGACCAAATCTTCTCACTACCTAATTCCAAATGGCCATGTTATTAGGAATCTTTCCAATTGTTTAACTACATTAACAATGACTAAGCAATGCAGAATTCCAGGAAAGAAAAGATTTTTCATTATTAGAAATATTCTTGTGTTCTAGAATCTCTAGTAAGTACTATCTACAAATTTATTTTTTAAATTTGGGTGTTTTCTTCAGGAAGAATTTTTTTTTTTATTTTAGATTTCCTGCATTCTTACAGATGTATTATTTGTATTGGAGTAAAGGGCAGTTGATGTTACATCTGCGTGTGTGATATAGTCTAAGCATGGAGAAAACTCCAATATAATAACACAAATTCTGTGAATATTAGCTAAAGAAGGGGAGGACAGTTTATCTCTTAGTGTCATGATGTAGCAGTTCTAGCAGTTTACTTATCAATAGGATAAATATATATATATATATATATATATATATGTGTGTGTGTGTGTTTTCTTATTTACTATTTATAACTCTGCTAAGAGCTGTTGTCATTACTCTCAAAATTCAAGGGAAGAAATTGATCTCATGAGGCAAATTGCACATATAAAGTAAATCTTACATGAACTTATAAAGTAGAGATTACAATCAAAATTTTCTGGCCCATGATCTTTTTATGGAATGATGCTAAGAAATAAAGATAAGAAATGAGTCAAATAGGTTAAAAGGTTTAACATATCAAAACCATTAAAAAATTTAAATTTTATATGTTGGAAACAAGGCATCCCTTAGACTTCAAGCTTATTGTAATCTGGAAGTGTTCAAATGTTACCATAGATAAGTAATTGATATTTTTTCATAATTAGACAGAAAAATATGTCATAGTATACATAGTATATGTGATTTGAAGATTTTAAACAATAAGAATGGCAGTTACCATAACTATTCTCTCTGTAGTTGAAGTGACACTGCAAGGATTACACTAACAACAAGCAATTTTGTATGGCCAATGAGATTTATTTGTGTGTTTTATATGTCCCCAACTTTATGACATAGCTCATTTTGAAACCTGCCACCTAAACTCAAATGGATGTGAAAAATGTTCAATCAATATTTTATTTCCTCTGACCATGTAAAACTTTTAAAACGAAGGAGTGATAACCATTGTGATTCCACACTGCATTCAGAAATCTCATATTTTTAAAAGAAGATGCCAAATCACTCTGCAAGATCCATTTTCATGTATTCTGATTACAGGACCTCCTTCTGTTCTGAAATTTTTAGGGCTGGCATAGCATAAGCATAAGTGGAAAAGGAATATACATCTCTTATGGATAGAAAGAATCATTTATGGATCTTTTGTTGGTATACAGATCCAACATCCTCCAGGGAGAGTCACAAATCCTGATAATGTCCCTCTGTGTACAATTTTGCATTTGATGTTCAGATTTAACTGACAGATGTGTAAAATCACAAATAATTGAATGACTCCCTACTGACTTCACAGCTGTATTATAGAGGCTGGAGAGTGTGAATTACTGCAGGGTTGATCAGCAAGAAGCCACACAACATTGTCCATATCCACGAGTAAGACATTCATTTGTAAATATGAGCTTGGATTTATGCATATAAAACAACTTTTTTCATGAAATGTAATTTTAAGATATAATCTTTAGTTTAGAAAACTGGTCATAAAATTTTTAGTGGTTATGCTATGACTATTATGGAATTGAACTAACAGCATCAAATTAGCATAAATATGCTTTTCTCATTGCTTTCAGATTTTATTTTCTTAATTGCTTATGCTTCTTTTTTATAATACTCCACATATTCATTTTGAAATTAAATAGTGTGTGACTTTTGTTTGAATTATACCAATAATTCATTTTGTGTATGTTTTTAAATTCCTATTTATTCAAAACTACAAATCACCAATAACTGAAATTAATCCAGAATTAAATTTGGTTGAAAACTTTCAGAACTTTGCCTGATAACTTAAGTGAACTTTGGAAATTTTACATACCAGTTTCTCTTCCTAGTCTCTGAATATTGTATCTGAAGGTTGCAATGGTTTCCTTTCCTATTGTATTTATCATTTGAGGAGAAGAAGTAGGGAACATGACATTGTTTTTTTTACTATCTCATGAGGCAAGCTAAGTAGTGTTACATATTTGCTTTAACAACAGTATTTTGTGTACATTAATAAAAACATGATCCAAAGAATATCATACCTAGGATCATTATGGAATGATGCTAAGAAATAAAGATAAGAAATGAGTCAAATAGGTTAAAAGGTTTAACATATCAAAACCATTAAAAAATTTAAATTTTATATGTTGGAAACAAGGCATCCCTTAGACTTCAAGGTTTATCAATTTGATTAGCTATTCCATAAAAAAGGATGCAAAGGAGTTAAAAAGAAAGATGAAGTAGATTTTTCCTGCTACCAGAAATCTCCCAAGAAAGCAGAAGGTCTTAGCCTTATTAGTTCTAGGAAAGAATATTCAGATGGCCAAAAGGAGATTCCTGCTATATTCCTTCAACCTATTGCTTTGAGAAACCATGTGGTCTATAAACTGTGATAGAGACTGTTAGTTGTCTACCCTAAGTTGTCTTTCTCTTTTCCTAATAACACACCTTTTTTTTATTTATTTACTTAAAAAATATCTATTTATTTATTTTAGAGAGAAAGAAAATGTGTGTGTGCGCACAGGAACAGGGGGAAGGGCAGAGAGAGAATCCTCAAGCAGACTCCCCGCTGTGTAAGGAGCCCAGCATGGGGCTTGATTCCAAGACCCTGAGATCATGACCTGAGCTGAAACCAAGAGTTGGCTGCTTAAATGACTGAGCCACCCACCTGGTGGCTGGAGGTCACCACTACATCTCTTTTTTGAAAGGGTAAATGACTACTGCTGCATGGACAAGATTTTCCAGTCTTCCTCTCTTGAAGGTGTGACCATGTGGCCAACCTCTAATCAATGAGATGTATAGAAGTATCATGTGTTCATTAAAAACATTTGGTGATCACTCATGGCCAACTGCTCCTTTCCCTTTTTCCACCTATTTCCTGGTATGCAAATGAAATAATAGAATCCTCAGCAGCCGTCCTAGATCATGATAATCAAGCTCAGAGATGTCAGGATGATGAACTGGAAGGAAATTGTGTTCTTGAGTACTGAGGAACTACAGTCTCAGCTTCATTCTGCCAATTTCTACCCTTCAATTACATGAGAGGAAAATAGCTTCTATTTTGTTAAAACTTATTTTGGACTTCACTATTTCTTGCATTCAAGTTTAGCCCTAATGAAATCAACATCGAAGCCTGCAGCCATCTCTTGGGAAAGCAACATATTAAAGGAGCCCTACACTCACCTTCATAAAATTGCTCCCCATAGCCAAAAAAAGTGCCCTGGGGACTGGTTATACAAACTTCCTTTTTCCCCTCAAAATGGTCTTAAAATGGTCAGAATAGAATCTACTTAAAACCAAGAATGCACAACTATACCAGAGGAAGTTGGAATATCCTGAAATAATGTAAGCAATATAAAAATATGTCAAATCTGAATATGGAGTATTCTGCTTTAAATCCCACAAAAAAATTAAAGTATGAAAGTCTTCCCTTGTTAAATTTTTAATCCTCATTTGACAGATTGATCTGAGTTTCTTCTGCAAGAGTTGCATTTACATCTAGTTCTTATGGAAAAGAAGTAACTTCATTACTATATCCAAAATATGAACTAATGCATTCCCATTTTGATTATTTGTTGCAACTTTTTTAATGCAATTGAAAACATACCAACTATCACTGCATTAACAGTATAAAGCAAATTAGAAAATCCATGCATATTTTTAATCCATATGATAATTCATTAAAAAAATTCCTATACCAAGCAAGTAATTGAATTCATACCCCACACTTATTACTAGTCAGTCAGAACCTTAGCATAGCCATAATGTTCTCCTCAAGGAAAGAGAGTAAAAAACAAAGGAAAGAAAGCAGAACATCTCAAGTTCAGCTCTATGCAAAATAGTATATGTGGGTAATCAGAAATGAAAGGTGATGCTATTAATAATAATTAAATAATTACACCTGGGGCAGTTGGGATTTATAGTACCTCTAAATGGTACCTGACTTCTGAAACAAATCTGTGAAATTAAACTCACTCACTCACTCATTCATTGAATAATGATTTTAATGCCAAATGTGTGTCTTGAATATCTCTAGGTGTAGGGATAAAATGATGAGTAAGCTGGACAAGGTAAATATGTTTAATAATTTTTCATAATTGTAGGGAGGAAAAAAATGATATACACCAATTAAAATAATTTTAGATAATGCATCAACAAAGTCATACATATTTATATTGATAGAGACAATGAGCATGGGAAGATAGGAAAAGTGCCATTTAAGCAAAAGTCTTCATGATTTTCTAATTGAAATGGAAGTGGTAGAAAAGATTGAACTCATTTTACAGCACAGAAAATGCAAATTTATTGAAACAGGGGTGAACTTTCTCTGTTCAAACAATAGATAAAACTTGGAAAAAATTAACAAATTCAGAGAAATCTAAAGTGAGTTTACTGTGGGCTTTCTGTTTACAATAGCAAATTAAATATATTGACTACTTTCCTATTTACTCTCAAAGTAAATTGCAATCCAGTGAATACATGGAAAAATGGACAAGTTCATAAAAGGCCTGGACACAAAGGGTATCATCAGTTGGCCAAAGATGTTGATTAATGTATAAATGATAGAAATTAGGTGTTTTCATGCCAAGAGTCCGCAGCAGAAATTGACATTGTTTCCAGAATAGCCCATGTAGTTTCTGAAATCAAAGTTCCTAAGTGGAAAAGGTAGAAGAATTTTAGTAGAGAGCAAATATCAGGCACATCCCCCAGAGTCAACAACTGAAAGACACCAACAGTATAGATAAAGGATTCAAGTTCTTTAAAGGACTCGGTTATTAAACACAGTGAAAATCCCTGTCAAGGAGCAAGCCACCTGGGCTTCCATGGTTCTTTCAGGAAATTAAGCCACCTAATCAGGGTAGTGGTCTCTGACTGTCTTTCCAAAAAAAATTTTTGTTTACCACTTTCACTAATACACACACACACACACACACACACACACACACACACACACCACTGTTCTCTAGCTCTCTAGTAGATTCCCTCTGGCTATATGCCTGACCAGCAGATGTGTTAAAGACACCATCAGTCAATAACTAATAGATAACAAGGAGAATGAACTGGAGCTCAGATCCTAGGTATGTCATTTACCTGCAGATTCATGCTTTAAACCTAATTATCAACAGTATATGTTGCAGAAATCCATAAGGATGATAATTTTTAAAAACTATACAAAATAGCTGTGATGTATTTTACACATGTGTACTACCAACCAGTCAGAGAGATTTCCAGCATAGTTATTTACCCCAAGGCTAAGTTCTCTACAAAAAAGAAACTTGTATCTGAATATTAATAAAGGTCTTTTTTGCTTTTGGGAGCCCCTTATAGTCAGAAGAAACTTGGCTTGCTGCTATCTATATATTTAAAGGAAAATCTTGATGCTTACTTTTTCATTATGGAGATATGAACAAGGGGTAAATATTTATACTTCCCTTCGACTGGTTGAATTTCGTCTCAATCAAAATTCCAGAAAACAAAGTCATGGGTGCTTGGGTAGCTCAGTGGATTAAGCTTCTGACTCTTGACTTCCTCTCAGGTCATGATCTCAGGGTTGTGGGATTGAGACCCACCTTGGACTCTGTACTCAACAAGGAATCTGCTGAGAGATTGTCTCACCTCTGCCCCTCCCCTCCCAGTCTCTCTCTCAAATAAATAAATTAATTAAAAAAAAGAAGAGTTCAGTTGATGTATAACTAACATACATACTCTACAACTAAAGAATAATTATATACAGAAAGTAGCTTGGTATAAGAAGTAAACTGGAATTCCTGTTTTCCTACCAAACTCCCAGTTTAAGTCCTTGAAACAAAAACCAACCTAAGGAAATTTTGAGTTTGAATACCACATACACATTTCCTTTCCTTTTCTTCCCTTCCCTTCCCTTCCCTTCCCTTCCCTTCCCTTCCCTTCCCTTCCCTTCCCTTCCCTTCCCTTCCTTTCCCTTCCCTTCCCTTCCCTTTCCTTGCCTTTACTTTCTTTTTTCTTTTCTTTCCTTTTCTCTTCTTTTCTTTTCTTTCTTTTCTTTTCTTTTCTTTTCTTCTTTTTCTTTTTTCTTTTTACTTACCTATAGTGTATTATTTGTTTCAGAGGTACATGTCTATGAATCATCACTCTTATATAATCCACAGCACTCACCATACCACATACCCTCCCCAGTATTCATCACCCAGCCACCCTATCCCTCCCTGCCCCCTCCCCCAGCAGCCCTCAGTTTGCTTCCTGAGATTAAGAGTCTCTTATTGTTTGTCTCCCTCCCTGGTCCCAATTTGTTTCATTTTTCCCTCTCTTCCACCCACGAATCCCCATCCTGCCTCTCAAATTCCTCATATCAGAGAGATCATATGATAATTGTCTTTCTCTGATTGACTTATTTTGCTTAGCATAATACCCTCTAGTTCCATCCATGTCATTGCAAATGGCAAGATTTCATTTTTTTGATGAATGCATAGTATTCCATCATATATATATGATGATACATATATGATATATATCTATATGATATCTATAAATGATATATATGATTATATATATATATATATATATATATATATATATATATCTCACATCTCTTTTATTCATTCATATGTTGATGGATATCTAGGTTCTTTCCACTGCTTGGCTATTGTGGACATTGCTGCTATAAACATTCAGGTGCACATGCCCCTTTGGATCACTTTATTTGTATCTTTGGGCTAAATACCCAGTAGTGCAATTGCTGGGTCATAGGCTGGCTCTATTTTCAAATTTTTCAGGAACCTCCATACTCCAGATACACAGTTTCTAAATGATTCTGATGCCTAGCATTAACAAGTGTAAACATTATTTGGATTAATATAGTTTTGACCCATGCTCCATAAAATTCCCACAGAATAAGATTAGGGGTAGAAACAACATAATTAGACTCCAAGGTTTTCAGACTTTAGAACTGTAATGTAAATAAGATAAAAAATCTGTATTTAAAAGATTTTAAGGACTATAGGGATTGACATTGTGAGCAAGTGATAGAAATCAAGATGATTAGGCAAACCTGAGAGAGGAATAGTTGGTCTTTTAGAAGTGAAAAAATTATTGTGGAAAGTGTAATTCAATGAATAAGATAAATAGCAGATTAATCAAAGCTGGAAAATCAATTATGTGGATACAGATATCAACAAATCATCTGGAATGCAGCACATGGAGTGAGAAGATACAAAAAATGCAAAAAAAATTAAAAAGAACTTAAAGGACATAGCAGAAATGGATGTCTAATCTGATACTGGGGGCCTCCTCTGGAAGGCAGGCTTTTGTTGAGTATAGGGTCGTTCTATCTTTGCATATTACATCTTCCCATTCTCTTTATTCTATCTTTTGGGCTACTGATCAAATTGAGAGGTAGAGTAGATACTTGGTCAAAATCAATACTCTTTTGAAATTGAAAAAATGCCAACTAGCACTAGCAAGAAACATCCTTGAGGTGATGAAATGTATCTTCAGTAACATTGCAATAAACTGCATTTCCTCTAGAATTAGGAATGGCATAAAATGCCTATGTTAACTGCCTCTAAAAACACTAGCTACTGAGCACTAGCCAGAAGAGTAAAATAAGAATAAGGAAAGAATATAGAGAGATTGGAAAGACACATTAACTCTCATTAATTTTATAGATTTTATTATTTTCTGCTAGCGAAGCCAAAAAATCTAATAAAAAGTAAGGATAAGATAATTTAGAAAACTTTGGGGTATAAGATAACATAGTAAAGATAATTACATTCTTATACAAGAACTATAAACAAAAAATATGAAAATTGAAATGATATCATTTAGAAAAAAATCCACATCTGTTATAGAAATAAATCTACCATTTGGATACAAATACATAAATATCTAAATAAACTGAGCCATATATCATGTTCATGGATACTAAGACTTGGTATAATAAACATGTATGTTCTTTAGGAAAAAACCCCATAAATTCAGCTTATTCCAAAATATAAATGCATTGCAATGGACCAAAAATAAAGAAGGCATTATTGAAGAGGAAGAACAGGTCATATTATATATCCTATTAAACATCAACATACATCCCAATTACAAATTACAAAATGTATCAGTTCAGATAATATAGAATAAATAGTTCCAGAGATGCAAATTAGTAGTGCAAAACAATGGAGACAAATGCACGTGTATTACATTAGATGAACTACTAATTCATCTAATAGTGATCATCTAATAGTGATCCTGGGTCAATTATTTATCTTTATACAAAAATAAAATAAATCTTTCCCTTATCTCATACAAGACTATCAATTCTACATGGATTAATCCTCTATGGATTAATGTTAATGTTAAGTTTATTATTTAGGAATGATTAGGGAACCAGAACCAGAGCAAATGTTGTAGAAAAAAAGTTTATTTTAAAGATAAGTTCTTACCTATTTTGCCAAAGCAAAGGAAGTAAGAGGCTCAAAAAGGAGCTATTAGAAGAGAAGAGAATGCTGTGAACCAGGGACAGCATAATGGTGCTGCCGAAGAAGTCTATGGAAGGTTGTTACCTTAACTCTGGTGGGTGGATGTGGAGTTCCTTTATGATAGCTGTTGGTCAAGCAGAAAAGATGTATGTGGCTCCAGTCCAGGAGGGTCAGAAACCCAGGAGAGCTTGCTATAAAACAGATTGCCGGGCCCCAACTCTCAACTTCATCATTCAGTAAGTCTGTTCTGGAAGAATTTGCATTTCTAACAATTTCTAGATGATCTTGATCCTGTTGGTGTGGGGATCACTTTTTGAGAGAAAACTGCATTAGACCAAGGCAAGCAAACCAGGCAGCATGAGAAGCACTAAGAGCTTATTAGAAATGCAGGGTCTCGGGCTCCAATCCACATCTACTGGATTCAGAAACCATATTTTTTTTTTAAATTTATAAACACCCTTTAAAAATATCTTTTTTTTGGAATAGTTTTAGACTTACAGAAAAATTGTGAGGATTGTATAGAGTTCCCGTATATCTCCCACCTTGTTTCCCCTATTACTAACATCTAACATTAGTATGCTATATTTGTCACAGGAAATGGACCAATATTGATATTTCATTATTAACTGAAGTCCTTACTTCATTCAGATTTTCTTGCATTGTTCCCAATGTTCTTTTCCTATCACAAACTTCCATCCAGGTTATCACAGCATATTGAGTTGCCATGTCTCATAGGCTCCTCTTGGCTGTGACAGTTTATCAGACTCTTGTTTTGATGAAATGATGGTGTTGAGCAGCCCTGGTTGGATGTTTTGACTTGGGATTTACTTAATGTTTATCTCATGAGTAAAGTGGGGATATGGGTTTTGGGGAAGAAGGCCACAGAGACGAACTGACATTTTCTTCCCATCATAGTAAATTCCACTATCAGTAGGACTTACCATTGCCGATTACCCCTGATCACTGGGTTGAGATAATTTTTGTCAGGTTTCTAACTTTAAGATTATTCTTTTAACTTCCTTTTCAAATCTTCCTCTTTTGAATAAAATCACTCTGTGCAGCTCACACTTAATGAGTGAGGAGTTGGGAGCAGAATGTCTGCATAAATTTTTTGTAACTCTTTTGCTTTCAGAGTTTGGAATTCTAGCATGTATTTCTGTGTAGGCCTAGACAAAAGGTAGATGGATGATTTTATTTCTGCTTAGCAATTCTCATACACCTGTTTACCAATGGCTCCAAAAATTGTGTACAGCTGTTGTGTGTGAATGCATGCTTTAAAACACATGGATTCTAGCTGTATTTGGCAAAAAAAAAAAACCTTTAATTTTTTTCCAAACAGCTACCTATTTGGAAATGAACCTTAATTTGAAGTTAATGACGCCTCCAAGTAATTTACTATTTTAGCTGAATCTACAATATCAGCAGCAGCCCAGATGATAAAAGCTAAAATTCATACAGCACAAAATCACCTGCAAAGGCCCACCTGGATGGCACCTGAACAGCCAGCTGTGGTTTGTTTGCTCTCACAATATGTGTCAAGATTTCCCAGCCATATAGCATGGGAATTGATGCTATATGCTATTATGCTTCAAAAGATCAAGTGGATGGATTTTTGCATAGGTATAATTAATTTCAACATGTGCTTTTGTTTTTACATTGACCCTATTCAAGATTTGTGACTAACAAATATTAAGGTAATTGTACTCTCCAATCACTCCATGAAATTCACTTATGCTTAGTGGGTATGTGAAATCATATGGCTGTTTGTCGTTGCATCAAATATGAGATGCCCTTCTTCCTTACATGGGACTCATTCATAGCTCATTTCTGTGGAAGATGAAGGACAGTATGATAATACCCAATACATGAAGAAATCTAAATGGAAATGCTGTTTGTGGTTATAACATTAATATAAGTTATTGTGAAATAGGTATTCAGAACATCATTCTTTGCCCTTTATTAAAACTAAAAAACTTCCTGAATATTATAAATAAAGTAGAATGTTTTGTCAACTGATCTTTTTCCAGTCCATTAAAATACTGATGCATCGTACTAACAGCCATAGTTAGAAGTAGAGAATATCAGTGGATGTGATTGAAATAAAGAAAGTCTCACAGATAGGAGAACGAGGATAGCTAGCTCTTCCTCAAAATGGCATGCAATTGTACACCTACATTTTTTAAGAATTACCTCAGGCCTGAAAATCATGGTTGTCACTATTCCCAGATCATTATATCAGCACAGAAATGCTTTTTGAATGCTCATATTCTGTATTTTGAACAATGATAATAGAGTGGATTTGAAACTCATCATCTATGTGTGAACTTACTATTTTAATTAGTAAAACATAACACATATTACCATATAGCATCATTAGGTTTCTGTGTTATGGAGTTACTGTCTCTTTCTTCCACCCCTCTGGTTTTTAACTGGTAAGAAATTATTAAGTGAGGTTTAAAGTATTAGCACTTTCAGAGTTTGTGGAGAATACAAAGGGTCTTTCTATCTTACAAATCAACTTGAAGAACCTAAGACTCACTCATCATTCTCAAGGAGGAAAACAAAGTAATTGTTTGCAGTCCCTGCTTTGGAGGTCAGGGTGACCTTCCTAGTCTACTTACTACAGGGAAGAAAAAAGTCGAAGGGAGCTTGTAAGTGATCAGCAGATAAGTTAAGTAAAGCCTATTTCTTGCTTTTGACACAATGTAACCACATGAATTCTAGTACAAATATGTGATTTTTTTGGATCAAATCATAAAGAGTGGGGCAAGAGAACAGACGTTTCCTCCCCATTTCGTCCCAATGAAAGCTGGGTTGAGGGAATAAAAGGTATTTCTTTATGGTTTGAAGATAATACAAAACAGAATAAATAAAAGTTCGAAAGAGACAGAGAGTAAAAAAAAAGACAGTAATAATTCATACTGTAAAATATAACTGTTATCATAAAAGTGCTTAAGAATACTTAACAATATGGTGCATAAACAATGAATCTTGGAACACTGAAAAAATAAAAAAAAATTTAAAAAATAATAGGTAGAGCTAAAAACAAGGAATTCATCATAAAACTTTAATATAATTTTAATGTTAAATTTAAATTTTTCACTAATGCCATGATATACAATAGCTATAAATGATCTAGTTATAAATATCAATCATATACCATTTATATTATAAGAAATAAGATACATGTGTTTGAAAAATAATGAAGATTATAAAGAAAACACATGCATATTATTAAAATGTATGAAATTAATTATAATCAAAGTAACAGATTTAAAATCTTCAAAAATTCAAGAAAACCCACTTGGCATTGAGACATTCTAGTTCTGCCTCTCTCTCTGAAACAATGTTCAACAAGCAAGAAGATAAGGATTGTGTGGTAGGAAAGTGAGTGAGTATCAGTGCATAGGAAGTGTGCACACATCAAACACAGACATAAATGCAACTATTTCTAAAGCTCAGTTGGAATCCACAGAAAGGGAATATCCTCAGGTAAATAGTATAAGGAAGAAATTAGAATAAGTACTTACATATAATTACATTCATATTTACATATATATACATGCACACATAACTGTATATGAACATGTTTTTATACATATGAATATGTATCTGTCTATATCAAATGCACAGTGAATGGAAAAATGGAATATGGTTTCAGAAGGAGAAAAAAATGGGAAATTTTCCAGTAATATGGTGTTCGGCTCTTTGGGTCAATCACCTAAGTGAATTTAGGATGCAACATTGGCAATAAAGGTTTTTAATCTTCTTATAAATGTGCAAGTTCTGTCAAATAATATGGAATTATCTTACTGAAATTTTCAGTCCTTGAGACTCCAGAATGGAAAGTGAGCCACCAAGCTGTTTATTCCCTGAGGATATTTACTAACTAGCAGAACAGGAGTTAGGTTTGAAGGAACGGAAATCAAAATTCCAAGAATGCTCTAGCTGCAGATGCTAATAGATTTCTACTCAAGTTTAGGCACTAAGTGGTGGTAGCCTCAAGGTGAGCCTGAAGAAACCGCAACCTACTGCCTCAGCCGGAGAAATCTGAAAGAAAAGTTGAGGGATACTGAGCAGAGGAAGCGAAGAGTCATTGAGAAATATAACTAGAAATTGAGTCCTGCGTGAATCCACTTCCAGGGGTTGTCCAAAACAATGCAAGCCATACATTTTGTTACTTTTCCCAGAATGGCAATACCAATTATTGACATGAATTCCCATAAACATCAGTGGAGGAAGGTACCTTAATTCCACAGTCAATAAATTCCCACCAATAAGTTTTCCAATTTAACATCAGTAATTAGTTAAGAAAATCAGATTTTCAGCTTGAAAATTTCAAGGAGTTTACTTCTCCTTTTTAATCATCAGAAAAAGAACATGGTGGTCTTTTAAATTTTACACCAGGTTATAAAACAGCTTTGACACTATATTTGGAGAAAAATTTAAATGTTTGGGTTATCATAAGAGAGTCAGCAAATTATAAAATATAAAGCAAATTATAAAATATGTAACAAATAAATATTACAACACAAATTAAATTATAGTTATATACTTTATAATTCTTATTCTGATAAAATATAACATTTTTTTCAAATTTTAGCCTATTTTAAGTGATAATTCTTTGGGATTCATTATATGGTATTAATTCGCAATGTTGTGCAATAATCACCACTATTTCCAAGATTTTTTTAATCCAAAACAGAGAATCTGTACCCACGAAACAGTAACTCCCTATTCTTTTTCCCACAGCCTTGATAATGAGTAAATTTTTTCTCTGTAAATTTGGATTAGATCTCTCTCCCTCTCCCTTCCCTCCACTCATGCTCTTTCACTCTCAAAAAAGTAAAATCTTTAAAAAATAGACAAATGAGATTTTACAGTAAACAGTAAAATGTAGACATAAAGAAGTTTCTTTTTAGAAATAAAATATATGGTGATTCTAAATTAGTATGAATCTATTAATACTGCCTCAATATATAGACATAAAAAGAAATAGAATGATAGAGATATATAGACAGATTCATAATCATATTGGGAGATTTTTAATAATCTTTGCTACCTGGAAAACAAACATATAAAATTCCATAAGGATATAAAGGATATTAACCTCATTAAGAACACCTAATATTTATACATATTTGATTTTATGTTACATTTGTGAGTTGTGTTTTCAACTTCTTCATATATACACGTATATATACATATATGCAACCTCACCATACATGCATTTGTGTATGTGTATACAATGTATAATTCAAAATAATAAGGACAAGAAAAAAAGAAAAAGGAGCAAGTTTTCAGTAGATAGTTCAAAAAAAGACTATTCAATGGCCAACAAATATTTCAAACAGTATTCAAGGTTGACACGTATTTTTTTTAATCTGGGTATAATAAATACTATGAGTTATACCATGTAGAGCAATGAAACCCTCCCACTCTTCTGTAGAGAGTGTAAAAGTGTAGTGGCTTTGGAAAATGGGTTGGCAATGTTGACAATCCACATATGGTATATGACTCAGCACCTCAGTTAAAGATAGGTACCCTGAATTACCTCTAGCTCTCCTGCACATATGCACCAAGGTGTCAGAAATGTTTATAAAAGCATTATTCATAAAAACCCCAAACTGAAAATGATTCAAATTGCCATCAACAGAAGCCCAGAAAACAATTTCGAGTATATGAAGGTAATACTTTCTACCAGTGGAACTGTACACAACTGGAGTTTAAACACAAATGGATTTATTTCCTAAACATACATGCGAGAGAAGAAAGCAAGTGCAGGGGGCTCCTGGGTGGCTCAGTGGGTTAAAAGCCTCTGCCTTTGGCTGGTTAGGGTCATGATCTCGGGGTCCTGGGATGAGCCCCGCGTAGGGCTCTCTGCTCAGCGGGGAGCCTGCTTTCCCCTCCTCTCTGCCTGCCTCTCTGCCTACTTGTGACCTCTCTCTCTGTCAAATAAACAAATAAAATCTTTAAAAAAAAAAAGAAAGAAAGCAAGCGCAGAAGAACACATAATGGACAAGTTCATCTATATAAAGCAAATAAGCCATGCATAAATGCTATTTTGCTCTGTGTGTGTGTGTATGTGTGTGTGTGTGTGTGTGTGTGTGTGTGTGGTGGTTATGTAGTAAAATGATAATGAAAAAGCTGTTCAGCATTTGAGACATTGGCCAAAATCTCTAGCCCATTGTCAAATAGAAATGTCATTGATGGCATTTTGTTTCTTTCCAGATCTCAAAGAAACGTTTCATTTCACAATTAATATGATGTTTGTTGTTGGCTTTTGGAAATAACTATTTTCAGGTGATAAGTTCACTTTTATTTCTAATTTGCCAGGAGTATTTTTAATCATGAATATATATTACAGTTAATCGAAAGCTGCTTTTGCATTTTATGTGACAGATGTGGTATTTTTCTCCACACTGTATCTGAGATGTATTACAATAATTGATTTTGTAATATAAAAATCAATCCACTATTACTAGGATTAAACCAACGAGGCTATGATGTATTATTTTTTCTATCATTTTGCTAAAATTTTGCTGAAGATTTCTATTTATACTATTGAATTAGAATTGCTTATGATTTGTTTTCCTGTAATGTCATGTCAGTTATTGGAGGAAGCATTATGTAAGCCAAATAAAGTGATTTGTGATATATTCCCTATTTTTCTATAGACTGCAAAAATTTATAAGCTAGGTATTTCACTTCTCCTTTAGTAGTTTTTAGAGTTTTCATGGGGAAATCATATGAATCTGGAATTTTCTTTATGGTAAAGATTTTTAATGCTGTTGTCATTGTATTAATATAAATGTTTTATAATTGAATTAATTATTTATTATTCAATTTCTTTATAATTGAGAAGATATAATTCCATTTCCTTATTGTTATAAGATTTTATGTATTTTCTGTTTCATCTTTTCTCTTTGCCCATTTTAAGTTGAATTTTATTTTATTAATAAAATTGTTCATAATGTAGTTGTGATTTATTTTTGGCAGCATTTTGTAGGTAATGTCCTACTATTGTCTAGTTCTGAGAAACATTCCTAAATTTTTAAAAATTTTTGCCATTTGAAAATAGTAATATATTATAAAATATTTGTTTACATGTGGTTTCAGTTTCATTATTTTTTGCTATACTATATATATAAATATAAGTTTCAAATACCTTTTATTTGGTGGGTTGTGTTTACAGCCTCTGAATAGTGTATTTGAAAAACGAAATCTCGTCATATACTTATATTTATAAATCTTTTTCTTTATCATTTATGCTTTACACACTGTTTAAAAAATCTTTCCCAATTCCAAAGAAGTTAGGGATACTATTAGCTATATTAACTGCTTAAAGGCTTTATGTATTTTTCCCTACACATTCATGTGTTTACTAAGCCTGGAATTAATTTTGGGAAATGATACAGTATATGGCACCAATTTCTTTTTAATTTGGTATGAAGTAGTACTATCTTCATTTATTAAAAAGTTTGCTCTTTCCTCATTTTCTGCCATGACATATCTCTCATATATCAAGTGTCCATTCAAGTATGAATATGGGTGGCTCAGTTGGTTGAATGATTGCCTTCAGCTCAGGTTGTAATCCCAGAGTCCTGGGATCAAGTCCTGTATCAGGCTCCTTGCTCAGCAGGACGTGACCTTCCCCCTTTTATGTTCACTCGCTCTCAAACTCACTCTCTCTCAAATAAATAAATAAAATCTTAAAAAAAAAGTATAAATCTATTTTAGGATTCTCTTTTTGGTGCCAATGTCTGTTTTACAATGTTGACTCTAATTATACATCATCCTAATCACTTAACTGTGTGAGTTATGATGACTTGTAGATTCTCTCTTTCCACTTTTTTCCTCAAAAATACCTTGCCTATTCTTGTTTTTATACACATATAAATTATGTAAATATATTAATTACACTATATGTGAATAAAAATTCTTTATGATATGATTGAGATTACACTGAGTCTACATATAAATTCATGGAAAATCATATCCTTATGAGATGGAAATGGCAGGAACTACGAAAGATCTGAAATTTTATTCCTCATGTAAGTTATCAAGTGAACTTGCCACAGTTTCACAGACGCTGGTCTAGGAAACACATACTTTTTACTGAACAATAAGCCTGATGAAGTTTTGCCCAAGAGGGAGACATTGTCTTTATTTCACTGTCTATCTTTATTTCACTGGACAGTAAACAAACTTTCCCTCTGCTCAGGAAGGAGACCCTCTATCTCTATATATCAAGGCAGTTTGTCATACAAACATCCATGAAAATATATTCCAGAAAAAAAAATAGTGCTGTGACTTCATAGAAAACATGCAGAAACATAAAGAATTGCTTCCCAATGGAAATTTCTATATCCATGGGATCATACAATATTTCACTTTTCATTCATTTCTACTTTAATTTATCTAGATTTCAAATACATATTATCTTTCTGGAAAAACAAAAAAAAAAATTCCTGTGTAGAGGGTCTTCTAATGGACTTTTTGGGTATAAGCAATTTTCTACATCCTAATCTTCATGGTATTTACATGGACATTTTCTTTATAATTAGTCCTTAAATTATATGTACATATTTTACAAAACTTGCTTCTACCTTTTATCTTGTGATAAAGTAAAATGTTTAAAAATAATCTTAAAATGGGGGCGCCTGGGTAGCTCAGTGGGTTAAAGCCTCTGTCTTCGGTTTAGGTCATGATCTCAGGGTCCTGGGATCAAGCCCCATATCAGGCTCTCTGCTCAGCGGGGAGCCTGCTTTCCCCTCTCTCTCTGCCTGCCTCTCTGCCTGCTTGTGATCTCTCTCTCTGTCAAATAAATAAATAAAAAATCTGAAAAAATAAAAAAAATAATCTTAAAATGAAAATATCACTAATACAACCCAATAAGAGACAAGACCAATGTGGATTTGAGTTTATTCATGACTCTATTTTTATTAGTCTTGGTTTATCTCCAGCTTTTCTCCATTCTTAGGGAGTGGTTTCCTAGGGGTTCAAACTGAGATTCTAGGATTTGGAGAATTAACCACAGATATTTAGTAAGTACATTTCACTTGTATGCCTGACGGAAAAGAGAAAAGAAATGCAACCGTGATTCTTAAACTTTGGATAGACAAACTTCTGTCATGAGTGCCTTTGTTGATGCAGACAGTTAGACACTGTTCCTTTAAAAAAGAAAGTTTATGGGGCACCCAGGTGGCTCAGTGGGTTAAAGCCTCTGCCTTCAGCTCAGGTCATGGTCTCAGGGTCCTGGGATCGAGCCCTGCATCTGGCTCTCTGCTCAGCAGGGAGCCTGCTTCCCCCTTTCTCTGCCTGCCTCTCTGCCTACTTGTAACTCTGTCAAATAAATAAATTAATTCTTAAAAAAAAAGAAAGTTTAAAAAAATGTACATATATACATTTTCTTATATATAATTTTAAAAGTTCATAGATCTTCTGACAACCATCTACAGATCATGTGTGATTAAGAGCAAGCACTTGCTACTGCTTTTAATTTCACAGTAGCTAAGAACATGCTTTTTAAGCAATTAACAGTACTTAACAACAATAACATGTAGTACATGCAAAAACTCCAGCTGAATGGTGTAACCGATAAAGACTATAGCGATCAGAGGAATAAAGGTGCAGAAAAATCTTAGACATCAAGGAATGTTTATGGACATGAGACTGAATGACAAATAAGATGAAGGAAAGTATGGAGATTGGAGCTATCTAAATAGAAAGAGCACATAGAGAAGAGGTAGGAATGTAACAAATAAACAAACAAAACAAAAATGAAAACAACAGCAAAAAAATCCTGCCAACACCTGACTATTTTAGACAGGGTGATGAGATCAAATGAGGAGGTCAATATTTAAGTATCAGCTAATGTAGAAGGACAGATCACATAAAAGAGCAGAAAAATACTTAATGTACTCAAGAAAATGTACTCAAGAGGAGGTCAAGAACATCTTTACTGGAAAAGATGATGTCTTAAGGTAGAACCCTGGGAGACAGAGATAAGTGCATAAAGCATTATAGGTCAAGTGTGCAATAAGCAGGCAAAAATTCTCTATTTATGGGGTTTAAAAGCAGTCGGATGATGTTAAAGTACAAAGCATACACCAAACTGGTAGCAGTAACAAAGAGGACTACGGTGTCACAGAGGTACTTGCATATCAATTAATACATTTAGGTTTTATTTCCTGGAAATTGTAGACATATGTAGAGAGAGAAATAAAAACCACAGGACTGAGCTTAAAAAAGAAAGAAAAAACCATGAGTAAGATGCAGTGAATGCTTACATGTTTGTTTGTTTTACAATATCTCATTCAGGAAAACTTGTGAGGACTTATAAAAATACATAGTGCTACATTTGCTGAAAGTTGAAAAAACAAAAACAAAAACAAAGAAGAATAGATCTAAACAGGAAATTGAGGCTCCACACTGCGCACGAAGTCGGCTTGGGATTTAGTCTCTCTTTCCCTCTGTCCCTCCCACTCATGGACTTTAAAGAAAAAAAAAAAGAATATATTTGGTATGTAGTGACTATGAAGCACATTAACAGAGTTTTTGACATAGTTTCATATCAACCTTTTTAATGACAAAGTTTAATTTGGTAAATAGCTTATGAGAGATTACAATTCTGTAATGTCATCAGTTAGAGGTAGCATTAAAGGAAGGTAAAATTTTGTGAATTTATCTTAACAATTAGAAATATAAGTGGATATTTTTATACATATGGTGTTATTTTAATTATGTCCTTTTAAATTTATCACAGTCTCAAATTAATGCTTGAAAATATAATTTTATTGCATTGCGAATAAATATGTTTTTAAGTAAATTTACTTCAAGGGGGCTGATGCTACTATTTAGATGACTGGAACTTCTAATTTACTGATTTATATATTCTATACACTATTTTGACAATTATTCAATTAATTAACAGTAATGAGAACTGTCAAACATACTTCATACATACTATTTTTCTTAAAATAACAATGGCATGAATGGCTTGGAAGGATGAGTCAAGATAACAACCAGGCAGCAGAAGGGAAAGAACATCCAAAGATCTCATTACATTTTCTGTATAAGAATGCCTGCTTTGGGGACCATTGGATACGCACATGGCTGCTACTTCCCTTTTATTATAGTCATAGAGAGCTACTGAAGCTCATAAAAAGTAGCTGGCAGATTTGTAAAAGATATAACAGCTTGTCACAGAGGTTTCCACAGAGTCATCTAAGGAAAATATTCCTTCCAAAGCATAGCTAGGAGCTATTTATGTTAGAACTGCCTCCTTTGTCACAGTAAACTGACTATTCCTCCTATCATCTGGGCTGTCAAGATGGGGACCTATTCGCTTTGACTTTTCACTTAGTACCAGTCAACAGAGTGTGTATGAAGTATAAGAATTCAGCACTTGTAGAGTAATGAAGGGTATCTGTTTCTGAGGTGAGAGTCAAATGATATATATTTTTGTAAGATATTTAACATTGTGTAGTTATTAACGCGCACCCGTTTTATAGGAGTTCCAAACGTACACAGGGAAGAAGAGGCAGTATATCTCCACGTTGAAATGTAACTCTTTTTGCTACTGATAACCCACTTTGCCTGAGATTTTCACACTATTAATTTGACCTTCTAGTGAACAGAAGGATGACTTAAATGTTATGTAGGAGTTAATATACATGGGGTTAGTACCAGCCAATAATAAAGTCATCAAACTTAGCTTTTTAAATTGGTTTCCAGACATGAATTAACTCTTTAAGGGGATATAAAGTGGCAAAAAGAATTGTTGGGGGCAATTTTCAAAAATATTCAGATCATTTACTCAACCGCAGAATCTTGGGCAAAGGAGTTCAGAAAAGGTAGAAGGAATAAAGATCACCCTATGTTTGCATCTGGGCTGAAGAACTTTGAAATGGGAGCGAGGTAGAGAGAGACAGACAGACAGACAGATTTACAAAGGAAGCATAGCTGGAAGAAAATTCAATAACCACTGTAGTCACCCTGAAGCATTAAATGATAACTGAAGACCTGTGGTATATCTCTTACAAAATGTCACAAGTTTGGGATGCCTGGGTGGCTCAGTTGGTCAAGCATCTGCCTTCAGCTCAGGCCAGGACCCCACAGTCCTGGGATAGAGAACGGTATCAGGCTCCTTAAGCAAGGAGCATGCATCTCCCTCTGCCTGCCTCTCCCCCTGCTGTACTCTCCCTTTATTTCTCTCTGACAAATAAATAAATAAAATCTTTAAAAGAAGAGTCACAAGGTCATTCATCAATTTCTATGCTTCACCAAAGAACTAGGTTTCTTCCAGATCTCAATGTCATCATCAATATAGTAGAGCTCTCATTGACCTTAATTGTAATAAATCTGAATCTAGAAATGACTAGCAATGTAACACCTCCAAATTGCACTTTGGCCTTTTGACCACATGAGGATTCCAGGGGTTAAGCATCTGGAAATCCTTTGGTGAGGAGGAAAAAAGAAGGAAAAGAACACAACTTCTTCCTTTAAGACCTCCTCCTCAAATTTACTCCATCCCAGTTCTTCATTCATCCCATTTACTAGAACTTGTTTATAACTTGTTTCATAACTATGTATAAAAGCAAGGGAAGCTGAAAAACTGGACTTTTATATTCTGTAACTGTAACCCGGAATAGCTTCAGGGGTTTTAATAATAAAGAAAAAGGAAAACACACTGGAATACTTCTTATAGTCTCTATTGCATCACTTCAAGACACAATATTTATTGGGCTTCACCTCAATCTTTCATTTTAATGTCCTCGCACTCTACTTCACATAGATTTAGATATAATTTTTCTTTAAGGGACATAATGTCCCTTATAATGTCAAATGTTATTTAAGCAGTTCAGATATCTGCTAAGTCAGTGTTTTCCTAGTACAGATGTTTTGATGATAGTAAACCTGTGTTAAACAAAGGAATGATTTAGGAATGAAGTAACTCCATTGAACACGTTCTTAGCTTTACATTAGGAGCAAAATAGGTATGGTCCCAGGGCCTTATTTTATTTCCATAAGTCATGATTGATACAGGTATAAAATATGAAAACTATCTATAAGATGAAATTCTGGATTTTCCCCAAGTGGGTGATAAGTTAGACATCAATGTCGAAACCTGATTTCTGGACACAAAATTCCTAGTCTTCCAGGTAAGCGATCCAAATTGATAAGTGTATCACAGTCAAAGAACTGAATGTCAGTAGCTCAAAGAGAATCCATTGACTACCTGAACAACAGCCCTAGAATGCACTGGGGCCTTGTGGCCACATGAAGACATGTAGAGCGCAAGCACCATCACTAACAGATGGCATGCTGAGGTTTTGCAATTTTTTTTGCTCTTTCATTTTTTAAAAATATTTTTTATTTTTTAAGTTTAATTAAGTTCAATTAGCCAACATCATTAGTTATTTTTAAAAAATATTTTATTTATTTATTTGACAGAGAGAGAGAGATCACAAGTAGGCAGAGAGGCAGGCAGAGAGAAAGGGGGAAGCAGAGAGCCTGATTCAGGGCTGGATCCCAGGACCCTGAGATCCTGACCTCATCTGACGGCAGAGGCTTAACTCACGGAGCCACCCAGGCGCCCCTCATCATTAGTTTTTGATGTAGTGTTTGATGATTCCTTAGTTGTGTATAACACCTAGTGCTCATCACACCACGTGACCTCCTTACTGCCGGGGATTACACCTCCCCTCCCCCACTGTTAACACTCAGTTTGGTTCCTGGAGTCCAGTTTCTCTCACGGTTTTTCTCCCTCTCTGATTTCTTCCCATTTATGTTTCTCTCCCTTCCCTTATGGTTTTTTGCTCTTTCATAGTGGAGAATTCAATATAGTTCATAGTCTCACGGATTTACACTCCCGGAGGAAAACATTAAAACCAAAATTTTGGTGTGCTTTTTGAAAGAAACATTGAACCTCAATGTATTCTGAACCACGATAAAATGATTAGGCTCATACATTCTTTTGGAGGTCCAGTGCTTGACAAATTGATGTTGAAACCCAACTGAATGCCAAAGAGTAAGAAAGTACCATGCTGCCCTCAAGAGACAGGACCTGCTTTGACAGCCTTTTATTTTTATTTTTTTTTGTTTGTTTTATTAGTAGTAGTAGTATTGTTTGTTTAGTGTTCTATACAGCCAAAGTCAGCATTAAAAAGAAAAAATCATTGTCACTATTAATTTTTCTCCTAATTGTTTGAACCTTTAATTCTTAAATTTCAATGTCAAGGGTAATCGATAGAATCGTCTCATTCTATAGTGCAGTCAGTACACACAGATACACACACAAACATACACATGAAAATGCAATTTTTATTTCACTTGTACCAAATTAAAAATTTATAATTTACCAGACATATTCCCATGGCTACTACCTGGCATTTTTCCTAACCTTCAGGAGATTGACCTAGTAGCCTCTTTGGGAAAAATAGTTTGCTACTCCACCTGAATTCTCTAAGCAAATAGGATTTGTGAAGCTTTTAGACTTTCTTGGTAGATTTTTTTTATATTATATTTGTTACTCTAACATTATAATGCATATATTTTTTTGCTAATTATACAAATGCTTATTATACACCTAGCTACATTTACAAATGTGAGTCTTACGTGCTTCAGAAAAGTTTTATCTTATTCATTGCTCTGTCTACTAACTTCATGTTATTTTATGGTATGTGAACTGAGTTCCAGAATCCCCTTAGAACTTTCCATGATTTCTGTTCTTGTATAAATCTATAATAAGAGCAGCAACTATGTACAAATAAGAAAAAAAATAGAAATGACAAGAAGTATTAACCGTGACATTCACCTTTTAACTGTCTCTACTAAGAAAATAAAAGTTCAGCATATATTTTACCCAGGTTTTTAAGAGTAAAGGGGAATAAATTTATATAACTTAAAATTTACCATAAAACTTATGAAGAATTAAGTAAATATTTATTATTATTTATTATTATTATTATGACATATGTCTGTAATTGGATGTAGTGAAGAGGCAGTAGGCCACTTCCCCAATCAAACATGGAATTAAAACATAAGAAAGAAAAACTAATAGAGAACCCTAATATCATCTACATTACTGATTAAACTTAAGTTTAATATTATCTAGTGTGAGAGAAAAAATATAATCACTACACTTCTAGTCTAAGTCTTTGGAAAATTAGAGGGAAAATTAAATTTGTAGAACAGGTCTTTTTACCAACTTTATCATTTCCCACATGTATCTAGGAAAGAAAAAAAAAGGATCAAGAGATGAGATTACCCTACATGCAGGACTTGTGGTCAACTAGTTCTAACTAATTAAGCCAAGTAAACACTGTGACGCACTAACTAAAGAACTCAGATCATCTTTGTTGAGAGAAGGGAATGTTGGAACTCAAGCTTGTGGGTGCTTAATGGAAACCTCTTTTTATGAAAGTAGGGAAGAGACATTTCCCCTACCAGCTATGGTTACTACTTCAAGTGTAGTCATATTTCTTTCCAAGGTATTAAAGTGCTATGAACTAGGGTACCTGAGTGACACAGTTGGTTAAGCCTCTGACACTTGGTTTCAGGTCAGGTCATGATCTCAGGGTTCTGAGATGGAGCCCCATGTTCAGCTCCATGGTCAGCACAGAGTCTGCTTGAGATTCCCTCTCTCCCTCTGTGCTTCCTGCTCCTGCTCTCTCTCTCTCTTTCTCTCTCTCTCTCTCACACACACATACACACAGACCTTTAAAAAAACAAAGTGCTATGAACTATTATTATTATGATTTTATTTTGGTAAGAAATTATGTAATTGTCATAAATAAGAAAATGAGTAAAGGACAGACATTTGATAAAGGAATCTAATTCATGTGAGCTTAAATTCTATTAGCAAACTATTTCTTGCTTTTTTTTTTTTTTTTGCTCACTAGCTACACAGTTCAGATCGTTTGTTATCTTAAAGTGGAAGGCTCCAGAGACAGCTTCTTATGAATACTTCTTGAAAGATCTTTGAGGTCAAAAAAGTGATTTAACCTCAGAGATCAGACTCAAATTCTGTAGAGTGCAGAAAAAGAAAAATATAATTTAATTTCTAGGACATTTGGCAGCTAGGGATTTCAACAGCTATAGGCCAACACATGATTTGTGTTGTAATAACCAGTCATGACAGCCAAATATTTTTTGAACTATGTTTAAAAGTGCTTCATACCAAATCTTTTAAATACGCTTGGTAGATTCTTTTGTAACAATTATGATATGCACAGAAACTCACATGCTTGTACTCACATACATAATGACTCAAATTTATTTTTAAATGAGTTATAGATACACGGATGTCCACAGTCAATAGAGCATATGTTTGATAAAAATTAGAAAAGTAGATATTAAGAAATCACAGTTACATTTATGTAATTCTTTCTAATATTTGTTACTGGTTCAGGTCTTGACATTACACTATATTTACAAGATTAACATTATTTTATTGCAAATGAACATTTTTACATTGTACACATTTAAGAACCGCCTCTTAATTGCTATTGCCTAATTCTTGACTATTGCCCTGCATATAATGTATATTTTAATGATGCACCAAGAAATGTTCAATTTGATTCCAAATAGTAAAAGTGAAAAATATGTTTGCTTCAATGAGTATACATTTTGTCTTTTAGCAACAATTATGCATGTAAATGCTTTGGTTATTTATATATGCATAACAGTGAAATTGAAATAAAATGATCATTTCTTCAAAAAATTAAGTATATATACTTGATGGAAACTAGACAATATGTTAGTATTCAATTTACTCTACATGAGAATATTAATAATTGTTCTTTTATTTTTGTAACAAAAATTTTCAGGTAGTATAACTGGCTATTAAGTGAGACAATGACCAATGATTTATGAAGCTCAGGAGTCATCAAGTTTCTTTTTTTTTTAATATTTTATTTATTTATTTAACAGAGAGAGATCACAAGTAGGCAGAGAGGCAGGCAGAAAGAGAGGGGGAAGCAGGCTCCCTGATGAGCCCAGATCCCCGATGCGGGGCTCGATTTCAGGACCCTGAGATCATGACCTGAGCAGAAGGCAGAGGCCCAACCCACTGAGCCACCCAGGTGTCCCGGAGTCGTCAAGTTTCTTAATGGTAAAATAAAAAAACAGAAGACAGAAAAGGGTTTTAAGCTACAGAAATGCAAAAAGCCTTTCCTCATGAAACAATATGGGATGGGGAAGGAGACAAAGCATAAGAGACTCCTAAACTCATGAAACAAACTAAGGGTTGCTGGGAGGTGGGGGGGGGATAGGGATATGGACATTGGGGAGGGTATGTGCTATGGCAAATGCTGTGAAATGTGTAAGTCTGATGATTCACGGACCTGTACCCTGGGGTAAATAATAGATTATATGTTAATAAAAAAAATTAAAAAAAAAGTCTTTCCTCAATAACTATCTTTCCTGTTACATCTAAAATACCTGTACTATAGGGCACCATGAAATAGAATATGTGAAATAGAAGATTAGATGATTTTGAAGATAAATTCAAGCTCAAGTTCTAGTTTGCCTCTTATTTAAAAAAAAAAAAAAAAAGGCAGATACAGTCTCTATCTCCTGCCGGCATCGTGAGAGGAACTGCCGCCCCATCTGCCCACCAGCAACGTATGGTTGTGCAGAATGGTCCAGCTTCTCAGTTGAGGGGAATAAGCACACATACAGTACCAAGCTTAATAACACAAAGGCTCGCTGGCAACTCTTCACAAGGAGCTGATTCACCGCCAGACTGTGGATATAGAGTGGACGGCCCACCACAAAGGTGCAATGGTGGTCATGAAGCAGAGATCCCGCCAGTGAAAACCCGCCCATTCCTAAGTGCGGACCACTATGCAAAAGAATGCTGGGCCACCCTCTGCACAGGATCCACGTGAACATGGACTGCCCAGGTCTGTGCATGGTCACCATTCTCAGACCCAGTGCCATTCTGCTCAGCCAGAAGCCTGTGATGGTGAAGAGGAAGGAGGATGTCCCACCAACAGCTCCTGAGCACCACCCCCCCCCCAAGACAATAAAGATGTCAGCCAACTCACCATAAATAAATAAATAAATAACATACAGATTTAATGAGTTAATGTTAATAATAACCAAAGGTGTTACGCTAGTATTTATTTGTAAACAAAAAGAAACATTTAAAAATATGCTAATTCCAGCATTAGTTTTAAAAATATGAGGCAAATGCAAATAGTTCCTATTCAACAAGGGAAAAAAGAAACCTATGAGAAACAATGTACAAGTATCCTAATAATAAGTATAAAGAACACCATAAAAAAACGAAAACAAAATAAGACAACACAAAAAACTCAGAAGGCCAGGGAAGATAGGAAAAATGAAAGACAGATGGTGGAATATACCAAGTTCCAAGCTATCTTGTGTTTTAATGCCTGCCAATGACTATATTTTTGTTTGTTTGTTAAATGGAAGTTTAATAATTCTCAAACTAGGGAACATATGAATGAAATATGAAAGTTTTTTTGTTTTTTTTTTAAGGGTCTTTATGAGATACATCTTATTATGAGCACCAGATTAGAGAAAAAAAATAGTCTTCCCTTAATTGGGGCACACCAATTTTATTACACTGCACTAGTGCTAACTAAATAAGATTCCAGGCACTTCTAAGGTGAGATTTAATCTAGTGTACAATTTATGTGCCTCTTTAATATAAAGAATGATAACCACACAAGGTACCCCAAAATTGAGTTCACAGGCAATTTTATTTTTAGTTTTTATTTTGGTGTAGGTAAAAACTTTTGTATAAGACATTTGTGTTGCCTCACCAAACTCTTGCCTTTGGAATTTGTAAGCATGAAGGACCTTCACAAAAGTGTGGTATAATAAAAGTGATTCTTCAGTTCCCCTTTACTTGTACCTTGGTAATAAGAAAATGTTGAAACTTTTAAGAGGGATAACATATAGACAGTTTTGGAGTGGAGGTAACAAGTCTTCCTAGGGAAGATACACATTTTTTATTGCACATACCAAAATAGTGTTAGGATATATTTAGTAGAGATTCCCATCCCAAGATATCATAGTCTAGAGGCTTTTCGGCAGTAATCTCATTATGAGTTTTGAAATGCTTCAAGACATTAAAAATAAAATGTTTAAAAACGCTTTATTCAAAATCTTTAAATATGCAGAAAATCTTTTATTGTCATTATGGATACACATGTATACGTCCACATATGTATGAAACATACACACACAAACACACAAATATACATATATATATATACTCACATTTGTATATTCAGGTGAGTGACATTCAAAAGTTTGAAAGGAAAATGATATATATTAAAATCCACAGACAGGAGGCAAGTTCATTGGGGACAAAAGTTTATATACAGTTCACATTAATTTCATCTCTAAATATCTCCTGGAGACTCTTTTTATTAGCTTATGATATCACTTCTTTCATACTACTCCATTCTTGAGGATTTATAATCTAAATTCCTCCAAACATTCGGAAAAAAACAAAACAAAACAAACAAAAAAAAAACCTAAAGAAAAATTCTGAAGGACACCAAAAATCTGGTTTCAAAGAAACTCAACTACTAGAAGGCAACTTAAAAGTTTTAAAAATGTACTTCCAAAAGTACATTATATAGCTATCATATTTTTTTCTGAAGTGAAAGGATAACTTGTACCAAAAAAATATTTAAAAAAGCGAAATCATGAAAATCATTGAAATGTTATTTGGATAGATAGATAGGCAGACAGACATAGATGGATAGATACAGATAATATTGATATATTTTCTCTAAAATTCTTGGTTCAGTGGAACCACATTGGATAAAAAGTTAGAGGTGTCTACACAGCAGAAACTTTGAGTTTCCATTTGTAATTTTGTAATGTTCTGTTTCATAGCAACGTTCTCCCTTTTAGGTAACTGAAAGAACACTTTATTTTTCTTAATCTGGCTAACATTTTTGCTCATTTACACATTTGGGGATAATAAAAAGGGATGAAGACAGTAACATGATTGCTTCTAATCTGTGAAAGAAAACGCTGAAGTGTAACTATATTCTTTATGTCAGAACATAGAAATAAAAATAAAAGTATTTTCTGCTTCTGATCTCTTGCAGGTGTACCAGCACTGTCTTTTCATCATCATCTTAACATGAGAAGTTTCTTTTTCTATGAAAAGGATAACAAAATCTTTATAGAGATGATGCATTTTCACCTTAGAAGATTCAGATAGATACATGATTTTCTTTCTAGTGGCTGAAATTGTTTCATTTTTTAAAACCATAAAATTTCACAGGGCTTGTAGGAAATGGCAATTCGACTCAGGATTAATCTGTGTGTTCTTAGAAAAATATATTTTTCTTCGTGAATACTTATGGGATAAAAATTGATAGCTATGGACAGATCTCTTTGCTTTCCTTTTAAAAAGCAGTGTGACATGTCTTGACAGGCAAGAGAAAGTTAAGATGATAGGTAATACCTGTTTCTGGAAAATGAATGTAATTTAAAACTATGTTCGCTGTTCCCCTGACTTGAAAAGATTTAAAAAAGCATTAGCAAGATCTTAAAAAGTATTTCTGACCCTCAAAAATTATCATTATAGCCCATTTTTTGAAATATCTTTTAAAATAAGTTTTCATATATTCTATGTTATTCGCTTAATAATATCTTTAATATCTTCAGTTATTCAAGAGATTCTATTTAGAAGTGTCATTTCCTTGGAGAAATGCATATTCTATTCAAATAAATTAATACAAGCAATATGCAAATAGTAGTCTTGAGTTTTATAATCTAGTCTCATATTTCCTATTACATCAATGATTTGCAACATCTATATATGAATTCCTGCTTTTATTTTACAGTTTTAAAATTACTATTCTTTTTAATCTATCTTTGTTTCATATAATAATTTTTGAGAATGGATAAGGCAGGCATTACTATTCCTATTTTAAAGATGGAAGTGCTTATCTTCCCATATATGCAGAGCAATGTAGTATGGGAGTTAAAAACACAATTCAGCTAATTAATATTCATACAACCTTAAGGAAGAGACAGGAATTAAATTTAATTAGTCAAAACATTAATCAGAAAGTCCTCTCCATAAGACCTTGACTAATATGATGGGGAGCCAGGAAGAAGTATTAGGGAGGTGAAAGGGGCAGGGGTGTGGCTGTGCTGGAACCAGGGCTAGAGATTCTTGATCATGGTGACAAAAAGGGAAATGCTCTGCATCAACAAACTCTCACAGAGATAAGAGCAACAGGGGAGTTTCAAATGTTTTGGATGCCTTCACAAAAGCTAGGCTAAACACTAACACACACACACACACATGCACGTGCATGTGTGCATTTCAGGGGCACACTTCATTTCATACATCTGTCACATTGTTGTTCACTAAAGAAATTGCATGTGGTGATATTCTATCAATGGCCAGTTGAGTTGAGTCTTGACTTCATTGCTGCTGAGCAGCACCTCTTGCCATATGTAAACCACACCTCAGTACCAGGAGGTCTCCTAGTCAATACTGACACCTCCACCAGTTACCGTTTGCATAACAGGCGCTGTAACTATACTTTAAAAAAAAAACACAACTTTATGTATAATACAAATGACAGGGGCGCCAGGGGGCTCAGTGGGTTAAGCCTCTGCCTTCAGCTTAGGTCATGATTTTAGGGTCCTGGGATCTAGCCCCGCATCAGGCTCTCCGCTCAGTGGTGAGCCTGCTTCTCCCCCTCTCTCTGCCTACCTCTCTGCCTACTTGTGATCTCTCTCTCTCTGTCAAATAAATAAATAAATAAAAATCTAAAAAAAAAAAATGACACGCGGGTGAAGAGTGCAGCAATTTCATGTTTTGACATAGGTATACATCATGAAATCATTACTACCATCAAGAGAAAGAAAACTTGCATCCCCTAGACGTATATTTGTATATGAGAAAACTGCTCCAAGCTTTTGGAAAGTAGGTATATGGTTGAAACCCACTCACCTTGACAGGAATATTTTGAAGGGCTGAGGAACGTGCTTTTCTAACTTGTATAGTATTCAGCAATAACAGAATGGAAAGACAAATAGGATTCAGGAAACAGTGGGCTTTCAATTAGAACATACATGACACTGATGACATTTTGAACAAGAAATAATAAATGATTTGTAATAATAAAATGTATAAGAAGATTCAAGTGAATCATAAAACCTTCTAGAAATAATAAATTAAAAATAATAATTGTTCTAATTAGTACTTAAATTGAGGCTTTTGGATGGCCATAAAAATGAAATGAGAAAAGTATCTTGAAGCACAGAATAAAATTACTGAGTTGGAAATTATGATGAAAAGATAACAGAATTAGTGGACAAGCATTGTAGACCCCTATTGTGAGTGATACTTACTCTCAAAGGGGAAAAAATACAAGGAGGAGGAGGTAATGACATTATAAGTTACAGAAAATAATTTCCCATGACAAAAACCTGATCTTCATGCAGGATTGATCAGAAAAGATGTATACTGTTGAAAATCTTGAATTCTAAGGTAAAGAGAAAATCTTACAAACCACCAGAAAGAAAAAAGTTACCTGTGAGGGGAAAAAAAAATCAGACTGGCATTGGATGTGCTGGTGGTGAGATGGAAAGTGAAAGTCAGGGAGAGGGACTCTAGAGAAAAGAATAAAAAAATAGTCATCCTAAAGCTCCCCATAATTTAATTGACTAATAAGAAAAAAGTAGAGGTATTTTCATACTCTGAAAAAGTAGAGGTATTTTCATACTCTGAAAAGTAGAGGTATTTTCATACCTAATGTAGGGTATGACATTTTATACCCTACCTTAACTGAGGAAAATATTTGAGATAGGACTGAAACCATGTAAACATTCCAGAATGGAAACTTAAAGAAAGAGATGCACAAACAGTGACAGTAAAAGGACCTTGTAATAAATCTGGATAGAAGACGATAGACTGGGACTGTGTGATTTAAATTCTAAATAAGAAGAATGAATGAATGAAGAGCTATAGTATAAGAAAAGTTCCATTACCGATACCTAGACTAAGAATCAGCAAACTAATCCTGCTCACTGCCTGTTTTTATAGGTAACCTTTTGTTGAAAGGAAGCCATGTCCCTTCATTTATGTAATGTCTATGGCTGCTTTCATGCCTACTACAACAGATGTGCATAGTGCTGACAGAAACAGTATGCTCCCAAACCAAAAATATTTTCTATTTGGTCCTTTATAGAAAAAAAAAATGCCAAGTACAGTCTAGACCTAAAAATAATAAATTTTCTTAGTAAAACCTAAACTTTGGAGGCAGAGGATGGTAAGTTATGTCTCATTGGTGGAAAGGGGAA
>CM052810.1:18828944-18908446 GCA_028533885.1 Nasua narica
TTTTTTTTTCTTTCATAGATGCATGAATTTCCACTGAAAATCAAATACTGATGGGATGAGTGACATCATTTAATATTATTTTATTTTTATTTAATTGAAGTGACAAAATATCCTGATTTGCACTTCCTTTCTTAGCATAATTTTAATAATCCTCACTTTTATTCTCAAATCTGGTCTGGAATAAAGAAGAAAATACATTCTCACCTACACACAATATATTATTTGGCAAAAAACAAAACATAAGGGAAACATTGTTCCTGCTTTTTTTCAGTTTCTGTGCATCCTGTGAAGATGATTTAGGCCACCAATGCCAAATACTTCATTTAGTGAATCAACTTCAAATAATTAGTGGTGGATACCTATGGAAAAAGTGACAAAAAGATTCTTCCTTTATATTTATTTTTTATTTTTTAAAGATTTTATTTATTTGACATAGAGAAAGAGATCACAAGTAGGCAGAGAGGCAGGCAGAGGGGGAGAGAGAAGCAGGCTCCCTGCTGAGCAGAGAGTCCGGTGTGGGGCTCAATCCCAGGACCCTGAGATCATGACCTGAGCTGAAGGCAGAGGCTTTAATCCACTGAGCCATCCAGGTGCCCCAAGATTCTTCCTTTTTAGCACACCCATATAGGTGGTATGAACTAAATATTTCTAAATATAGGCTATTAAAATAGGAATACTTCAGTTCCTGGTTAATTATAATAATAGTTTGGGCTGCCTGGATGCTGCAGTCTGTTAAATGTCAAACTCTTGGCTTTGGCTCAGGTTGTGATCTCAGGGTCATGAGATTGAGCCCCACGTGGGACTTTTTGCTCAGCATGGAGTCTGCTTGAGATTTTCTCCCTCTCCCACTGCTCCTCCCACTCATGTTCTCTCATTCCCTCTCTTTCTCTAAACAAATAGATACAGCTTTAAAAAAAATAACAATAGTTTGCTATGATGAAGGTACTATACTATTTTTTGAAATGATTTTAATATATTTTATACATGACAACAGGGTGGAAATTGAAGCTCATTTAGCTTCAAAATGAAGCTTAAGTTTAACCAAAAGCAATACAGTCATTAAATGATTACAGTAGGATTCGAACCCAGAAGCTTAAGTTTAACCAAGTTTAACCAAAAGCAATACAGTCATTAAATGATTACAGTAGGATTCGAACCCAGAAATCTGACTCTAGAGGTTGTATTATTAGTGACTATGATACAAAATGCCAACTATCTTTATAAATTGGTCTTGCACAGAGCCCATGGTAGAGAGAATAATGGCCCTCTAAATATGTCCACATCCTAATCCCCAAACCCTGTAAATATTTCACCTTATATGGATAAAAGGACATCGATGTAGTGATTAATAATTCAGTTAAGGATCTTGAGATTGGAAGATTCTAAATTACGTGGGTTGGTCTAATGTATCACAAGGGTCCTTACAGAAGGGAAACAAGAAAGTCAGAGACAGAAATGCAAATGTGAACAACAGAAGCTAAGTTGATATGAGAAGAGAGAGAGGAAGAGAGAATCAGAAATAATAAAAAAATTGTGGTGATAATTTTGTAGTGAAAGGATTCTCACTAATACTCTTTCAGTACCTTTCTGGATACATTCTGGGAATTAGTAAATTTTCTCTTATGAGAATAATTTTTTCCAAATAAAATAAGTTATTTTTTAAAATGGAGAACTACTTCTATGGTTTCTTTACTCAGAAAAAAAAAGAGAGAGGGAGGCAAACTATAAGAGACTCTTAATAATAGGGAACAAACTAAGGGTTACTGGAGGGGAGGTGGGCAGGGGGATGGGTTAAATGGGTGATGGGCATTATGGAGGGCACTTGTGATGAGCACTGGGTGCTATATGTAAATGACGAATCACTAAATTCTGCTCCTGAAACCAATATTACACTGTATGTTGATCAATTAGAATTTAAATAAAAACTTGAAACCAAAAATAAAAATTAAGGGTATTAAGAACTCTAAATCCTTCCCTTGACTCAGGTTGGTAGATGGATGCCATGTCTAATCACACACAAGCAGAAGTCTAAGGTTATATGCTCTGGAGAGGTCTCTGAACTGCAGTATGCAAGACACATTCCCTCACATGGGCCCTAATCCTCACCCTCACACTTCCCTTAACCCTATCCCAAACCCTAACCCTAGGTGTGAGGGGGGAAAAAAAGGTAGAAGTGGTATAGATATTTATATACACAATGGAATATTACTCAGCCACAAAAAAGTATAAATCCTGGCATTTGCAACAACTTAGAAGGGGCTAGAGAGTATGATGCTAAGTGAAATAAACCACTCAGGGAAACACAAACACCAGATGATTTCACTCACATGTGGAATTTAAGAAGCAATACATGAGCAAAGAGATTAAAAGAGAGAGAGAGAGGGAGAAAAATCATAATTCTTTTAACTACAGAGAACAAATGGATGGTTAACAGAAGGGAGATGGGCGGAGGGTGTACTTATTATTGAGGAGTGTGATGAGATAATATTTCACCAGACTGAAGACTTCAGCATTCTTGTGATCATGACACTCTGGCTCTTTCAGAAATATGCTGCCCTTTCCCACTTGGTGATCTTACAGTTAATAAACAAACTAAAACTCTATCTTCTTTCCTCAACTTCTAAAGTGAGATCATCAAATAGTTTTTAGAAATTCATTTACATACAGCTTTAAAATGTATGTGTTGCCCTTTAAAGTGCATTTCTACAAAATAGTTACAGGTAAGTTGAGGATTCAGCTGATAAATACAGCCACTTATTTCAGTATGTATTGCTAAATAATATTGCCACGTAGATATTAATTTTAAAAATCATGTATCATGCTGATCAGAAGTAAAAATATGCATGTTACGTGTATATGTGTATGTATATTTAAATATATAATATAGATACATATATTTAAATGTGTATATATACATAGTACATATTCATATGGATGTACATGTGCATAAACATGTCTATCTACATACATATGTACTCATAAAAATATTAAGGGTGGTTATGTCATATTCATTACTTGTCTAAATTTTTTTTAAATATGAGTTATCTATAATAAAAAATAGTTATTTCCATTTGAAATCTCTTAAACTGGACAGAATCTGGGTTTAGGATTTTCAGTACAGAGGATATGTAGCTATTGAAAATGTTCTTGGTAATTTTTAGGTTATAAATTTTTCTTAATGTGCATTTCTGATGTAGTCCTCACAGTGACCTCTGTGGGAGGCCTTATTAATAGCATGGAGGGATCTGCTGTTTGCCTCCAGGTTCCACATACTCACAGAGCAGCAAGGTCTGCAGTCCTTCTGTGGATCCCACACATCTGGTGCCACATTCTGCAACTTTTCTCTAAATCACCCTTTAGCAAGCAGTTAAAAAAATGTGAACGTACTCCCGTTTAGAATTGAAAAAATGCGATAGATAATGGTGTTACCCAAAGTACTGAGGATGTTTGGCCCAGAGAATGTCTGTAGAATCACTTATTTAAAGTGATAGTATTTTGGAAAGTATTTTAAGTGACCGAATCAAGAGGGAATTAAATGTCCTGCCCTTCATGGAAAGGTGGTAACAGGCGAAAGTGCATTCTGGATTTTGTTGTATATTTTTAAGAGTAAATATTTAATAAGAGCACACAGTTCCTGTGGCCAATGAAAATTATTAAGAAGAGCAGTGTAGGAATAGACAGAGAAGAGGTTAATAGCCTGAAGACTTGGAAAGGAAGAAAAAAATATATATATAAAGGTCGGCGTTTCCAAAGTTTAGTTATATTCGAGCTATTAATGATGGCTTTCACAGTGGCATTGGTGGAGTGCAGAAGTTGCTAATGAAACAGGAAATGCCAAAGATGAAGCTGAAAGTGGTTCTAAGGAAATTGTCCTCAACATGACCCCACCTTAATCCCTGGAACCTGGGAAAGGGTTACATTCTATCTCAAATGAGACTTTGTCAAGGTATTTAAAATAAATATAAAATAAATGTAAATAAAAATAAAATATAAAATAAAATAAAGTTTCAAAACAGGGTGCTTGTTCTGGGTTATGCAGGTGGGCCCAATCTAATCAGAGGCCAAGAAAACTTTCTTCAGCTAGCGGCAGAAGAAATACAGCAAAAGTGTAATTCAGAAAGATTTCAAGCGTAGAAGACCAAATGTAACAACCAGAAAGGCATCCAGAAGCAGAGGGTAACCCCCTGGCTAAAAGCCAACAAGATAATGCAGATCTTGGTAATATTCCCTGAAGGAAGTGGATTTTGCCAACAATCTGAGTCAATGCAATCGGATTCTTTCCAGTCTCCTAATAAGAGCCCAGTGGGCAGACATTGACACTTTGTTTCAGTTTTCATTGTTTATGACTTTGAGGGGAGAAGCCAACAGAATCAATGAGCCAAACAGAACTTGTGAGTTACAGAACTGTGGGATAACAAATTTGTGTTGTTTTAAGCCTCTAAGTATGTGTCAATTTGTCACAGAAGCAATAGGAAACTGTATAGTATAATTTGATAAAAAGGAATAGGGTCCTTACCACAAAAGACATGTTAAAATTGGAGAAGGGTGGTGTAGCTGGCACCAGTTTTCGTGTGTGTGTTCATGTGTGCATGCTTGTGTATAAATAAGAGGCAGTTAAGTGATCACCACAGAGGAGTTTAATCAGAATACTTCAAAAGGAATAATAAAGGGAGTAAAATGAATGATGCACAAAAGTTTGGGTAATGACAAAATTATGGAGATTATTAAAGATCCCTTTGATCAATATCAGTCCTGAAAGACGGGATGCTGTGTCAATTGATTGATATCAATGAAACCAGAGGCTTTATATGAACAAATGGCTTTCATAACTTTTTTTTAAATCTCAGATACTGCAAGACCTGGATGGATTATCATGAGTAAATCAGGACTGCTATTCTTCAGATAGAAAAGGCAAGTATGTGCTTGCATAATGCCAAAATGTGAAAATGACATCTTGAAAGGGGAAAAGATAAAAAAACAGTAAGACATCTTTGTATTTTAATTTTTGGAAAACACTACTCTGAAAACTATAGTATTTTTTTGCTTCTTAACATTTAGAATTCAATATATATTTGTATTCTCCCTATATACCAATTGAATTTTTAGCTGTTATTATAGATGGCCCTATATTAGTCAACCAAATTGTTAATTTTGTATTATTTCATAAGTTCATTCTGAACTTTACAGACCCTAAGTAGAGCTTCTTATCTCCCTTACAATTCCATCTTTCCCACTACTCTGGTCAGAAATTGTGGGCTTATCCTTGACTCCTTTTTCTCATTTATCACATCCCATCCGTCATTACTTCTTGTTGGCTTTACTTGCAAAATATGTACCATAATACATAATAACCAGTTATCCCTATCTCCATAGATACCATCCTGCCATGCTACCATCATTTCTCATCTGGATTTCTAAGGTCGCCTTCCAAATACTCTCTTTGCTTCTCTCTTCACCCTTGTATATCTTTTTCTTAACACACAGTGTCCCTGAGAATGTGAAGTCAGATCAGGATATTTTTCTAATGGAAACCTACTCATGACTCTTACTCCTCTTATCTCTCAGTGTAAAAGTCAATATCTACTAACTGAGCTGGTTCCAGTACATTCTTAGACTTGATCTACCAGAATCATCTCTTGCACCGTACCACAGGTATTCTGCCCTCCTTGCTACAGCTGGGACATTTTCAGCTCTTTGTATTTGCTTTGCTCATCCTTTAGGACTCAAACCTTTGCAAGGCAGCACAGCTCACTTCCTCATTCCTTTTGGACCTCTGCCAAATATCGCCTTCAAGCTGAGACCTTTAGTAGTTTTCTGGTAGAAACTAACAGTCCCACTCCCTCCACCCCCTATATCTTAACACTCCTCTTACCTTTCTGTTTTTTCTGAACATCACTTATTACCATCAGATATACTATATATTTATTATTTTGTATTTATCTGGTGACTGTATCTCCTAACTAGATTGCTAGCTTCATGGTAGTAGGAATTTTGCCTATTTAATTCACTTCCACATATACACAAACACAAGAAACACAAAATAGATATTATGTACCTAGTAAAAGTAGAGTGAAACAACTCTGAACTTTTATACTAATATGGAATGAAACCTATATAGCAGTAATAAGCGGGAAAAATGCAGACAATGTGCCCTATATTTTACTATGTGAGTAAAACAATATTTATGGGTAGAATATATAGTTCATTCTGGAATAGTCTGGACATAGCAGAAAGAATGGTAATAGGGAGGGATACAGAGACTCTGGCTGAGTGCTACGAGAGAACTTTTTTTATTGTATTGTCAAATATATTTCATTTTTCTGTATAGGGAATATATGCATATATTGCACATAGGTACATGTAAGGGATAGATGTCATGTATTCCCACATAAATACATTGCTCAGAATAATAAAACTCTATTGTTAACATATTTAATATGGCCCAAAACAGGTAAATCTGCAAATCTGTCAACCAACATATATAGATAGATAGATAGATAGATAGATAGATAGATAGATTTTATTTATTTATTTGACAGAAAGAGAGACTACAAACAGGGGAAGTGGCAGGCAGAGGGAGAGGGAGATGTAGGCTTCCCACTGAGTAGGGACCCCAAGTCAGGGCTTGATCCCAGGACCCTTGGATCATGACATGAGCTTAAGGCAGACACTTAACTGACTGAGCCACTCATGTGGCCACTCATGAACTTCAACCAATATATATTTATTATCTACTATCTTTAAAAGTTGAGGTAGTTGATTCAAGGAAATTATTAAAATGTAAATTATGTCTCTTTTAATAGTATATACAATCAAGTTGGAGAGACAAGATTTAATTTTTTGGAAAATTTAAAGTAAAAGTCTCATGAATTTAGAATTTCATCTAAAAATAACTCTTGTAAATAGTTTATGCATGGACATTTATAGATTATATGGAATTTTAGTATTCAAGGTATTCATAATTTAAACAGAAAATGAGAACATACTGCCATGTCTTTCCTCACAATCATGGGGATTTTATAAAATTGTAAAATTGTAAAAATCACATTGACCCAAATCACTGATGGGTAAGTGTTAAAAGACTTATCAATGACAATGGAGAAGCAGAGTTGAAGTATCACACACAATGTCCTTTGAGTTTCATACTTACTCCATTGACAGGTGTTTTTGGGCCAGTAGACTTTTTGAAAAGAGCATTCTAGTACAACATATCCTGGGCATAGCTTGCTATATGTGTCAACTATCCCAAAATAGAGTAGGGAACATTTTATCTTTTTTTTTAAGAGATGACAAGAGAACTAGACCTAGAAAACAAATCCATAGCTCAGCAGAAGAGATTCAATCAATCTTGCTGATATCGGCCAGAATTCTGGTTAATCTAAAAGGTAGTTCAGTGCAGGCAAACAGCTCTGTGCCAGACAATGTGGGATGGGAAGGGGAATGTGCAGAGCCATTCATCCCAAGGACTATCTCTTCTATTCCCCTCTGTGGCCAGCTCTTAAGATCTTACTAAATGTAAGCTAAATACTATCTGAGAATTAACTATGAGTACATATGCTCATTCACTCCAGACACTTTCCTTTAACTGTGCACCAATCTTAAGCCATAGTCATTTGGACTTTAACAAGAACTTCAACATCTGCTGGCAGGGCCAAAGGAGATAATGCAGAATCTGATAGATTGCAAACATATTATAAAATCTATCGCACCTAAGGCTGAGATTGGAATACCTGGAGCCATATGAGCTGCCCTCCAGAGATTGCATTGAGAGCTCAATTTAAGCTAAGGCTATACTCAAAAGTAGTATAAATATTTGGTCACTTCAGATACTCTTTCCCAGAGAGCCATAAAGAGGCCAGGGCTAATACAATCTGGACAAAGAATTAATGCTTGTCTACTTAGCAATAAAGAACTGGACCGTCTGATCAGCAAGCTTCCTATAATGCCCCTTGAATCTCAGATCACATACTGGGGTTTGTAACTATCTACCAAGGGAGGAATGTTGTATTGTAAAAGCCTGTGTAAAAGCCTGTGTTGCCGACAGCTCCAGGAATGCCGTAATGTTAGCAATGGAGAGTAAAAGGAAATGTTATTAATAACTGCTTGGGTTTTTTTAGTTAGTATCAAAGATTTTACCATTTTTTCCAGAAGATTCAGCTCATTCAGAACCAAAGGAGAAGTAAGGAAGGGCCTGCCATCCATATAAGAAAACGAATTCCGGAGGCCTAAAGCATTGCCCACGGTTGAACTCAAGACAACATCTGCATCTATCTAGGGTTGATACTTCCTCTGATGGGGAGACAGATTGGGTGCTATTTGAGAGTCTAATCAAGTATGCATGTATCTAGTAGCTCTCTGATGGAGGAGAATGCCATGAGGACGTTATGAAGAAATCTCGGTTTATGGGACGCCTGGGTGGCTCAGTTGGTTGAGCAGCTGCCTTCGGCTCAGGTCATGATCCCAGCGTCCTGGGATCAAGTCCCGCATCGGGCTCCTTGCTCGGCAGGGAGCCTGCTCCTCTCTCTCTGCCTCTGCCTGCCTCTCTGCCTGCTTGTGTTCTCTCTCTGTTAAATGAATAAATAAAATCTTAAAAAAAAAAAAAGATAAAATATCTTTAAAAAAAGAAAAAAAAAAAAGAAATCTCGGTTTATTCCCAGATCTTATGGAGAAGCACTGATTCTGTCAGGAGCTAAGTTTAAAAAGTTAGACTATTAGGAATTAAAGTTAGGCATGAAAAAGGAACAAAAGGGAAGTTCACTGTATCTTCTAACCAATCTAATTCCACACCCCTGACACCTAGGAACTCAGACAAGGCAGAGTGGGAAGGATTGTGTGTAACTTACAAATAGCTGAAAACAGTTCCAATACAACCCCTTTTCATAGATGCTGGCATGGGTAACAAATAGTACAAGTTTAATAGTTCTTTGTGATATTTCCATTACTGTAATGATTTTGAGTACAAATTCACCAACCCCTAGTAGAAATGGTGAGCACATCTGCTGTTTCACTCTGGACAATTTGCTTTAAATGGAGTTGCTCTCTGTGAGAGTACCGTATAGTTAGTTAGCTGGTAGATAGGTAGATGAATAGAGAGATAGATTGATGTAGATACATAGATAAGGAAATGAAATGAGAATGAGGGTGTATGAGGGAAAGAGTCCAAGTTGCATGCAGCCTGTATCACTATGTACTCAGTCATCACTATTTTGGTGTCCCAATGGGTCTCATCAAAGAGTTAAAACCATTATTAGTGACAATCCACATGTCTATGTCAATATGTTTTTCTGTAATGCTCAAGATGGCATGTTTCACATTCAAGAGCTGGATCTGTCTTCACCCATCATGAAGAGTATCCAGTATTATGTACAAGAACAACGATAATGGCAAGATGCTCTAGCATTTCCTTGGATAGGTGACAAGTTTCATTGGCAAGGTCCTTTTTTATACCAGTAGCGCAGGTAATGCAGTGAGCAGCCTTGGTTCTATGACCCATGAGTGTGTTGCCACCTCTTCTTAAAATTGACCAAGGCCTTAGGAACCTGGGTTGACCCCTTGTAAGATGTGCCAATTTCACTTCACAGTGGAGGATACTGGCACATGAGAGCTCTGAATTCCCTCCTCATTCAAGGCCTGACCACTTTTAATCACTGTAGTGTGAGTAATTTCCTCAGTGGGAGTATCAAAATATCTTCAATGCAAAAGAACATTTCAACACCTAACAGTAGCTCATATTGTGTTCAAACACGTCTGACCCACTGATGAAAAACTGTAGAATAACGCAAAGAGCTTTGTGAAAGGAGTGTACAGATAAATTGCAGGCCTGGCTACATGGAAGCTAATTGATCCTGATCTTTTTCTGGAAGAACACACACAAAAAAAGGGTTGGCAAAGTCCAAGGCTTCATACCAGGTACCATAATGGCAGCGGTCTGTTCAGTCACAGTTAGGACATCAGTCCTTGCCTGGGCAGCAGCAGAGATTTCACAGTTTCATCTTTGATCTTCCACAGACGAGATCCAGGGATCAGTGATGTCCACTGGAATGAAATAGCTTCACACAAGACTGCTGCCTTTATTAAATCTTTTGTGAGAAGATTAAGTAATTTCTCTTTCTCTTATTTCAACTATATAATCTTGACAAGCTTTTTAAGTATAGCCAGTACCTGGCGACGCACTACAGATTCAGTTATGAAAGCTGTGGGCAGGAGTTCATGGAATGTGTTCAACCAGCAGGTCTGCGTGCTTGCACTGGGCTCAAATACCCAGTGTTCATACCAAATATCAAATGTTCATATCAAATATAGTGTTTATTAAATGGCCATCATCACAATCCTATAAAAACCATCCAGGATGCCCAAAATAAATGTAGCCAGCATCACTGAGCCAAAGTTAATGTCTTTTCATAATGTTCAGAGGGAGCTTTGTTTATCAAGGTACTATAGGAATAACAGAAGCTGAGTTTCCTTTAGGAGTAGACCCACCCAGAATTGTCTGGCAAACATGCAACCCCTGCTTTTTTGTTAGTTTGTTTCTGGTGTACATAAGTTGAAGAATGTAGTCCACATTCCAGTTCAAGGTAACAGGGAAATGGGCTTTGTCCCTAGTCTTCATTTTACTATAGTGGATTCACTGCTGAGTAAGAGAATGCACAGAGGAGAGGCCTGAGGGGCCCTGCCTGTTCAGCTTTTCATTCTGAAAGGATATCCCAGGTTGCAACTCAAGGGGCTGTCCACTGCCCTGTTAGCTATAGTACAGGTTTCTCTTTCTCTTCTCAGAATTTAGAATTTTTCCAAGGTGATAAGAAGAAGCCAGCTTTGAGCAAATGAACCCCCTTGGACTGCTTTCTGTATTAGGTTTCTATTGCTGCCCTAACAAATGACTACCAACTTGGCTTAGAAAATATTCATTCAGCATCTCACAGTTTTTATGAATCAGAAGTCCACACGCAAAGCAGTGCACCCACCTCCTCCACTCTGGGTCTTACGAGACTGGTATTAAGGTGTCAAAAGGGCCACAGTTTCTTTTTTAAGGATGTAGGGATGAATCTATTGCCAAATTAATTCAGATTTAGTCTCCTCCACTGCATGTTTTGTTTGTTTGTTTGTTTGTTTTTTTCCTGGATGTCAGTCTGTGTCTCACCTTTGCTCCTAGTGGTGCTAACACTGTCATGAGGAATCCATTCACTGCTTTAGGGTTGCTTTGGTTGGCATACAACGTCTCATTCAACTGGGTCTGGGTATTCCCATTTAGTCAATTGACTTACCATAGCCCGAGGTGGTGAGTGTCAGGTTTGAACTGGCGGTGGTGGAAAAGAGCAGCCAGGTGAGTAGAATAGAGGAAAGCTTTAATGGATGTGCTCTGAGGTGCGGTTCTGTGGCTCACAAGGGACTGAGGCCTGGAAGTCACGGCCAGGAACATGGCAGGCCAATATTTATGGGGGAGTGAGAGGGGCTCAGGTAACCACCATATAAGGGTGGACTTTGGGGCTGGACAATGCCATATAAGGGCTGGTTTTTATGAGTCTTTGTTCCTTTATGTACCAAGGAAGGGAGGCCTCATGGCAGGAGGTTTCAGGGTGAAGATCTCAAGATGGAGGACGGGCAGTCATTTTATTGACTCTCCTACACTCCCCAGGACTGCCGGCCCAACAGTGAGTAGGATTAGGGCAGCTCAATTTATTTATTTATTTTTTAAAAGATTTTATTTATTTATTTGACAGAGAGAGACAGATCACAAGTAGGCAGAGAGGCAGGCAGAGAGAGAGGGGGAAGGATGTTCCCTGCTGAGCAGAAAGCCCGATGCAGGGCTTGATCCCAGGACCCTGAAATCATGACCTGAGCTGAAGGCAGAGGCTTTAAACCACTGAGCCACCCAGGCACCCCTAGAGAAGCCCGATTTAAAATCTTTCATATATATATATATATATATATATATAATAACACTAAGATTATGAGATTATAGCATGGAACTCATTTGATCTGGTGATCCTTCTCATGAAAAGTACAAATACAGATTTCCTCTTTCCTTCAAACCCGCCCCTTTAAGTGTTCCCTTCTGATACCAGGCTGGGTCCCTGCACACTGATTGCTCTTGTGTGTGGTGGCTCTTTGTCAGGCTTTGAAGTAGGAGCAATGGATGGTGACTAGAAGAGAGGAGGAAGGTACAAAGGAGGCCCCCTCCCTTTTTGCTTGGGGTCTTTGTCAGTGTTGCCATAGCAATAATCTTTTACCTTGGAAGTGGTCTCTGGTTCCAGGCTCAGCCTCCTGGTGCCAAGCTTATCCTCATCACATCCCTTCAGAGGTACCAGCACCAGCCTGCGCCTTCTCATCAGAGGTGAGAGGTGACCCAATCATAAGTTCCCAGGGCCATTTCTCCCCAGTTCTAGATCTGACCAGGCAGAGCCTTGTTTCCTACAGCCCCAGGCTTACCTATAGCTACTTCGGTGCTCCCTTTTTCCTTTCAATTCGCTTGTATGCTTAACCATTTACAAATATTAAACTATCTTTGTTTAGTAATTAGTGTGATTTCTTGTCTTCAGACTTGATACCCTTTGGCTTATAATGGGAGAGTAGGGCGGTGCTGCTGCTGCCTGAGGTCTTGCTTTCCACACACAGGGTTGGTGTTGGGAAGCAGGGACAGGAGTGCCTGGCCAGCTACCCAAGCTTTGTCTTTCCTCACTCACAAATGCTTGACCATTTGCCTCAGGAAAATAAATTTGTGTTTCAATGAGTATTGCGATATCTTTAAAAACAGAGTTTTAACATATTCCACAAAAACAAAAATAATATGTGTTTCATGAATAACATTGTTTTCTTCATTGTGGTATCTTTTCCGTGATGGATAGATAAATTGCCAAATGACAAATTTATACTTCAATGAAATGTGATCGTTATCTACATTATTTACTTATTTTAAGTGCTTCAGAAGTGCAGCTACTTGGTAGTACTTTTATGTTTTAAAAATATTGAGATAGAAAAAATAAAGGGGCCAAATATTTAAAAAGAAAAAAACAAAGCAAGGGTTTTTTTTTTTTTTTGCAGTAATATACAAATTTACATGCAAAAGTTGCATTTATTGATAGGGAGTTACTTTGCCAAATCTTTTATATTCCACTAAGTAAATGGTTTGCTATTATAGAAAGTAATTTATCTGTTAAAATGCCACTTACTGACATTGACTATTTCTAGAATAATCATACAAGTAGTGTTGGATAAAAGCACTTCCAAGTGCAATTATTAATACTGAACATTTGTTCATTTGGAAAGGCATTTTATTTTAAAGCACTGTATAGAAGGCAAGTGTGGCCTTTCAGCTATGATTAACCATGGTGTAAATTACAAGTAATAAAGTTTAATTATGTCATATTTATGCAAAACAAGGTAATTGAACATACATACAAGATATTCACATTATGAGAAAGTCAAAGTCATTTAGAGCAATCTGAATTATTTTTTTATTTCATGAGATGTTAAAAATAAGAATGGAAATTTAAATTGTTTCTTTAGCATGCAAGGCAGATATATAAATAATTGTTATGAGCTTGGATTAAATACAACTTTGAATTATTTAACTTATAAGAAAATAAATACTATATACATATGTACACACAGACATGAAAATGAAATTTACCTATTCTATTCAAATATATCTTCTATCATGCTTTTAATTGCAAACCTCAAGAAATCCCGGTCCTACAGAACTATTACAAATACGGACAACTATAGCTTATCTTCTTACTGGTGGAGAAAAGTAACACACGCACACACACACACACACACACACACACACACACATGCACATGCACACACACAAGCACATAACTGCGAGTTTATGTCAGCTTATACATCAGGGAACATCAGCCAGAGTGTGGCACAAACTCTTCCTGCTGTTAGACAAGAAATCCTATTTATTTTTTGACTTGCTTGTTCACTCTGTTTTTGTTGATCTTCCAAGACTTTGGCTAGATTCTGGAGTTCTCATGCCAATTGGGATAGACAGCCACTTGAGGTATTATGGTTTGAAAATATTCCTTTAGAATTTATAATCATATCTATAGAAACCTGGATTACAATTCTGTTCTTCTGACATAAAAACTGGTAATAATTCTTCCCCCCCCCCCACACACAAACAAATATGTGCTGATTTATATATTAATTTTGTGGAAGTGCTTTAAGGTCATTAAGTAAAGACCTCTTTGCTAGCATAAAGTGAAGGAAAAGAAGGAAAACTATAAACTTTCAAATACGTTTTCACTGATTAAATTTATCTTAATTTTTTTGGGGGGGAATTTAAAAAATAAAATTAAAGGTTTGATTCAAACATCAAGCAAAAAGCCTGATACAAGACTTGATCCCAGGAACGTAGGATCATGACCTGAGCCCAAGGCAGATGCTTAACTGACTGAGCCATTCAGGCATCCCTCTATCTTGGAATTTTGGTGCATTCTCTCTCCCTGGTATACTATGAAAACTGAATGTGCATAAAGACCTTTATTCCTGGAAAAAAAATAAGTAAGAAGGACTTTGCTTTCAAAAATGTACTTTGAGGGCGCCTGAGTGGCTCAGTGGGTTGAAGCCTCTGCCTTTGGCTCAGGTCATGATCTCAGGGTCCTGGGATCAAGCCCTGCATCAGGATCTCTGGTCAGCAGGGAGCCTGCTTCCCCGGCTCCCTCTGCCTGCCTCTCTGCCTACTTGTGATCTCCCTCTCTCTGTGTCAAATAAATAAATAAAATCTTTAAAAAATAATAAAAAAAATTCAAAAACGTACTTTGGTATAAGATCCCAGCAGAGCCTCCAGCACATTCTGAGCAATATTTTATTTTAACTTTTATTTATTTGAGAGAGAGAGTGAGAGAGTGAGAGAGTGCACAAGTGGGGGGAGGGTCAGAGGAAGAGGGACCAGCTGACTGCACTGAGCAGGGAGCCTGACGTGGGGCTCAATCTCAGATTCTGAGATAATGACCTGAGCCCAAATCAAGAGCCAGCCACTTAACCAACTGAGCCACCCAGGCGTCCCCATTCTGAGCAATACTGACACTCTGAAGTCATCATTCCCTGCTATTAGCACCTTAGGAAATCTATAGTCAGTCTTCAAGTCACGGTTTGGAATCCTTCATTTTATCTCTGATTCATTTCTCGTTTCCTGAACCCGGTATCTGCACTTTTAGATTCACACTCTTACAATACCTTTCCTCAACTAGATGACTTTTTTTCTGGGGGGATGATTTTTTTTTCTTTGAATATCTGTCAGCTCCTATTTTATCATTCCCAATAAAACACCACAACACTCCTCAATTTCCGCTCTGGCTCTGGATCTCAGGTCTATGAACTGTTGGGGAAATACAATTAAGGCCAAAGTCTTTTCCCACCCCAGAATACCTCTCCACCAAGTCAGAAGAGAAAGAAAGTAGTTTTACTGTTGGATAAGCATTCAACCAGAATGTGATGTGCATCACAGGCAACCCACTAAGAGATTGCAAAGACTGAAAGAAATCACACCTTTTTCTGTAGTCAAGCAGATAGATACAACTCTTTACACACATAATCATAAATACCAGCCAGTTCAGAAGTCAGTAGACTCGACAGTACTATTGGTGACACCTAGCGCATTTGAACTCTACCTGGTAAGAAGGGTCAATCTCTGCTGGCTAAGTGGCTTTCACCAGAGTAAGAACGGTCTTCTCTTATCTTTATGATAGAAGGTAGTCCTGCAGTTGGAGTAAAGTGCCCACTAAAGCTAGCCACCTACCTTCCTATCTGCTTTGATTTCAAAGAGATGGTCCCAGATCCTACAGAAAGCATTCCTGGGTCTTAAAACTGAGGAGAGGCTGATTTTGCTTTTAAAAAGATTTGTATACATTTCACAGAGGGAAAAAAAAACAAAAACAAAACAAACCCACAAAAAACATTACATTTGTAAATGTCTAAAATAAATAAGAAAAGAGAAGTAAGGAAAGTGTCAGGGGTCTCTTCCTTTATTTCCAACTGGAAGATGGTTTTTTTTCCTATTTGTATTTACTCTTATGGTATCAGTAGCATGGCCATGAGTGTCTTGTGGATATTTTACAAGAACAAGGCTGAAGGATAGGATCCTCAAAGATTTTTCTGGTTTGTGAATATTCAGAGAAAAGACTCTATTTTTAATAAGTAACTAATAACTCTAATGGGAAAGTGGTCAGAGGGATGGAAAAGCTCTTCTGCCATCCTACAGAATATTATTTGAAGCATCTCACTTGGATGATGGAAATCAGGGCAGCATAGTTTAGGAAATTTCCCTAAAGAACATTTAATAATTCTCGCCTCTTGCAAAAGAGAGGTGACAACTACATTATCTTACTGTAGGGATAAGATGGGTAGGGTGTTTTATTTTAAAACGAGTTGTTAATATGTAATTTTATATTGATTGGAGTGATCTGTCCAGAGAAATATCAATTTATGAATTACTAAATTTTAAGTAATTAAAGAAGAGAGGTTTCTTGATCCAGGAATAGCTTTCAACTTCCCATTTCTCTGACTAGACCTTAAGGCTAATGGAACCAGTGAAAAAAGAATTAATTAAGGGCTTAATTAAGGGCTATTTAAGAACAGGCTTGATATTAAGGGAAAAAATGCTGGGGTTGATAAAGAAAGGGGAAGAATATTACAATGTTTTTAGGACTTGTTCGTTTACACAAAGTACATAAATGGAGATCTGGCAAAGCCAAGAGAAGAACTCTGTTGTTCCTGTCTCCTACTGTCCCTAAGGCTGCCTTCTCTCACACAATGGGGCATTTTTCCTGTGTCTACTTTATTCCAAGTTATGTCTACTTCAGGGCCTATACACATTGTTCCTACCAAGCAATGCTCTCACTCACCTCATTTAGGTATTTCCTCAAATATTAGTTCCTTACCAAGCCATTCCCGCTATCTAAAGTAGTCTTTCTAGGGAACCTGGGTGGCTCAGTCAGTTAAGCATGCAACTCTTGATTTCAGCTCAAGACATGAACTCAGGGTAGTGAGTTCAAGCTCAGTGTTGGGCTCGCTGCTCAGCAGTGAGTCTGCTTGGTAATATTTCTATCTGCTGCTGCTCTACCACCCTTCTCTTAAATAAATAAATAAATCTTTAAAAATAAAGTAGTCTTTCCTCCATCCCATAACATATTGTCTGCTTCCCTGCATTTTTCTCTGCAGCACTCATTATGGCCTCAATTGTTTTATTTTTAGATTTATTTTGTCTTCCCAATTAACATACAAGTTGCCTGAAAGCAGAAATTTTGTATATCTTTTCCATACTGCGTCTAGGAAATATTGCCCAGAACAGAGCACTCAATAAAAAAGCACTCAAAACAATATAGGATGGTATACCATATGAATCCTGAGAATGGAGAGGTAGAATTTGGAGGAAGGGCAAAATTGGTGAATTCAGTATTTTAATTGTACCCACATGTAAAAATTGCGCCTTTAAAAACATCTTTTAATACCTGTTGTATTAGAGTGTTTAATATAATTGAATTAGGCAGGTGAGATAAGAATGGAAATGAGCTCTCAGAAGCTATTCTACAACATCCATCTGCTGCTCCTTGTTTCATTTGAAGGTAGAATGAGAAAGTTTGTGACATCATTGGCTCTGCCTTCTCTAACCCATTCATGATATTAATACTTCAGCATACGTGATCATGTAATGAGAGTCATCAGTGGTAGACTTGAATGATCTGTGTTAGTTTTCAATTTCCAAGTTACCCGTTAATGGCCTGATGTTCCTCTATTTTTGTTGTAAATATTTAGAACTATGTAGTATTTCCCTCAGCATTTATCATAGTGTCAGACAAGTAATAAGTATTCACTAGGCATTTGTTACCAGATTGAAAGAATAAATTAATGAATAAAAAATTTTTGCCATGAAAAATTAAACTTAGAGTTTGTAAAAGTCCACCTCAAAGACTGACATGATGCAGAGGGGCATTAGACTATGGATTGTGGGAATCTGAATGGATTAGCAATTGGATTAACGCACCTGTGAATGGTTCGTCTACATTTTCAGTTTTTATTTACATGGAAGCATATTGTATTGGGTAAATCTGTGAATCAATCAATGAGCATACAGTGAGCCTCTTCTAAGAGACAAGCTCTCTTCTATGTACTGGATATGTAATAATAATCAAGGGACAGTATGGTATAGAGCCCCAATATGAAGACATGCATTTTTGTCCAAGCTCCACTGATGGTGGTCTTTCTAGATATCAGATCTTTGATAACAAACACATAAACATGCACAACTTACAGTATTGTAGACCACCCAACTGTACTTTAATCCAATGCATTTTTACTCTATTTTTAATCCATTCAGAAATTTTAGTAAAAACAGAAAAACTGAAGTGGTCCTTAAGTTTTCTGAATTACACATATCAATCAAATCTTTAATCCACATATTCTCAAATTTTGATGAATAAGAAATTGTAAAAAAGAATAAATAAAGCAAAGAAAATGATAAAGCAGATGAAAATAGGTCTAAAAATTGTAATCATTTTTTTCTGTGATTAGATGTTTCAATTTCTAATGATGCTTCTTAATAAAAATTTTAGAAGAAAAAGAATGTATTCTAATAATCAATACACAACATTCTTGATATAATTCAGGATCGGGAACTTTATTTCTTGAGAACACATTTTTAGGTTATAACAACGATCAAAACCACCTCAGCAACAATATGATGGTCTTTGCCAATCCTCTAGCAGAGTGAATCACTGCTGTAGTGAGCACAATTTTGTGGAATAATTGATTAAAAAATCAAATTAATTAAGAAAGCTGCAGGAGTTAGGTCTTTATTATTTTTCATGTTTTCTGTCACTCCTTAAATATCTTTTATAAGCTGAGAGAGCTATTTGAGATCAAAACATGAAATTCTCCTTTGAGGACCAATAATTTGATGACATTAATGTATTAAACTGACCCCAGTCAGGACAAATTCTAGCATCAACAATGAGAGGATAAATACACATCTGAATGATACCAGTGGCTGCAGGAAAAACAGCAACATCTGTGATATATTCTGTCATGTGCCACAAGGTTGAATATCTAGTACAGTACAGATACAGAAAACACCAAATTCATTCTTTACCCTTCTTTTGTTGACCCCTTAAAAATACTTAAAGCACTAAACTTCAGAATGAGATTGTGACATTTATAATTTTCTTGCAGTCATTATGATTTTCAGTAAAATCATCAGTAATACCTGGTATATGTTCAATACTTAGTATTTACTACTCATTGTACATTACATATATTTATCTCAAGTATATATGTTATCTCAATTAGTCCTGGAAATAAGCCCGTAGGAATATTTATCATCTTTGTTTCTCACATTAAGAAACTGAGAGTTAAAGGAAATTCCAGGTCACCTGTCTGGTTCAGTGGTTTACTTACTCTGAGACTCAACTCTAAAACATTTAGTGTCAGTTGGTCTAGGTATCCAAAATTTCAGCTTTGTCTTTCTCATTGTGTCAACAACTTCAAACAACTAACAATTAACATATGTGCTATCAATAATAACACACAATTACATCACTGTGTTGGGCTTTGGGGAAATAGAGATTAATCAGACTTAATTACTATCCTTAATTAATTCTCAGACTGGGGAAGACACACTTGTAAACAAGTTATTAGGTTCTACTGCTTTAAATGATCTTAGAGGCATGGTCAAAGTGCTATGGGAGTAACAAATGAGCAGTGCCCAACTTTTTCTGGCACAGCAGGCTTTGATGGACAGCTTAGGTGGGAGAAACACCATGCCTACAACTACATTAACCTGAATGGGCATAGAGAACTGGACACTGATGTTGCCTTGCCGGATCCACCTTAGAGATGATATCCATCCCTAATCGCTACAAGTGTTGGCTAGTAGCAACTCACAGCTGCCTTTTCACCAGTGAATTGGCCCTCCTGCTTTGCCAAATATCCCCCCACCCACTGAAGGCTACAGACACCCCTGCTGCTGCTCCAGACAGACCTCAACCAGGGGCTGAATGACACAGAGGGTACACATTTCTTCTCCCTTGCATACAAGGAGAAGTAAGTCTGTGCTACAAATTGTGCTCCAAAACTTTCAAGTAATTCAGTCTGATACCCAGCTAAGAACTCAGTCTTGCTTAGTGTACTGCCCCTCTTGATCTCTCCTGTTTCATTCACTTCCTACCTTCTGAGAGTGTTCCTCTAAATCATTTGGAATAGTTTCTCCCTCAGGCTCCACTTCTAAGGAACCCAGTCAAAAATATAAGGTTTCACACCCAGACTGTGGATAGAAATTAAATTTTAGGTGTATTCAGGGTAGTAGTAGGAGAGAAAGTTGTGAGGTAGTCAAATGAAAGAAGTAGACAAGCAAACAATGTCAAACCTAATGTTTTCATGTAACTTGTATGTGCGTGAGTGATCATAAAGTTCTTGAAGCAAGTCTTATTTTCTTCAACTGTATATCTTTTCCTGCTATATCCCTTCAGTCTTAAATTGGTCCCACATGGATCACATGTCTCATACCTAGAGTGATATATGTCATATAGTAGATATTGTAAGACTTTTAAAGTAAATGAACAAAGATGTGGGATTCTGAATGCAATAATGATCTCATCAAATTTTGTTTATCTACCACAGTATTTGACAAAATATTTTGCATAAACATTTCTTATCAGTTTTCTCTGATATGTTTGAACATAGTCAAGGACAACTGTCATAACAGACAGTTATGCTATTTGGACATGCCATTACTTTGATGGAACATGGCAAATATAATGGTGCAATTGTCACAAAATCCAACTCAAATTGACTTACACAAAAAAGGCAATTACCATATTACTTAAATGAAAAACCAAGAATTGTCACCAGTTCTGTCTTAATCTGGGTGTCAAACACTGTCATCAGAATACTTTTTATTTATCTCATTCTTCTGTTCATATTGACTTTTCTCCAACATCAGGTGATGACAGAATTTCTGCCCTCAGACTCGATCCTAAATCCTCCTAAGTATCAGGCTAGCAGAATAAAAGAGTTTTTATTTTAGTATATTATCTTACAGTCATCTTGTTTACTTTGCTTACAAAGTAGGTAATATGTCTATTTCTTAAATAACCAGGGTGGCCAGGAGATAGTTATATACAAATTTACTAATAATGTGTTATCTGGTACCACTAATAAAAACACTGTGGATAAGAGGATTTGGTTCTTGGCTTGGTTAAATGTGGATCACACGTCCAAAGCCTGGTGCCACAGGGAGACACTATTTTGTTCATAGCTTGCAGGAGTGGGCATATAGGAGATATTTCCACAAAAGGAATTAAGGAGGATAGGTAGGCCCAAAACCAAAATATTCTGTCATAGAAATGGTATTTATGAAGAATAAATTAATACTTGGTAAATGCATAAAAAGTGAACCTAGAAATTACACTAAATTACAGAAGAGTAAAATTAATAGTTAAGAATAAAAAGTATGCTTTAAAATTTTATAAATGCAAATGAAGATTTTAAAAATGTTTAATGGAACATTCCCTAATGAAACTCAAATGATTAGAGTGACATAAAATATCTCTATCTTTGAAATTATGTAAAGTTATAAAGTATCTCCTTTGGATAAGTTAATTTTGAATAAATTAATGGGATAATTGATATAATCACTAACATGGTAATATATTCTTTAGTATTAACCTTTTTATTATTAATAAAACAGATAAAAGAAAAATATACAAAATAAAATATAGTTTAATAAATTTTAATGAGGTGAACACAATTTTAGTAGCCATTAATGTTCATTGCTAGATCCATTAGTTTGTTGAAAGTTGACAACATGTAATATTCTGATCCTATCACATATTTTTATTTAGATATGGAATAATTTTAGAAATAATCATTTATTCTCATCTATTCTTTGGTTATGCAGTGGTAAGTGTCAGAGAAAAGACTGTATAAATATTTCATTTGTGTATTTTGATCTGTATATTTGAAGATATTAGAAAGGTTGCCTATTACCCTATGGATGTTTTAAAATATTTTTATATCATTATAAACTGATAGATTCGAACACATTTGATACATTTTAATACATTGAGAATTTAATTCTTAATGGGCTCAAATTGTGTTCTTCGACAGCAGAATCCTTTTCAAGCTGGCTTTCCAGCCTTTGACAGTATCTCAGTAAACATTAATAGCTTTTGATATCTGATTTAACAGGAAACTCAGGTTAATCTTATACATTTATTTTTGCTCCAGAACTGGAATTAGTCATTTCTCCTAAAAAGCACTACTTTTTTTTTTAAGATTTATTTATTTATTTGACAGAGAGAGAGAGAGATCACAAGTAGGCAGAGAGGCAGGCAGAAAGAGAGGGGGAAGCAGGCTCCCTGCTGACCAGAGATCCTGATGCAGGGCTCGATCCCAGGACCCCGAGTTCCTGACCTGAGCCAAAGGCAGAGGCTTAACCCACAGAGCCACCTGGGTGCCCCAAAGCACTACTTTTTTAAAGTACGAGATGGCATGTAATAAAAAGAATTAGATCACTGGGAATGCTCATTTGCTACTAGGTTGGTTAACATTTCTAGGCATTTTCAGTGTTTACATATAGAAAAAATGTATAATACACACACACATTTATGTATTCGTGTAACTTCAGTTGAAATACTGAACTACAGAGTTTTTACTGAAATACTTGTGTATTAAATCTGTGTCTCTTTTTCTCCACATTATGAAATTTGTTGCTAAAATTTTCTACCTTTGGTCAAATGCAACTTTTTCTTGGTTTCTTTGTTCCTTTGATATATATATGATATCTATATATAAATTTTTGTTGTAAATATTTCCTTAATTTCTGTCACTAAAAGGTACTCTGAGCTTATATTGTATATTCCTTGCCCCAGTCCTGCAATTAGCCATTTTTCTAAAAGCCCTGGTTTCTTTCACCAGAGAATGATAGGAGAAACAAAATTCTGTGGACCATATGTGTTTGGTGTTGCTGGGATGTCATTGCTTCTACACAAGAGAATATATGTGTGTATACTAACCTGTGAAAATATACACAACCAAAAATATTTTATATGCATCAATCTGCATGTATATTAGCCTGAGTTTATACTGATGTCTTTAGTATTAATTACCACTTGATGATTGAAGCTTATTTGTAATCTCTCACTCTGACATTGAGAAACCTGGATGTAATTAGTGATAGTTGTTTATTTTTCATATTTTTAGTTATAAGAATATGCATTATTCACAGACCTCTTTTATTGCAGATGTGTGGAGACCCCACTTATCCTTTATGGATTAACATTATGGATTATAGCCTCTGTGACACTTGTTTTTTTGTCTAGGGTATGTCTAATTAATATTTATTAGATTGTCATTCTTAAGTCAGATAACAGCTCATTTTAATAAAATACATGGCCAAAAGAATTTTTTAAATATGATTAAAATAAAGTTAAATTATCAGGTAATATGTGTAAATTCTCTACAAATGGGCTAATAAATTTCTCTAATGCTAATAGGATCATGTTATATGCCTCAAAAAGATAAGTAGTGATTTTTGATAGTCATAACTTGCTGAAGCTTAAAAAGTAGGATTGAAACATGATTGTAATATCTTCTTAACTATGCAAATATGTCTTTAATATTGCTAACTTTCAATATCACTTCACTTTTTATGTATTAAGAAAATTTCACATTACTTGATGTAATAAAATTGTACAATAAAAATTATATTTTCCTGTAACTCTTCCAAGCTTTACTACTGATTATTTGCTTATATTACAGTTGACATAAATGTTGTATCAGGTGAATTGAGTCTGTAGGTAGCCTGAATCTGTCAAAATGATTTTGATAAAAAGTAGGTTTCAGAAAGTTATTTTTTCCTTTCTAATTCTCTTCTCCAGATGCTTCTAAAATAATAAAACACTCCCTGGAGATAATTAACCGCAGCGGGACTTTAAGACATAATTATTTGAAGATCTATAGCATTTTCAGATTGATCCTTTAAAGTGATGTTACTTGGATTGTTTCAAAATACATCTTGTCTCAAGACATACACTGCCTGACTTATGTATATGAATGAGGTATCTGTGTGAGGAATATGAAGTCATCTGTGGATTTTATTGTGATTTTATATATATATATATATATATATATATATATAAATCTAAAGGATCTATTATACAAAGAACATGCTCTAAATTTAGATGGTTTAAAAGAATGAATTTGAGAAAAAAGAAAAAAAAAGAATGAATTTGAGGAAATGGTTAGTAACCGTAAATAGATATTTCATTTAGTCTGAAATGTCCAAATAATTTTTATTATCATCAAATATACTCAAGTATATTTGCAATTATTTACTTGTTTTTATATGCTTATGATTTTTAAAGGATATGTTCTGATTAGACTAAGTCTTTCTTTGCAGAATATTATCAGCTAATGAATGCAGAAGCAAAATCAAACTAACAAAATCAACATTTTGTATAAAACTAATGAAATAAGTGACTTAGGAAAAGAACATGAGTGAGTGCTAAAAAATATAAGTTAAATATTAGTGAGGCGATCACTGCTCACAGAATGGTAAAGTTAATTCACAGATTGTTTGCTGGTCATAGGGAAAAAGCAATTTTGTCATCCAGGAATTGGGTATTTAGCGACTGAAACCACCAACAAGATTAGCTTCCTGAATCATGGGACAACCACATGTTTTATGTGGTTATGTGGTTTATCCTGATTGGTGTAACATAAAGTACACAATGCATGATTTTTTTTTTTTTTTTTGCAAAAATTAAATGGAAAAATAGTATGTAGTTTTTAAAATTTTTAAAATATTTTTTAGTATGTAAGTTGTTTTTTTTTAAAGATTTTATTTATTTATTTGACAGAGAGAGAGAATGAGATCCCAAGTAGGCATAGAGGCAGGGAATGTGGGTGGGGGGATGGGGGAAGCAGGCTCCCCACTGAGCAGAGAGCCCAACACAGGGCTCTATCCCAGGACCCTGAGATCATCACCTGAGCTGAAGGCAGAGGCTTTAACCCACTGAGCCACCCAGGCGCCACAGTATGTTTAAGTTTTAACTTAGGGTTAACAATGAATATTATTTCTCCTTTTCGCATTTCCATAGAGGATGCTTCTGATGTTACCACTCTTCTCATTGAGAGTTATCACTGGGGAAACCATATCTGTTTTCCTTATAAATCCTCCATTTTCACTTCCCCAAGTTAAGAGATATACAACTTAAGTGATAAATATCTGCCATCTTTAAAATGATATTTCCCTTGGAGTCTCTTTCCTTTAAACCTTTTTACAGTAAGTGCTCTGGCCCTGCCCCACCCACCAGGGAGAATTTTCTAGAAATACTTGGGCGAGATCCACCATTAATTTACTAATTCATCTACAACCAAGCATGTCCTTTAATTTTGAAGTGCAAAGTAATAGCACCAGCTTTGCTCTGTAATTCTGCTCTTGCTAGATGGCCATTGATAGAGCTATGTTGATATTGCTTTGACTTTGTATGTGCCTTTTGTCATCTCGACCCTAGAGGAGGGAAAAACTCTGGTTGGCAGCTCTATGTTTATGGATTTGCATCTTCCAATATAAATTGTAGTTACATTTGCCTCCCTTAACCCTATGCTTAGCATGAAATGGGCAATAAATAAATATGTTTTGTTGGTACAAATGGATTAGAGTATTTCATCATAAGGAATCTTGTAACTTCCTTATGTCAGTTACATTATACAGGGATAAAACATGGTTATTACAGTACAGGCTTTGGGGATAGTCTTCTCTGGTTAAATTCTGGTCCTGTATCATATTAGATATAAATTTACTTTGTTTATTTACCTTGCAGAGATTTGTTATGAATAAGTAAAATAAGACATATAAATTTCTAGTATTATATCAGCTACAGAATAATTATATTAGGTATAGTTTGAGAAATTTCTATATGCCAATCCTCTACTGAATAATTCACTTAGGTCATTTCTCTAAATTCCCTCTCAACTGTTTGATGGAGGTTCTATTATTAATGTAATTTTATGGGTGATAAATTTAACACAAAGAAATATTCAGTAATTTTTAAAAATCCTACATCTAGTAAGTCACTTCCAGATCCCCTTAATCATTACCCTATTCAGTTTAATAAATATTCCCTCTTTTTCTTTTTGCTTAGATTCAAGTTATGTGCTATATGCTGATGATACAAAAATCAGTAAGAAAAAATTGCTGATATTCTAGTAGAGAAAAAGAATATATGGGAAAGACCCAAATTTTATATCATTTCTGCATCCATTTTTGGTACTTAAATTGGATATTGGCAGAAAACATACTATTCCCTGAAGGCAGATTATATCCCAAATTTATTCATATGCAATTTTAGGTAATTATATCATATTCCAATTTCAAGTAAAATTACTAGCATGAAGTATCATATTTATTTTGCCATCAAAAATAGATACATATCTTTATCACAAGGAAGCATGGTTTTACTTGGTTTGAAATATGTCCACATAGACACATAAAATGGGTCACAACTTGAGAAGACGAGAAAAGGGAATAGCTGTTGAGAGAATTTTTAAATGCAGACTCACACAGCTTCATAACACTATAAAATTGCCCAAACTCCTTAACTTGCATGCTATTTCGCATTCTCAGAAAATTTTTTAGAGGAGTATCGAAGTGTGGAAGAATTAATGAGTTAGCAATTTATAATTCCCTGAATTTACTTAGTGGTAATAGGTGTGAATATTGGTAATAGATGGAGGGTAAAGGAAATTCTAAAGGTTCAAGTTTTATTGACTGGTTGGTATACTGGTTGGTATAAGACCAGTATGTTGGTAAGGACACACATTGATTTTGCAAACACAAGGATAAAGATAAAAGCTGCTAATAATTATATTTTAAGAACAGATCCAAAAGCCAATAAAGATGAACCAATGTGTTGACTCATCAATAGACTGGTACATTGGTATGTAGAAATTAAATAAATTTTTATCATTTTCAGTAAAGAAAATAATTCAAATATGTTTAGTTTTAAATTGGTAAATCAAATGTTATGGTGGGGTATGCCAGAAATGGGGGGAAAATTAAAAAAAAATAATTCTAAGTACATAGTACCTTCACAACGTTAAATGCAATATGTTAAAGCAAGTGCGAAATAACCAAATATGTTATAGGTAAAACAAAGGTATCTATTTTTACTGTTGAAAGAAGAATTTTAAAAATCTCAATTAAGTATAATACTCTTTTGAAATGTTACAAAGTATAAATAAACAATGTGATCAATGATTTGTGAAGGAATACAGTATGGCTGTTAGGATTTTCACACAAAACAAAATACTGAGTAAACTATTGAATTTATTTTACCTGTAGTGAGAATATAAAAATCAACGGACAAATTTTTAAATTGAGTAAGCAAGAAACTATTCATCTTATTTTAATTGTGTGTATGTGTGTTGGGAGTTATTAATGGGTTTAACATGCAAAAAGCTAAGACATAATATAATTTGGCAGTGGCAAGATTTGAATCATTAAATATTAAAATGTCACCATGATATTTTACCAAACATGGCTGATAGCTTTCTTTTAGACTATATTATGTCCATTCTAATGCTTGCGTATAACCAAGGCAAATGTGTGCTTGAATTATGAAACATGTTACCTATATGTCAGCAGAGGAAACCACTTAAAATATAAATTCAGTAATAGATTTCAACATTAATGAACTGGATCCCTCACCCAATGGAGGAAGTAGATTTACCGAAGCTGTTGAGACACTTACACTGTCTCTGACAAACATCTAAGCAGATGAATGTTTCAACCATGAGAGGAAAAGAACAAAAGATGTCAGCTATACAATGGTAATTCTGCAAATCCCTTTTTGTAATTAATATTTATTGATTCTTCCTAGAGTAAAAGTATATAGCAATGAACAGACCAGATACAATGCCTGTGCTCAAACCTCATGGGGACTCTCCTTGGGACTTTAAAAATGTGGCCGAAGTTATCTGCGAATGTCTCCATTCAGTTATCTCATTAAGAAGATATCACATTAGTGTGAGTTGAGAGAAAGGAAAACTCTTGACAATAGCATTGGTTTCAAGGAAAAGCTTAGAATGTCTTGTGGGCTAACAAGCTTCTAAATTCTAGACTTCCAGATAATGATATTTTTCAACCAGGAAAAATAAACTGAGTATATACCATAGCAAAAGCCAATCAGAGTGTTAATAACTCACTAAAGTAGTATAAATAGAGATAACAGAAGAATAAGGAAAACTGATGACTACAACACCATAGATTTAGTAAAGCACATTCATAACAAAAATTTTAAGGCAAAAACTTTTTCTTTCTCTGTTAATTGTAATAAAATTTAGGCTCTCTTCCCTTTGTGCAGAAGATAAGAAATACTAATCCTTTGAAAGGAGGGGGTGAATGATTTTGGAATTTCCTAGTGAAATGTTTGTCACTTTTCCTTGAGAGGCTCATTTTGACTGATTTCAGCTCTCCATCTACCCTATCTTTCACCTCACCTTCCACTAAATCTCTTACTATACTCTTGAATGGTTTATATCAGCAAGATGTAAAATGGGTACAACCTTAGGAAAATTTTGAGGATTCAGCAATGCAATTGAGCAAGAGCACTCAGCATCCAGAAGACAGTTTTTATAAATTCATTTCCTTCAAAATTAAAAATCAGCATTTTAAATAATAGTCAAAACTAAACACAAAATGTTGCAGTGATCTAAAGACACAACTTTCTTGAAAATGGAAAAAAAAAAAAAAACTGTCCATAAGAAGAGATCTGTATTCTTTTAGCCTTTTTTTTTTAAGATTTTTTTTTAATTTATTTATTTGACAGAGAGAGAGAGAGAGAGATCACAAGCAGGCTGAGAGGCAGGCAGAGAGAAAGGGGGAAGCAGGCTCCCTGCTGAGCAGAGAGCCAGATATGGGGCTTGATCCCAGGACCCTGAGATCATGACCTGAGCCAAAGGCAGAGGCTTTAACCCACTGAGCTACCCGGGCGCCCCTCTTTTAGCCTTTTTAATTAAAATTTAATTTGAAATAAGATGTTCCCTTAAAAACTCATGTTTTCTTATTTAAAAATATCATGATTATCATAACTTATCTGTCTTTAGTGACCAATTATCTTTCATACTTGTTGAAAGATTTCATGGGTCGGGGTGCCTGGGTGGTTCAATGGGTTAAAGCCTCTGACTTTGGCTCAGGTCATGGTCTCAGGGTCCTGGGATCAAGCTCCACATCTGCTCTCTGCTCAGCAGGGAGCCTGCTTCCCACTCTCTTTCTGCCTGCTTCTCTGCCTACATGTGATCTCTCTCCTCTCTGTCAAATAAATAAATAAAATCTTTAAAAAAAAAGGAAAATTTTCATAGAAAGAAAATGAAGATGAATCTTTGTGTAAATATAGTCTTTGTGAAACTCTTTTGTCTTATGGGTGGAGAAATTGGGAGTCTTCTTGACTACTTGGAATATATTTCTTTTTTTTTTAATTTTAGTTTTGTAATTGTTATTATTGCTCAATATTGTGACTGAATCATATATTTCTTTGCTTTCTATAATACCTGCCATAGCGTGAGGCCATTGTGGGTTTCTATTAATTGCTTATTTGAAAATAATTATCTAGCAATAGAAAACCTCTTGTGATTTTACACTACTTTGTTATCATAGGGAGAACTTACGTACTTATAGCAAACTTATATTGGAGATAATTGATACGAGGTAGTTTGTTTCTTAGGAACATCATTATTAACATCAGAAGGTCTATGGAAAGATCTCTTGAGTTGCTCATAGCATATTTATTTTATAATTTGAGTATCTTTTAAAAACCTCATGGGTTTCAGTTATCTCTATACTATAGCAATTTATGTCTATCTATCTCTCATCTATCATCTCTCTATCATCATTTATTATCTATCATCTATGTATTATCTATCATCTATTATTATCTATCTAGCTATCATCTATTATCTATCATTTTTCCACCTTTAATCTATGGAGCCAACATGGATTTTTTTCCTAGTGGTATTATTCTTTAGTTCTACACTTTTTCTTATTTGCCATAATCAGGATTCCCACCAGAGAATGCCAGACTGTGAATTTTGCATTTGGCTGAGCAGGAATTAAGCTGAGATCTTGGGAGTAAAGAAGACATTTTGAGCAACCCTAAAGAGTGAAGTATTACATGTCTTTTAACAACAAGGAAATACCATGGTTCTATTTCTTGGCTTTTTCTGCTATAGTCACAGACTTTGGAAATTTGCATTCTGTACTAAGTAAAAAAAAATTTACATTCTGTACTAAGTAAAAAAGAACAGTGCCCTTGAAATGAGGAGTTGATATACTTCCTTCTGAATGACCCAGGACTATCTTCAGTGATAAGAATAAGAGAGCTGGCTTTCATTGATTTTTTCTTTTCATTTGAATACTTGAAGTCATTTCTCTCTTGAAGGATAATCTCTCAAGAAATATGTTAAACTGTATTTACTAGGAAAAAAGTATCTTATTTTTGTTATTAAAGAAAAAAAAGAGTACCCTTACTTTAATGACTAACAAACTTGCATTATCCAAATACATTTAATATGCAAAGATATTCATAAAGCCTGCTAGCAGTACAGATTACCATACATTAGTAGATTTTAAAGAAGAAATACATTGATTTGATGCTTGCAAAAATGTGATAGATTTATAGGAACTGAGCAATTTGATATTTATGCTTATATGTTCTTTATGCCTTATAATTCTAAATATATTCTAAATATATTCTGCTAGTATCATATAGCAAGAATACACAATTAGCTCTTCATTGTGTTAATTCTTGGCATTTCAATAGTGTTAAATGCTATAGATATATTTTCCTGATTTTATGTTAATGACAAAACTGTTACCAATACAAATATGATAGAATGTTTTAATTTGCATGCACTGTGTGATGAATCATAAGCCAACATTGTTGTTGTTGTTGTTGTTGTTGTTGTTATTTTTCCTGTTACCTGAGAACTGTAAGTCATGAGTGCCTAAAATAAGTGATAGGTTGAAATAGTCTGGTAGGAAAATGTGGAAAGTAGAATTATGATTTTTTTGTAGGTTACAATAGAAATACAAAGTCAAAAAATCCCAGACAAAGGATAAAGAGGCCATGTTCTATTAATAACCAGTTCTGTGATCTTTATGAAGTAAATCATATTTCCTAAAGTTCAGTTTATTCAACTGTAAAATGATGGCTTAAGGTTGAAAGAAACAAATTCTTCATTTTTAGAGATAGGGTGTAGTATGTAATAATTTCATGAAGTATAGGCAGTTCAACCACAATAACCCTTAGCTTTCATTTTCTCATTTTTCCATCATATATGTCTGTTGTCTCTTCTATTATTATATATAATAATGTATATAATACATTAATATACATATACATAATAATGTATATAATACAATAATGTATATAAATGAAAACTTTTTCATAATCATAAGGAGCAATATGATCTCATTTTTTTTCACCTTAAAATGATCTACTGGGCAGAATTTTGCTGATTTTTCCCATGATAGATTAAAGTTGTAAAAACTCATTGAAAATTTTAATTTCAATATAAATAGAGATATTAAGGTGAAAATAAGTTAAAACAAAATGATTTCTATTTTTTATGGGTCAGGTTATTTTTTGTAGCTGCATTTACTCATTTCAGAAAATGTTTTTTTTATACAATCCATACTTCTACAATTATTTAGAAAATTAAACAATGATTGTTTTATTTCAAAACATTTGCATATAAGAGTGAGATCTAGAAGTAGCCAATGCTGCATAATGGTAGTGCTAACTTGACAATCATGGAAGATTATGAGAGATCAGTGAGAGCAACAATCATTAGCCATAGAAGCCAGTAAGAAATACAAAGGAATCAGAATAAGGTTGTTTTTTTTTTCTTTTTTAGCATATAATACTTACATAAAGGAAATATAAAGAAATATGATTATTATCTTTCTATGAGGTTCTTTGTTTACCAAGAACCAAAGATTACTCAGATGAGCTTAAGACAAATAAAATGCGTTGGACTATTAGAGCAGTGTCACAGAGAACCCAAGATTGATAGTTTAGTCTGGCTTTATGATATAGTCAAGGAACTGGTAATACTTCAGGAATCTAAATTATTCTTATTTCTGTCTCGGACAATCTACTTGTCTGTTGCCATTGCTCCTTTTATTGATTTGCTTCATTACAACTCTACAGCAGTCACATCTCTGTGTTGTCTCTTAAGGTATATATTTTTAGTGGTAGCTTTTGTGTTCTCATTCTTAACCCCCGGGAACAAATGTCTCTTGTTGTTATGGTTTTGAGTTAACTATCCTTCCCTATGTTAAACAGCTTGTGTTAGGCAGTTTTGTCACATAGCCCATGGCTTACTCTGCAAGATTATGACAAAAAAGCCTTTAAGAAGAAGTATTGTGGGGAGGAAGAATGATAATGGACTATGGACTTCATTAGTATGAAAGAGAGAGAGAGAGAAGAAGAGAGAGAGAAAAAGAAAAAGAAAGGAAAAAAGTATTTCCAAAAAGGAAAAGTAGTAATGGGAAAGTAAATAATATATGATATTCTTTTTTATACAATTAGGATGTGTAAAAGATATATCCACTGTGAAAATTGGTATCAAACCACTATCTGAGTTGTGTTAGAGTTGCAAAACAACATACTTTACTGAATATAATTTATGTTAACCTAAACTGAGTTGAACTAAATTACACTGAACTAGAAAGTATTGTTTTGCTTAGTTTGTTCTACTTTTTTGTTTTGTTTTGTTTTAATCAGTGAGATTTCAGTATTAAAATGTTGCCTGGCTTTGGGGCTCTGATGCAAGTCTCTCCCAATGGTGACTAATATACATATGAAGATGAACATAGGTGAACCTACACAACAATACTGAAAGTTAAGTCTGGTAATCAATTTATCAGCAAATCTGGAAGAAATTTTTTTTATTCACCAGAATGAATCACCTGGGTTGGTAGCTACTGTTGGGTTGCAGTGGCACAATAAACAGCATGGCTACGAAACATAAGCATGAAATCTTAATCCACATTATATCAATACTGAGGAGATATAAAGACAGTACTGAACTGACAACTGTTATGCTGTTTATTCTCTGCACGATTTCTTCATTTTGTCACATCAAAAATGTTTCCCTAGTCTCTTTATTTTCTTTTATTTTTATTTTCTAACTGCCATGTGGCAGAAGCACAGATTTCTAGTTTAAAATACATAGGTGCTACATAGCACATTTTTAGAGACAGAAAGAATCCTATTTCCAGGGCAGATTTTATGTTATAGCTTTTAATTTGCATGATATATTTAGCATTTACATGGTTTAGGTCGTCAGAGAATATACAAATCCCATCTTGGACCAACATGAAATATTTTGTTAGACACCAAGAAGTGATACAGGAGCAAAATACATTGACTTTGGACTTTATATACTATAAGAGAAAGTGTCCGGCATCCAAGGAGACAAAGAATGGAGTAATGGACACCAGACTGTTATCCATTAATAAAAGAATGCATAAAATGTTATGTGTAATTTTCTTATTTAACACAAGTGCATAAATTTCATTCATTATACTTATACACTTCAAAGTAAAAGATTACAGAAAATAGAACATAATAGCAAGACATAAGAAAAATATAATTGATAATAGTAGAACAGAGATGTTGAGTAGAGCACTTAAATAATTGTAAAACTGTATAGTACATTTATATACCTATAATATAAGCAATAAATGAAAGAGAAAAGATATATATATATGTATGTGTATATATATATATATATATATATATATATATATATATATATATATGTTGAAGATGGAAACCAAGCTATAAACATAGAGAAAGAAAAATGTGATAAAGTTATAGAAATGACCATGGTAACACTTTTTAAAATAAATAGATAAAATACCAGATTTTTACTAAACTGCAGAAGTAAAAAGATTTCATGATGGTTCTAAACAAGTATGTTTTGATTCATCCTTTTTTAACTTTTCTGGAAATTTTTCATGAAAGGGGAAAAATGAAAAGCAACAAATCATGAGAACTTAGAAAATTAATCTTCATAATTCATATATTAAGAATATGGAAAACATCAGTATATTCATTATAAGTAGGCAAAATGCCTTATGTCCAGACCAGACATATTGCTTTAAAGGTATAGTACCAATGGTCCAGACTGAGAGAAATACATCCAATACAACATGTACATTTGCCTTGAATGTGAGTAAACAGTATCTATAATACCTTTCCCAAATACCTATACAATTAGACTGGTTGGGAAAGGAAGAAATGGAGTCATTAAAACATTAGAAAGATTAGTAGAAAGATAATCAAATTTCAACTTTATAGCAAATTTTATGAAATCCACTGTTATCAATATATAGCATAGTTAGGTATATTGTTGTCTTTCCTGAACTAGTCAGAGGAGCCAAGGAATTATGAGATGATGCTTAGCCAGTCTTGATTCGAATATTTACTACTATGGAGGTACATTTAGCCTCATACTCCACCAACAACAAAGATCAAGATTTGGGAGTAGGATGGTGTCGAAGAAGCAACTTCAGAATTGGCAATCACTGGCTCACAGTGACGAAGGTTCTTTGACTCTAGATAAAATACAGATCTTTGCTTTCCCTAATAAGGTTTACACCTTTAGATGCCTATATCTGTAAAGAGGCCAGATTTTCTGTTTTGTGCAACACAGACAATACTAGACCATTAAATCTGAAAGTTCAAACAGGAATCGATAATAAAAGATTTTGTCATACCATAGTCTGACTCCGCTCTTAGGTTGGCGATTACAGATTTGTTTTGAGTGGTAAACTGTCAACACCTTTTTAATTTTGTGAAAGTTTTATTGATTTTATTTTCTTTGACGTTACAACCTTAATATGCTATGCTATGCAATATGATTTTGGAACAAAGAATTGTGGTTCGAAACAAGAATTATGGTTGTGTACTAATGTTTACTACATTCATTATTCTCATCTGTGTTCCACAGTATCCACTGAGATTGGCTTTATAGAATTGTAGAATAACCTTTTGGAGCCTTAGTTATGATACCAATTGGAAAAGAACATCATGTGAGCTTGGGGTGCTGGATCACAGAATGAGGTTCATGATGTGGTACAACACCATCCATATCCCCTCTTGTTTGAATACAAGGCTCTGAGAACAAGAATGAAAACAGGAATAGTACTTCTCAGTATAAATAGGATCATATATAATTCATCTCATTAAAATGAAAAACTTTCAAAGTGAAAAGGCACATTAAAATAACTAAATTTATATAATATTTGATATTTATATTCATTTACAAATTAGTGTCGCTATACTGTTTTTTCTTGAAAGGGAGATGTTCATTACATAGTGTAAAGATATAAAATGAAATCACAACTTTCAATATATCTATGATTCACAAAATAAATTACATCAAACTTCATGTTCAGCTTAAAGTATACAAGTTCAGGTTCCTTTAACACCAGTTTATTCAGATCTAAATATTCCAAGATAAAACACAGCAATAGTGATTGCCCCTAGATTACTATATTCCAAAAATAAGTCCTCTGGCAATTCTAGTAACCCTATTGTTTTCAAACTCTGGTGATCTCTGCCCAGACTTTGCTTATCTACTTCTGCCCTAAAACCACCTTTACTAACCATAGTTCTCAATGTATTCTATGTATCCTTTGCTTGCTTCTACCTTTTGAGCCACTACAGAGACTCTGTCAAGGTAATGTTTGTCCCTTTTGTAAATATTTTGATAAACTTGACTTTATATGATCAGTGGGTTTTTCTGCAGTATCTGTGGGAGAATCTAGAAAGTTAGAATAGGAAAAAGATTAGTATAAGCTTTATGAGTTCATGGTAGGAGTTGATTGTACAATGTACAAGCCCTTCAAGCTCATTTGTAAATATTTTGATATTAGTATTAATGACACTTTCTTTAAAAATAAAAAATCCAGCACGAATGTTAAATTGGATAGTTTATTGGGACAATCTACTTAAAAAAGGACCCACTGTCCCAGGCAAATTGGGATACATGATCATCCTAAATCTAACACCTATTATAGTACCTGACATTTTGTGCCTTCCCATTTTTAGAGCACTGTGGTATGCTCCAATAAAGGGATACTCAGGTTTGAATTAGGTATTGAATCTGACATAGGGACCTACATTGTGCCATCTGAGACTTCTTTTAACATCGAATTAGCAGGAAAATAAAAATATTATTGTATAGGCTGGCGTAATTGATCTGAGTATCAAGAGGAGATAGAGTTGCTGTTCAACAGTGGGACTTGAAAGCACTATTTCGTAACCCAAGAAAACTAGAGTACCTTGTATTTTTGCCAACCAAATTCTAAGTATGTTTATTCAAGCTAGAGTTTTGAATTCAGGAAAATAAGCACTAAATAAATTAATTGAATCCATAAGGATAGTTTCTCAGCCAATCCATTTACTTAGGATTTCCACAAATTCTTATACTGAACACGGGACCTCATTTGTTTGGACAGTAGTGACTAGAATTACCTCAAAGCCAATGTCCTCTTATTCTAATATTACAGTTGATTTTCTTTCCCGAAATAAATGCTATCAAGCCCCTTTAGGAATGATTATAAAAATACTTAGTAAACGTTCCTGTGATGGTAAGCGTCCTTTGAAAGATTATTGTTATCCCTTTGATTACTTGACTTTAAATCTCTGTTTTAACTTAGGCATGGGATTGATTGAGAGGACATCACTTTTGATCATGGTGACTCAATTCAGGTTTCCCCATAAATAGAATTTGTTTTTGATTACACAAACTGCTAGTGCTTTACTATGCTGTCCAGCATTTCAAACTGTGAAGTTTCCCATAATCAGTAACATTATTACATAATTACATAATATAATATGTTACTATTACATAATAGTAACATCAGTTACATAATTAGTAACATCTGATGATATCTGTGTGAAAATACTCTGACTATGATTATATACCTTCTGTCTATTACAATAACAATGTACATCCTGCTTCAGGTTGTTAAATGCAAATTTTTGGCCCGAATTGCCCTAGGATCCCATTGTCCCATTGTTATCAGAAACCTCATTTTAATCACAGAACCATCCACATTCATCTTTGGACCATACAGACCATCCCATCCTTTACATCTTAATGATGTTTTTGCTTTACTTATCAATAAATTTCTTTTCTTTCTTTTCTTAATCAATCATAAACATTGGTTTTTCGCATACTCTTATCATTGATTCATCTAAATACTTCCTTTTATACATTTTTATTAGATTACATTTAGTCAGACTATCAGTGAAACTACCACCCTATTAAGATAAAAATGCAACGTAGACAAAAACTTACATGTACTATTTGGGGTTTTTTTTCCCCCTGTCAAATAGAGAACTGCTAGTGTGTTTCTCAGTGTTATGGTGAAGGAAGCTTTCTAACAGTCCAACCAGGTATGATTGTGGGCTGTTGATGATGATCACTTCATAGGTTTTTGGATTTCTTTCATTCTTCTTGACATTATAGATTTTGGATATTGCAACATCATTCAATCAATACAATCTTTGAGTAAAGGTTTTATTGAGCTAAAACAAAACAAAACAAAGCAAAAAAAAAAAAAAAAAACCCAAAAAACAAAAAACAAAACAAAGCAAAACAAAACAAACAAAAACAAGCTGGAGGCCCCCGGGGCAGCTCAGTCAGTCAAGCCTCTGTCTCTCAGTTTGGGCTCCTGTCATGATCTCAGTCATGGAATCGAGCCAGGCATTGGGCTCTAAACAGCTTGTGTCTCTCTCTCTCTGCTCCTCTCCACCCCTTTCAAATAGATAAATAAATATATGAAATCCTAAAAAAAAGTCAAGCCACACAAAGGTGCTCAAGTTTTAATTGAATTCATAATATCTGATAATTTAACCATACTGATAAATTCAAAGTGAAGTAAAATTATATTCTCCCCTTACTGGTTTAAATACTCTAAGAAATATTCCCCACTGTAATCCCTAAGGGTTAACCAAAACATATTAACACACTTTTGCAATTATTATTTATTATTATTATTTATATGTAAGCCTTTTGCTTTGCAAATAACTCAAGAAACATGTAAAGATCTGATACTAATTGTATGTCTAGTGGCAATGAGGGTGACAGGCATGGAATATAAAGTGAATTGCTGTCCCCTTGCAGGGAAACTACTTCTGACAATATCATTATAGGCTCTTCAGGCAAGGCAGGATAAATTTCATCAGACAGGTGAAGATCGAACTAATCCAATGGTCTGGAAGGCTTAATGAGTTTTTGGAGTCTAAATATAGGTAGAGTCAACAGAATAATTTCAAATATTATAATTCTACTTTTCAGAATCCCACACTTTCCAAAAAAATGCCCTATATTTCAATTAGGGGATTTGGTGGCCTGCAAACACTACCTAAGTTGTAACTCAGTAAATACAGAACAGATTTAATGTCCAAGTTTTAGAAATTTATGAGGTTAGAGTTTTTTAAAGTACTCATAGAAATTCCTTGTCTTCCTGAACATGCCTTTTAGGCAAGAATTAAAACCTTTTGTTTGTCATTTATTTTCAAAATATCTCCAGTGCAGTTAAAACATACAAATCCATCTCTGACATCCCTCTATCTTCTATGACCTCCATGAGCATCTGATATGGTAACTACTCAGTCTGCCAAAACAAGTTTTTCAATAGGCATTTCAATGTGTGTGAACACAAGTGATAATTTAAATTGCTACTTTGTGCCAATACTCAATTCTCCAATGATAATCAACCTTTTGCACAGAAAAGGAAATAATCAACAGAATAAAAAAACAGAATAAGAGAAAGTATTTGCAAACTCTGCATCTGATAAGGGGTTAATACCGAAAATATATAAGGAACTTATATAACTCAGTAGCTAAAACAAACTGATTACAAAATGGGCAAAGGACTTGAATAGTCTAAAACATACAAATGGCCAACAAGTATATAAAAAGATGCTCAATGTCAAGGAAATACAAATCAAAACCACAAATGAGATATCACTTCATACCCGTAAGATGGTTATTTTTTTTAAAAAATTAACAAGTATTATTGAATATACAGAGAATTTAGAACCCTTGTATGATCTTGGGATATAAAAAATATAGAAATAATAATGCAGCCATAGTGAAAAACGGTTTCTCAAAAAATTAACACTAGAACTACAATATGATCCAGCAATCTCACTTCTGGGTATAAATCCAAAAGAATTTAAATCACTATCTTGAAGTATATCTTCACTATCATGTTCATTGCAGCATTATACACAATACCCAAAATATGGAAACAATTTTAGTGTCTCCTGATGGATGAATGAATACAGAAAATGTGGTATACAATAGAACGTTATTTAGCTTTAAGAAAGAAGGAATTTCTGCCATATGCTACAAAATGTAAGAAGATTGTGCTAAGATTATAGAAGATTGTAGAAGATTATGCTAAGTGAAATAAGCCAATATTTAATAAAAGGACAAATAGTATATGATTTGACTTGTATGAGGTATCTAAAATAGTCAAACTTACAGAAACAGAGGGTAGTATGAAGGTTACCAAACTGAGAGAAAGGGGAAATATTCAACATGTAAGAACTTTTAGTCACAAAGGATGAATAAGTTCTAGATGTCTGCTATACGTTTTGTGTCCATAGTTAACAATTCAGTATTGTAAACTTAAACATTTAAGATAATAGATCTCATGTAAATTGTTCTCATCACAAAAACAAAAACAAATACAAATACAAAAAACAAGGAGCAGGAGGAAACTCTTGGAGGTGATGAATATGTTTATTAACTTGATTGTAGCAACAGTTTCATGGATGACTTACCAAGGTGCCTTAATTACATATGTGCCTTTTTTTGGTATATGAAATATATATTTTTAAAAACAAACCTTTTAAAAAATAATTAAGTCACATAAGGGAAACAGCCCGACCAGAATCCCATATCTTAGAATGACTGTTACCTACTTCTGATTTACCTAACAATTTCACTGAATGAATTCAGATGCCAATTACAGAATCTACTTTAGATGGTTGATGCAAAAAGGAATATAACACATGGTTTTTGAAGCATATAAGTTTATTGGTAGAGCTGAAGGAGGCTTTAACTTGAACTTTTCAAGAAAATTCCTATCCAGAATCATGTTGCCTGATAAGGAAGAGAAATCATCCAGCTCCACTGCAAGAATCTGTTACTGTGATAGTTGATCACTGAATAACAAGACTACCACTGATACTGTAAGGTGGGAGACCAAGAGAGACCCTGCACTTAGCTCCTCTTCCCGTGTGACTCAGCTTCATATCAAAGTCTCTTGCACATAAAGTCAATAGGTAAAAATAAATTGCCCTGAACTCTACATTTTACAAAGTCTGGAAAATATTATGTTAGCTTCCCAATTGTTTTGTGTGAGAAAGTGGTTGAAATGAATAATGGAAAAGCCACCCACTGGTATCCACCAGACTCTTTATTTTAAATCTATTTGTACAACTTTTTGATTCATACATGCTTCCACACCAGAAATAAAGCTTCCAGAATTTGGAAGTTCTGTCTGTTTTTGTCATCACCTAGTGTAATGCCTTCTACATATTTGGGTCTCCAGAAATGCACATTGAGAATGTACATGTAATATACATTAATTTTTGATGGGTTAGATTTTATCAACATACTAAGCTACACCACGAAACTATTATTTTCTTTATAGATTTTCCATGTTTTCCAAGCTATATTCTGTTTTCTTTTAAATAATGTCTTTTCATAGAACAACAAATTCTATTCATAAAACAACATATTCTATTCATATTCAAGGTTTTCAGATTACTTTAGTGGATAATGAGGTTATGTAGTTAAAATTTATGGAGGGAATATTTTAAACATCCTTGATTATTAGGATTATTCCATATAGAACAATTATCACTTTTGCCAAAATATTATTTCACATGAATCTAATCTTCCAAAAGTACCGGAGGGGGGGGACTCACAAAGTTTAGAAATATTCTACCAGATAAAAAGCAATTGGGCTGTCCTCTATATTATTCAAAAATTGTCAATATCATAAAAAAGTAAAATGTAAAAGAACCATTCCAGATTGAAAGAAACTAAAGGGATGTGAAAACTAAATACATTGTATACTCTAGAACCAATATGGGGATGAAGGAAGCAAAGGCTTTAAAAAGCACCGCCAGACAATTGACAGAATTGAATACCATTACTTAATTATATAAATTATATAAATATATAATATATATAATAATAATAATATAAATTATATAAATAAAATTATAAAAATAATAAAAACATAAATGAATATGTTTTAACTTTACTAAATTTAATAAGTGCATTATGTTATGTAAGTATTTTTGTTCTAAGAGATTCTCACTGAAGTCTTTGGACTGAAAAGTATGTTACTCTCAAGTGATTCACAAAAAAATAACTAGTTTATGTATATTTATAGATACATAATATATAATATATAAACATATATACATCTGTATGCTATATGAGAGTGTGTGTGTGTAGTATATATATATATATATACATATATACACATACATATATATACATACACATATCTATATATACATATATATGCATATGTGTGTGTGTGTGTGTGTGTGTGTGTATAGTTTTATGTATGAATAATAGTTTTAGCCTCAGCCTTTGGGAAGCAGAGTAGCTGAATGCTTATTTCCATATAGGATATCTATCTACATACATGCACACACACACACACACACACATAGAATGTGGTGCAAATGTGTCAAAATATTAACATTTGGTCAATCTCTTTGAGGAGTATGTGTGAAATCATTATACTATGCTTAGCTTATATTTTTTATGAAGTTTGAAATTATTCAAATAAAAAATTACACATAATTCCTCTTAAACTTATATTTACGAGTTCATCTGACATACAATTGGTTACCACTATTGTTTAAGGAAATACTTTTCAGGGAAGGTTTCTATGAAGTAGGATAGTTAACTGAAGGCCAAGAAATACAGAATGATTTGGAACTCCTGTGAGCCCTAAGAGAGAGACCAAATGGCAAGATGGGCTTTTTACCAACGAGGACTTGGAAAACTGCCAGTCTGTCAGCATTGTTTGCTCCAGTGCAACTCTACAAGCCTGAGTATTTGCAAAGGTTGGATAACAGCAGGACAGGACCTGCAGGAATGGCTGGCAGAAGCTGTACCCTCCAACCTCAGACTATGTGACACCAGTGGAAATGCCTGTGAAACATCATTAGCCAAGTGACCAGGCTGGTAAATGATAGTCAGATTGCAGGCAGCTGGGCTTGAGCAAGACAAAGACATCATAAAATCTCAAGATGAAATGAGAACAACAGAAATAATCATAATTTTTACAGGGACCTAGTAATAAAAGAACGGCAGAATGAAGATTCAATAGTTTTGCCTAGTTATTCCAATTTACTGAGTGCATCATCAGTAGAATAACCAGAGACAGAAAATGTAAATTTATGAATGTAAATATACATTTTAATAGTTAAATTAGGGGCACCTAAGTGGCTCAATGGAGTAAAGCCTCTGCCTTCGGCTCAGGTCATGATCTCAGGGTCCTGGGATTGAGCCCCACATTGGGCTCTCTGCTCAGCAGGAAGCCTGCTTCCCCTCTCTCTCTGCTTGCCTCTCTGCCTACTTGTGATCTCTCTCCTCTCTGTTAAATAAATAAATAAATCTTTTAAAAAATTAAAAAAAAAATAGTTAAATCATAGATGTCATTGAAACCAGATATTTTAAACCTAAATATAATACAGTGAAAATCAGAATGCAAAACTAAGTGCAATTATCTTAAACAAAGCTAATATAAAAATATCTTCTCATATGTTAGGTTCACTTTTGAGATTCATTTGCTAATATAGTGATAAAATAAACTGTATAACTTTTTGCTTAACTGTTTAACAATTTAAAGACACAGAAAATATCTTAAAGTTATTTTTAGACATTTTGTACTAGATGGAGTACATGGTATGTCACAAAGATAGGAAATAATAAGACCAATATGGTAGTAGTGATCATAAGTCAATTACTATCATTATGATAGTTGTGATTAATTCAGTTTGTGTAATACATTGAATATAGTGCTCCAAAAGTATTTTTATTTTTTATTTAAAGGTTTTTTTTTTTTTTTTTTTTTAAGAGAGAGATCACAAGTAGGCAGAGAGGCAGGCAGAGAGAGAGGGGGGAAGCAGGCACAGCCAGATGCGGGGCTCAATCCCAGGACTGAGCTGAAGGCAGAGGCTTTAACCCAGTGAGCCACCCAAGTGCCCCCAAAAGTATTTTTAAAAGAGTAAGCAATGGACAAGTTTTGGGGAAGAGTGTATTTCATATATATTTTTTATGTAAATGAGAATATGAAAGCTGGAGATATGCCAAAGTAGATCAGAGTCATATGGAGGGTGGTTATGAAAAAGAGATAGAAAAGATTGAGAAGGAATTACTACAAACTAATGAACATGTTGTTTCCTAGACCAAATTTTATTTTGTTTTATTGTCTGATGAGTAAGAGAATTTTTCTGTCTCCTTTTATAATAGAACAGATTGGTGGGAATTGTGTGAAATCAATCATCAAACATGTCTCATTTATCTTAAGAAAAATATCTAGGTTGCATACAACATGATTTAACTTTTAATTCTAAATATGCGGTAATAATGAGATTTGTTTTTGAAATGCCTATTTTCAGTTTATTCATATTGCATGATTTACTAATATAGGGCCAGAGTAGCTATATGCATTTAAGTATTACAAATGCCTTGATTTGAAAGAGACAGCAGTTAAGTTGGGAACACAGATATGTAATAAAGAATTACTGACAACACTTAGTAGTACCATACGTTGAGGATTAGAAGAGAGGGCCCCATTGTGCAATCAGAACATAGTAGACAAGAATAAGATTATTTTGGGCTATGCGAGAAAGCAATAGAGATGTCCCAGAAAATGTTAGCAATTAAATTCTAAAAGATTAATTGGCAATCTTATTAGGTGCTAAAGTAAGAAAATACATTCTAGGAAGAAACAAAGGTGTGTTTAGAGATTTATAGACATAACATATCAAGGTACACCCGAGAATCTCTTATGGTTCAATAAAATTGTGGAAAAAAATGAAAGAGGTTGTGATAAAAATTATTTCTGTAAAGATCAGGATGGGCAAAATTATAAATTACCAAATACAATGTTACCCTATAGCAAATGGTACACTCCAGAGGAATGTAAAAAGTACAAGAAGATTGTATAAATAATTTGTAGTACTACAAAGATGACATTATAGAGGAATCTGTATCATAGCAATATCTCTGGCCAAGAAGAATCCATTCTCTTTTAGTGGCTCGGTGAATCTGGTTTAGATCTTATTTACATCTGCAAAAACTCCTCAGAGCAGCCCTTATGTTAGTGTTTCATTGAATAACTGGGAGAAGGTGTGTGCACTTCAGGAGTGAGGATCTTGAGGACTATTATGGGTTGAATTGTGTACCCACCAAATCCTCTGTACTTCAGAATGTGACCTCATGTGGAAATAGCGTCATTGTAAATTAAGTTGGTTACCAAGGCAGGGTGGTCCCCAAATCCAAAATAACTGGCATCCTTTTAAAAGCAGGACACTTGGACACACATGCATACAAGGAGAATACCATGCAAACATGAAGGCTTTTTATAAGTGAAGGAAAGAAGCCGGAACAAGTCCTCCTCTTGTAGCCCTCAGAAGGAATCAAACCTGCCAACACCTTGATTCCAGACTTTAAGTGTCTGCAACTGTGAGAAAATTAATTTCTGCTAGTTAAGCCACCTGGACTGTGAAACTTTCTTACAGCAGTCCTAGCAATTTAATACAGGGCCATATTTAAATTCTGCCTACCATGGAATATTTTAAAATTATTATCATCTTTTATCCACCACAGTATGTTTGCCTGCTGTTTCCTTTGCCTGCACTATTCTTCTTCCCACCAAGATACACTCTGCCTAGTGAAAATAATTTATCATAGAAGCTTCTCTTTAACTGCTCCAGGCTAGGTCAAGTCTCCTTTATTATATAGGAACATAAATTCAAGTACCTGTACTTCATAGCAGTAAACAGGATCGCAATTTTACATTTACTTGTGTGAATGGTTTAATGTCTTTCTACTCCAGTACAATATATATTTCATGAAGGTGGTGAAAGTATCTATTTTATTATGCCATATTTTTTGGATTCTAACAGCACTCAATACTCAGAAATTCTTAATATTTTATATATTTTAAATTAATGATTGGCTAGCTTAATAAATGAATAAAAACCAATTAATTGACCAGAAAGGCAACTTAGAAGAAAGAAGGGTTTGGTTAATAAGATATTGACTTTCATTTTTGACATCTTAATTTTAAGTACTTGTAAAACACGTAGCTATAGTATAGATTAAAGAGTTAAAAAGGCATGGCATGTCTGGATTTTAGGCTGGAATTCAAGTCAATAATTTGGATATGTCAGCAAATACAGCTTTCTTTCAAATATAGCAATGGGTAAGATTTTTCAGAAAGACACAAAATGTTGAAAATTGAAAAACTTATGCTAGATATTTCTTTTACTTTGACAGTTCACAAGTTATTAATGTGTTTAAAAATATAGAATTTACAAACATAGGGATAGAGGAAGAAGTAAACCTGAAATAAAAAAAATTCAACTCAAATTTATTTATCAGTGTCAAAAGTGTGGCTTGATGATATACTTGAATTTCTTTTCAATAAATTTATTTGATTTTATTGAGATATAATTACATGAACATTATATTAGTTTCAGGTGTACAAAATAATGATTTGATATGTGTGTATATGCAAATTGTCCACCACAATGTCTAGCTAATAATTGTCACTATACATAGTTACACAAAAATCTTTTTCTTCTGATGAAGACTTTTAAGATACATTCTCTTAGCAACTTCCAAATATGTAGTACAGTATTATTAATATAGTCACCATTATAAACCTTACATCCCCATGACTTTATATTTTATAATTTATAATTTTTAATATTATATAATTATAATATATATTTTAACTACATTATATATATTTTTATATTAAATATATTTAAAATATATATTTATATTTTAACTGGAAGTTTATACCTTTTAACCAACTTCACCCATTTTGCTCACCCAGACTTCATATCTGGCAACCACCAATCTGTTCTCTGTATCTATGAACTTGAGTTTTGTTTTTTAGATCAAGTATAAACATTTTCATTTCTACTTCCACTGACTTTACAGTTGATGAAAATTATTTCCAGAATCTGTAAATTACTTATTTTTATACTTTCTTCATTGTTGATGTTGCTATGAGTTTATACTTATTTCTGTTTTTCATGGGCATTTTGAGGGAAACTAGAAGAGATAAGGGTTATGGCTTTAGTTGCACCCATTTGAATGGAAATCTTGTGTTTCATATTTTAACAGATTGGTTCTAAATTCTGCACATTAGATTTCCATGTAGAATGTTCACATGACAGGAATACACCAAAGCCAATGAATGCAATTATGGGAGTGGGGCCCTGGCATTGGATGTAAATGTCCATAAGTAATTATAATGTACAGCCAAAGTTAAAAATTATGATTTTCATAAAGCATTTTTGAAAAGCCAGTCTTTATATAGTCTTATTTAGTAGAAATATAGGGAAAAGGTACATTGAAATTAGAAAGCAGAAAAGGAATTCGTTTAGAATTACCTAATGAAAAATCTTCAACTTCAGTCAGAAGATCACATTTTCTAAGATCCTGAGTTAAAAAAAAAAAGCATTTTTAAGTTAATAATAGACCCACTTTTAATCTATCACTGTGTATATTAAAATGATCTTTCTCTCTTTTACATAGAAACCTGTATAGTTTTAATTTAAATTACTTTTTTAATAAATTCCTTTAGACATTTATAGAAATAGTTTTGGGTTTTCTTCTCCTTTTGAGTAGTACATATATATATATATACACACATGTATGTAATATGACATATAATATAGAAATAATTTTCACTTCGGTAATTCATTATTTTCACTTCTCGAAATAAATACTTCTGTCCCATAGGCTATATTTATACGAATGCTTTTAGTAAATAAATATCAGAAAGACCATAGTTGTTACTTACCTGTAAAATGACAATTAGAAGCCCATTCACGTTGTTTATGATTGAAATGGTTAAATATGAATTGTATTTCTTAGTTAGAGCTTTTGATTAAAGGAAAGATAACCATGTGTTTCAGTCTGTCCAGGACACTAATGGTTTACATCTGTTGTACCAGGTGTCTAAGAGAGTCAATGCTCCAACATTTTCACTCTCAAAAAAATCTACCAGTTTGAATGATAAATTCTATGGTCTCCTTAATTTTAATTCACAGCAAGAATCAAACTGGCTTAAACCTAAAAAAAGAATTTTAAAGGCTCATGCAAGTAAAATTTTCAGAAACACTCCATTCTGCTGTTGTTTATAGTCAGGGTCTATTCTGTATACCTCCAGGAGCATAATAATGTAAACTTTTCCACTTTTAGGCTTTTCAGCTAACCAATGGATTAATTATAGAAAATTACCCATTGAATTATTTTTACTTTGACCAGGAAACAAACAACAAAAAAGTTGGTTAGAGGAGAGAAGTTTGTATCAAGTGTCTTCTCATCTTCAATTAGATTCCTGACCAAAACTGATGAAACGAGAAATAGAGGTTTAAATATGTCAGAATTCTCTAGAAAGATGCTTCTGAACCTTAATATACATATGTATCACTTGCAGATGCTGATTCAATAAGTTGGGAGGGTGTCTTTAGGTTCTGCAGTTCTCACCTGCCCTCAAGGCAGGCCCATACTGCTGGTCCATGAACTATAAAAGAAGGTCAGGCTCTAGAAAAAAAGATTCAAAAACTTGTAAAACAAAATATTCCTGCTTCTTTATAAGTTGATATTAATGTTAACTTGTTTCTTTTGGAAGTAGGAAAGGGTATTTTTAAAAAATATTTGGTTTTCTTAAAATTATTGCTATATATGTCTACTCTTTTCTCATTTGGTAAGGCAGTATGCAAAGTTCTGTCTCATAAAACTCATAAAGTTAGATATGTTGAGGAAGATATATAGCCACAAAGGAAACTATATTTCACTAGAGAATACTTTTAAGATTTACATGCTATTAAAACTTTAAATGTATTTACATACAAACCGTATATGTTTAGGTTTAAAAACAATTCTCAGCTAGGAGGTCTAACTTGTAATAATACTCTTTTAGTAGCAAACCAAATTTTTTTCCTTTAAAGGAAAAAAGCTATTCTTATTTTACTTTCCCAGGAATTTAGCTATCTGCATTCCCAAAACATTTAGCTTCTATGGTCTTTTATACATTAACTCCTTTATCAAAAGTAATGGATTTTTATTATATATAATCTTTGTCAAAGTCAATGTAACTATGTGGATTGGTCTGTTGAGGTTTTTTGACACTTTTTCCTTGACTTATTATAAATGAATTCAATTAACATTATTGATAGTCCTTATTTTAACCGGGAAAAAAAAATAAACTTTCAGTCATTTTTCTCCCATCTAGGATCATATATTTTAATTGTTATTGATTCAAAATAGAAATAATTTTTTAAGTGTTTAAATATGAAATGGACCCAAAATTCTGTGGAATATACATTTAATAATATTACTGATCAATTTAAATCATTTCCTACTTTCCTACTAGATTTTGTACATACAATATAAAATATATCTGTTCACATGAATTTTAGCATGCTGAGCAGAATTTGCTACCTTAAAATATGTATCTTTGGCATAAAGATTATTTTGTGCTGGTTATTTTTAAGAAATAGCAAACATAAGAAACTGAACACCAAGTGTAAGTACCCTTTTTAAGAGACGTTTATATTTTACAGGAGCTGATTTGGGAACTTGCTCAGTGTTCCTGGGTACCTCCTGTGTATACAGGAGACACACATGTTGATAAACTTCTCTTTGCTTTTTCTCTTGTTAATCTGTCTTTTATTATAGAAGGTCTCATCCAAGAACTTACAACAGTAGAGAGAAAATTATTTTTCCTCCCCTACAGTGCCTAAAAAGGATTTTAACTGATCAACAAGTTTACAGAGTTTGCTTAACAAAATATCTCAAATGTAGTCTCTAAGATTCTTTATCAAAGGAAAACATCTGTTTTCTTTTCCCTTTATATCTTCCTTCCCCTACATAATAGACAAAAGTTTACTGTTAATTTAATAATTGGACTTAGAGTTGAATAACAGTTGGTATAAAGTGGTAGCAGTGAAGAATCAAAGCAAAGACAATGAGAATTGTCAAGGATCAAGAATTTCTGTCCCCTCAAAGTTCCTTCTAGCTGAACTAAGAATCAAATTGACAAGAGGCAAATTAACAGGAGAAAATAAAATTTAATAGGTGTACCTATGGGGGATCCACATAGACATGGAAATTCTAAATACAGGCAGAATGAAGTATATATGTTCTTCTGAACTAAGAAGGGGGTGGAGGTCTGGGACTTCAGAGAAAAGGTATGCACTTTATAGGTCAATACAAAAAGCAGATATTTGTTAGTAGATGTTTGCCCTACCATGAAGATGTGTCACTCAGGTAAAATTTGTCTCTATTATTAATTCTTATTCTGGGAAATACCCCCAATTTAGATTCTTCTCTGTGATTAAGGGAGGACAAAAGATTCTCTTGAGCCTTCAGCTGCAAATAATCCACATGTCAAAGTGGCACATTCACGTTGGGGGCTGCCCCAAACCCCTTCAGTGTGATGTTCAAACATAGAGAGATGGAGGAAAAGGAAGAGTAAGAGGGGGGGGAAATCACATGATTTGTATCAGTGGGATTCTTTCATTATTGCATTTTAATGGGTAGGCTTTTCAGTAAATGTTGAAGTAAAACTCTAAGAGATTAGGTGAGAAACACTTATATGCTTTACCTTTATTTATAAAGTGTATGTAACTCTTTTCTCTATCTTTTTATTGTGAATGATGAGAGTCACACTATATCTTGGGTGTTTTGAAGTGCCCTTGAGTAAATGAAACCAGAAAGGACCAGTATATCAACCAAAGTATAAATTTAAAACTCAATTTAAACAAAAATAATTAACAGATTTTAGTTTAAAAAAATTCATACACTTAAATATTTATACAGCAATGGGGAGAGCACATGGAGTCATTTGAATGAAGTCCTTTAATAGATATTTTGTGATATTTGTAATCATTTTTAAGGAAAAATTAAAGGATGGATCATTTGGTCACAAAACAGATTCATACCAAAGCTAGGAAAGGGACTAGTCCACCCTATGCATTTCCCCCATCCCATTCCCCACTCAAAATGAAATCTGTATATAAGGTACTGGCAACATAGACTGGAACTAAGTTTCTGTCACTTCATACTATTATTCTATTTCTACCCCCATTACTCTAGGAGAGAGGACACAATTTAACTGTGCAGCTTAAGAGTCCTGAAGCCTAAAAACCAGAGTCATGGGGTCTGAGTTTCAGGGTATATGTAGGCCCTAGTGTCAATAGAAAAGTAAAATACTCACATATCTGCTACTGTTTTTCTATTTGTAAGTTTTCATGATGCATGTTGTCTGTCATGCTAATCTACCCTATGTGCCATCTAGCCATTTACCTTAATAACATGGCAATTGGTGGAGTGGGGTTGATATCTGGCTGACCACTCATGATAGTTTTTAGAAGTCAATCAAGAGATTAGAGATCAATGATTCACTTTGGAAGTATGCAAGTCTACTTGGGGCAACATGGCCAGCCATATAGATTGCTATTCAATATATATATTGTTTTGCTATCTCAGCAAAACTTCTAGGAATAGAAGATGGAAGGATTAAGTTCACCTTGGATGGAGTTTGGTCATTGTTATTAATGACCTTGGAGTAAGTTGCTTAGGAATGGGCAACATAGAATGTTGAATCAGAAGTACTAATTGAGAAAAGCACAGATGTATGTGGAGTTCCTTTTGTGATCGCTAAAGGCTTGCACACATGTGACTGTGGGAAAAATGGAGAAGGATACAGAGTTGAGTCAATAGATGAGGAAGACCTTAACAATTATTTCCTTTTCCTGTGAGATTAAGAGAGTCAAGTAGCCAGTTTGATAGCCAGTTCCTTGGATTATTGCTCATTTATTACCTCTTTAAATATGAGAATCTGATTATATACGTATTGAGTCTGCAGCACTGGCTTTCCAATTACAGATGCCATTACACACAGCAGTGTAAATATTGGAACTCTTATTTAGTATTGAGATATCTACAGAGCATTCATTCTTGAAATGTATGTATATATATTATATGTGTGTGTGTGTATATATATATGTGTGTGTGTATATATATACACACACACACATATATATATATATTTTTTTGTTTTTTTAGTTTTCAAGTAACCCAAAAATGTGTTTGCAGTCCCATAGCTCTTCATTTCCACAGAGTGAAGGATCAGTACAGCCCCAAAGTAAGTGAATCATAGTCAAATTCTATCAGCTTAACATTCACCATTCCCTGGCAAGCTGACTTGCCTACTGTTTGAGTACAACCATCCCACGCAGTGTTCTCTCTGTTTTCAGATGGTTGTATGCCAGTAACCCGGGAGCTGGGGGTTGTGATGGTGATGCTAATATTTGAATGGCACATTATTCCAGTGCATATTGAGGGTTTACTCTGGTGGTGCAATACACTAAGCCCAAGCAAAGTTAGGCCAGAGATACAGGAAAATTGATCCTCAGGAACAGCTATCAATTTACATCCAGCTCTGCTAGAATGCTGTGTACTGCCCAAGAGATGATAGGAAAAAAAAAAGAAATAAAAAAAGAAACACCGCACACCTGCTACTGCTCCTATTGCTATGTTTCCTAATCAGTTATGCTCCACCTGGTCTCCTGAATGAGATTTTCTCAACCACACAATATTTCTAGCACTAAGAATTAGGGAAGATTCTAAACATAAAAGCAATGTAAGGAAACAAAAAAAAGAAAAAAGGGAAAATGGAGACGGGTTATAATGCAAATCACATTTAAAAATGTATGAAAAAATGAAAGCTAATGTTTGCTATTAAAAAGATCTTATGACTCAATTAGAAAATATGAAGTTCTAAATAGAAAAATAGGCAAAGGGCATAGAAAGATAATTCATGAAAGAAGAAAAACCTATTAATAATTAGTTGAAATGTTCAAAGTCATTAATAAGCAAAGTATGTAAACTTAGCATAATGAATGATTTTCACCTTTGTTTTCTCAAAAGTCCTCCAAGTTAAAGAGATGATCACTAATAGCTTTTTCTAGTCATTCATGTTTTATGTTTTAATTGTACTCGATAAGGTAAAATATGTGGAAAAATGAGGTAAGTTTAAAAATCTAAACCAAAAAATTGCTATTGTTCCAAATAGGCAACCATACTTACTGACTTTCAAAATTAATTAAAATGCTAACTTTTTCATAATTAATGCATTTCCTTTGTGAACTGATTTTGAGAAAATTTTTGATCTACAAAATTATAGTGTTCCAATACATAAACCTCCTTTTCCATGTCACATGATTTTTTTGTTTTTCTATACAGATCCTGTGCATTAAAAAAATAAATCCATTATTAATTTTTATATTGTTATTGATATTTTGTTGATTAAAAACATATAATATATTTCAACTATGTAAATACTAGCTATATATTTGTATGCATGCATATGTCTGTATTCATATATGCATTCATTATCATACATCTTATGGAACTGCTTACTTTCATGAGAGTTAACCTCTTGTATTTTCCAGGAAGACAGTAAATTCATGTCCAGACAATAATAAAAATTTCTATAATTTTTTTAAAGTTTTCCTTCAGTCTGTTCTTATGCCATTTCGTTGGTCAGGATTTTTAAAAAATATATACTAAAAATTGAGATCAGGATAAATATAATATCTTATTGCTAATTCCTACAGGACTGACTATCTCCGTTATTTTATAGTTAAACAGTAAGTTAAGAGTTTACTTGAGAACCACTTTAGGTTTAGACCCTCTTTAATAAATCAATTTCAACAATGGACAACCTACTTTTAAATATTTTATTTCAGGGACCATCTTCACAATATTCTTACAGTCATTAAATTTTTCTTTCTTCATTATTGCTTGCCTGAACTTTTCCCCTGGGAATATTTGGGGAAAGATGATTATAGTTTCTTTTAGTACTTTAATCTAAAATAAATGTATTTTCTCTGATAATTCAGTATTATTCCCCACTTAAAATTTGTAATATGTTTTTGTAAGTCTTGCTGGTTGTTGCCGTTACTAACTTATTCATGAGGAATCCCAATAGCATTGCCTTTCTGCTTATTGTGACCACTTTCTCAGGAAGGAAGGACCCATCTCATTATGAGAATGTGTTCTTGTGCTATTTGCCTGTACTTCATCTGCCCTCATTCCAAGTTTGGCAGTATTAATGAGACCTTGATAAGATCTTTTCCACACACCCACTCTGCTATTTAATGAGAGTCAGAATTTTAAGATGCCCCATTTGTCTTTTCTAACATATTCAGTTCAGTATACATTACACCTAGCATCCTTCGCTGGCTGTTTCTCAAGGATGGCATCCTTCCTTCTTTCTAGCACTAATTAATTTTTGCCCTTGTCTTATGTTTGTCATTTTCCAAGGGAAGTAAACTATAGATGGGAATGTAAACTATAGACCTTACATTGTCTTTTTGCTCAAGAAAGAAATATATTTTATAAACTATGGGAATATAAACTATAGTCCTTACATTGTCTTTTTGCTCAAGAAAGAAATATCTTTTAATCAAAAGAAAGCATGCCAAAAAAATAGGTTTTTTTTTTTTTTGCCCGGTATTTAAACTAGTATATTCCCATGAAAGGTATGATTAATGTGTTTGTCTTACGAAGGTAATCACTGAATACCAATGTTTTTATATAGTATTTTCCCAAAGTCATTTGAGCTTTCTTGTAGTTTTGAATGTTTTGTCAAGGTGATATACCAGTGCTACCAAAGACAGTTGTGTCTTTCCAGAGAGCCATGAACAAAATAAAATTAGCAAACCTGCTTTTTTTTTTTAATGCAAGTGGATCTCAGTAAGAGGAGCTCACTAATTGTTACTGTGTCACTGATTTTGAAGAACTATCATTTCACACAAAACACTAAAACATTAATAAAAAAGGCCAAGAATCATACCAAGAATCATTAAAAACATTAATAAAAAAGGCCAAGAATTATTATCAAAAAGCATTTTTAAAAGTTTAAAATAAAAGGCACTGAATAAATTCATGGTTTTCTTCTTAAGGAATGGTAAAAATCCCTTGCAGTTCAAGAGATTTTCCTTGTACTAACACCTGACCAATTGAAGATTCCAGATAGGATCTGTGTAAAACAACACACCGTATCTCAAGTACAGTGTTCTCTCTCATAGCTTTAAGAGGGAAAAACAACCCATTTCTTCCTTTGCATCTGAAGAAAACCTTCATGTATAAATTCAAATGATACAAAGAAACATGTTACTCTTCTTGTTTCATAGGTATTTAATGCCTAAAGTTTACAAATCATTATGAATCAAATAGACTAATTTATTTACAGCATTTAAAGTAAAATGTGATTGAAGTTATTTTTAAAAATCCTTGTTTTTTCCCCTGGGTAAAAGATAGTAGAAATAGCATCACTTTTATTAAAATGAAATCAGTGCATCACAGTGACTTGGAACCATATAAATAGGAGATTTAGCAGACTAAATAATAGAATACAGTTGGATCTTTGAAAATCAAAACATGTCTGTTTTCAGCAATTTCCTTTTTATTTTATCTTTTTTTTATTTTACTAACAAGTATTTTATGGGAAAAAAATTTGCCAACAATTTCTGGTTGACAAAATTTCTGGTTCTGTTACTCACCTGTAATCAAACTACTGAAATTCATTGAATGAAGGAAGTGGGCTGTAAACATTTAAATTTGGCCTCTGATTGCCACTTTCAGACCTTATTGTTAATCTCTGATATGGGCAAGAGACAAGATATGAACTAAGTCAACTAGCAAAGGCAGGACTTGGCTTTGTTTCCACCACTGGGAACTTCTGAGATTCTATTTTCTTTATTCTCAGTGCAATGTGTACAGTAACTAAAGGAATTATGGAAGAATCTGTGATGGAATTGGACTCCATGGACTATTTGGACTGGCTGGAGCTAATTGCATCTCTGAGGTCTACACTTCAGGTTGTTTTGCTAAGTATAAACCATGTGTCTGCATTTGGCAATTAGATAGCTCTGGTAGTAATAAGAGTAATGGATAAAACTGGGGTTCAAATCAGTTTGTCTTTGAAGACTAACTTCTTACCTCGAAAAGATGGCAGACACTGGGAGCCTGAGCAGGCTGGTCACGGTAGAGATGATATCGAGAGTACCATCTGAACGTATTTTGAAGCTGAAGCAAACTGGATTTTTTGATAAATTGGGTGTGAGATGTGACCTCAGGTGACTGGCCCCTTGATTTACCTTAATTTTTTTCCCATTATAGCATGGGAAGTACCACTTTGAGACTTGTAACTCATCTCAGTCCTGAGACCAATCTGGGTGGCTGTTCACCATACTCCTGAGAACAAGAGAGGTGAGGTGGGTTCCAAATATTTTGGCATGAAAAACTTGGGAGAACATGGTTGTTATGGAAAAATCTTTTCTGATGTAAAAAAGTTTTCTAATGCAGTTGTATGAAGTCAAACTTTCACCATCATTGCCTGAGAGATGGAATAATTTTACATCTTTCCCAACACTTGGTATTGGTAGGCCTTAACAATTTATGTCAATTGAATGTACATTAAGATACCATTTAATTGCACTGTAACTTGCATTCCATTAATCATTAATAGTTTTTAAATTATCTTTGGGTATGTTTCCTTCTTTTGTGAATTGTCTGATGATATTTTTGTCCATTATTTCAACCAAGTGCATGATTTCTCTTCATCTATTTGTTGGGGATTTTAGAATTTTGCATTGGTTTATTTTATATATAAATATTTTCTGCTTTTGATCATACACTGCATTATTTCAATTCCTATATAATTTATACATGAATTTTTAACTTAGAAAAGCACCTTCCCCAGGCTATTTTTCTTCAGAACTACCTTGTTATTCTGGGACTGTATGTCTTACACATAGATTTTTAAATCAGGTTGTGAAAATTCTTAAAAAGTGATGTGTTGGTTTTGAGTGGAATTTCATTAAAAAATAAGGTGAAATACTAGAAAATAGATATTTTTATGCTATTAAGTTTTACAATCAAAGAACATAATATAACTTCCATTTACTTAGATTTTTTTTAAGATTTTATTTATTTATTCAACAGATAGAAAGATCACAAGTAAGCAGAGAGGCAGGTAGAGGGAGAAGGGAAAGCAAGCTCCCTGCTGAGCAGAGATCACAATGTGGGGCTCAATCCCAGGACCCTGAGATCATGACCTGAGCCAAAGGCAGAGGCTTAACCCACTGAGCCACCCAGGCACCCCTACTTAGAATTTTTTAAAGTTTCAGTGAACATTTATAATTTTATGTGTAAAATATCAAATAATTTCAAGTTGCCATTTATCATCAGGCACTTTGTAGTTTTATGCAATTGTAGAAGGTATTATATAAAGTCATATTTCTCTTTCCACACTTATTAATAAAATGATTTTAAGGCTGATTTTATAATCAGCAATTTTACAGATTTTTTTTCAGTTCTTCAGCAATCAGCATAGTGTTACCTATATGACCATTGTTCATTCTTTTTTTTAAGTTACTCTAACATATTAAGGAAGTTCCTTCTTATTACAAGTTTGGTTAGAGGTTATTTATTTTTTCTTTTTAAAATGAATGGATGGAAGTTCTATTTTGAAGTATTTTTTTTCCTGTAGCTATTCATTTTAAAAATGTTACAGAGGACCTACTATGTGCCAGGCAAATTTGTAAATATTGATACATTAAGCAAAATAAAGGCAATTACTTAAAATAAATCTATGCTCTTCTTATGTTGAAGGGATTATAGAACATACCTTCTGGATTATTCTTAATTCTGGTAATTTAGTTAACTAAATTAGTTCCTTTTACAATATTACAAATTTTGAATTCCTGGGATGAAGTAACATTGCCAATATTTGTTAGAATTTTTAAAATATTACTGGATTTTATTTGTGAAAAATTTAAAAATAATTACACACAAATTTAAGAATGAGGCTGGTCTATAATTTTCTTTTCTTTTACTATACTCTGTAGAAGCTTGCTTCATATTTGAGTTAATTTTTCCATGAATTTTAAAAAGGAAAATTTTGAGTTAGTTTCATTCTGAAAAAATTTGTATTACAAAATCAATTTAATCAAAGGCTTAAAGAAGGTTGATAACAATGACCGTACTTTATTACTAGGATACCTTCATTTATCTTTTTAAAGACTTGATGTCCTTTCTGATTTATTGGTACCCTTGTAATGCTGGCTATTAAATATTTCAACTATCACTTTTCTTTCTACTTCCATTATTTTCTAAGGATGTTTCAATTTCATTCATTTATTGGCAAAAAGTCATGTATAATTATCTACCTACGGTTAAAGTACTGTTATTTTAATTTTCATATATGTGTCTATATATGTATACATATAGATATAAATTCAGGCAAATATATATATTTGGAGTAAGAGAGGCAGGGAGTCAGAGCGACACAGTGAGGTAGAATATATGAGTTTCAGGAATTGGAGGGGGGTTGGCAAGTTGGAAATATGTTGACCAGTTTGGCTGCCTGGAAATTCGGAGAAAAGTTGATCTTTCAGTCTTGAGTCTTGAAACTTGCAGGCTAGAAACAGCTATGGTCTCTAAGTTCAGTGATGAGGCAAAATTGCTTTTTTTGAAAAATATCAGCTTTTGCTTTTAAGTCCGTCAACCTGTTAGGTGAGGCTCATATTTTCATTATGAAGGCCAATCTTTACACAAAGTCTCCTGATTTAAATGTTAATCACATCTAAAAAATATCTTCAAAGCAATATCTAGACTGATGTTTGACCAAATAATGAAAAACTATAGTTTAGCAAAGTTTACATATAAAATTAACCATCACAGTATTTGAACTTAGGAGATTTTATATATTAACTAGGAGACCAGGGCAGGAGATTTAAATTCATGCATGTCAATTAAAGCATGGAACTTGATGAGATTTCCCTGCATGAATATGCAGAAGGAGAACAGAGGAGCCTCAGGAACAAGCCAATATCATGTTGCAGCAACCACTTTGCATAGCTGCAGGAACCACTTTAAGATATGGATATAGATGTAGGGTATAGTATATTAGTATTAGATTGCAGAACATTGATATGGCCATAGACATAATGGCCATTATTCATTTTGTCCATGGTTCCTTAGATGGCATTGAATTGGTAAATTCTCATAGGAAACACAGTTTAGTTTCCAAAATAGGATTACTGTTGTAGGATCACATTACTTTTGTTCAGTATTTTTGAATAGCCCATGTCCTGTTCATTCAACCATGATTTCTTTATCAGGAGTAATGCAAAATCCTTAATTTTTCTATTTATTATATTGTTTTTCTGTCAATGTTGCCACTTATATTTTGCTATTACAGTTATTGCTGTCATTAGGTTATGCATAGAACTCCTTACAAGATGCTTTAGTCATGTTCTATTTATTATCACTGTAATTAAAATTAAATATTCTTTTTTGTGTAGATGTCATATAATTTATAACAAAAGAACAGTTTGTTTGGAAGTCTAGCCACCTCCTGCTGTTAGATAAAATTATTCTGGAACATTAAAGCCACAAAAAAAAAAGTCCTTCAATCATTCAAGCACAATAAATGCATTGAGACAGTTTTGCACTTATTTATTTGTTATGGAAGTCATCCAAATTAACTTGTAATTCTAAATAACCACAGATGCCAATGTAAAGTAATTTGAAGTGACAACATATCAGTTTAAAGTGCAACCATAGCACTAGGTGTTATAATTTGTGTATACCAGGTTCAACCAGGGCATTCTACTGTGAGAGTTAGGCTGATTTTCAGCATGAACAGAAACATTTATAAAACAAATTATTCCACCGACTAATAGACTAACAGGGATGGTAATTTTTGTTCAGAGGTAAGGCAAATGGCCTTTAATGTAATTGCTTTATCATCAACTATCTGCTAATTATATCAGCAATGTTTCCCCAGGGAATTCATCTCTAAGAAATAGAAGACATTGAAGGAAACATTATTTCCTCAAAAGCTGCACTACTGAATGACGGCTTTTTTCAAATATCACCAAATGCTTCATAATTACCATTCAAATTTTTGAAAATTCTGTTCCGTGCACTTAAACTTGAAATTTCTAGAGGTAGAATTAAAATGTTGCTTTCACAATGTTCCAACCTAAATGTGTATAAAATAAGTTTCTCAGTCAAATGGTTATTTAAGAACATGTTTTAATTAGGGGGAAACTTGATTCAGAAGTAAGTAAAATGTGTAGATAGTATAACTTTTTGGTTTATAATTAAAGATTTTTCAACCAAAAATGTGGAAATTAATTTTTTACTTATTTTCTAATCTGAATACATAAGAAACATCAAAATTGCCTTTCAGTATATATTTACTATATGGTAGGGAAAGCCTCCCATTATTTTGTTATTTTTTTCTTCAAATTTTAACTCACAAACTCTTTTTTATTTATTTCCTCAGATTAACCGTTTTCTAATTACACCAAAATCTTTTTAAATTTATGATTTAACTAAAGACTGAATTTTCAAAATATACCAGTTTTAGTTATACACATTCATTACATAATCAGTATTTGCCTATCTAAAGATTAAATATGGACTACAATAGTTGACTTATATAAATCTTATTAACACTATTACCTACATATTTGACTGAAATTGATCTTATAAAAATGTATTCAATGAATATGTCATTCATAAATTTCATGTTTTCTTTCAGATACTATAGATGATATAAATGAAAATTTTATTTGCCAGATAAAGAAGGTGAGATAAGCCCCCCAAATATGGTAAAAGCAGTAATAAGGATGTTCTGTGAGGAGGAAACAAAACTGCTGAATTTATTTAGCAGTGCAATGTAAACTTCGTATCTTTGCCTTATGATGTACCTTATAACAAACACTTTACAATGTGTAGTTTATATATATTTCATTTGACCTTACTGCCACAACATAATTATATTTAATTATAAGTCAAAAACATACGTATATAAGAATTTTGTTTTCTAATATAAATTTTCTCATCATAAATTATAATGGGAATTTTAAAATATTTATTATTAATTTATAATATCCATAAAGTTTATATAAGCTACCGATTTCTTATTAAACTTATCTGACTAATTAGTCAACTACTCCTAAATGTGCTTTAAAAATGCTACCATGTATAAAACGTTATCAATAAAAAAGACATATGCTTTTATAAATATCTATATGCTTTTGTGTGCATGGGTGTGTGTTTATGTATGTTCATGTTTTGGCTACAATTTTCTTAACACTCAGCCATGTTTTTCCCTTGGACTTTTAGACATGACTTTTATTTGACAGGAAAATAATTTATGAATTCTTTTTAAATTAAAAATTAAGATTTTATTTGAAATAAGACTGATTTTATTTTATTTATTTTTTAAAGATTTATTTAATTATTTGAGAGAGAGAGAGAGAATGCGAGCAGAGGAAAGGGCAGAGGGAGATAAAATCCAAGCAGACTCTCACTGAGCAGGGAGCTCAATATGTGATTCAGTCTCACAACCCAAGAGATCAGGACCTAAGCTGAAACCAAAAGTCAAACACTTAACTGACTAAACCACTCAAGAGCCTTAAGAGATGATTTTTTTTTAAAGGTTTTATTTATTTTTTTGAGAGAGACAGTGAGAGAGAGCATAATCAGGGAAAGCAGCAGAGGGAGAGGGAGAAGCAAACTCCTTTCTGAGGAGGGAGCCTGATACAACGTTCAATCCCAGGACTCTGGGATCATGACCTCAGCTGAAGGCAGGTGCTTAGCCAACTGAGACACCCAGGCGCCCCAAACACTAATTTTAAAGCAATTTTAAGTTTAGAAAAAATTGATCGCTTCTGGGCCTTTTGGGTAAGATCAAGTGGAAGTTTAGAAAAAATTAATCAGAGAGTACAGAGAGTATCCCCTATCTCATGTATCTCCTATCCCCGCCACTCAGTTTCCCTTATTATCATTTTACTAACATCTTGCATTACTGTGGTTCATTTTTTTGCATTGAGAAACCAATACAGATACCTAATTATTAGCTTAAGTCCATACTTTAAGAATCACACTGTGTTGTGAAGTTGTACAGGTTTTAACAAATGAGGGACATGTATTCACCATAACAATATTATACTATTGCTTTACTGCTCTAAAAGTCGGGACACCTGGGTGGCTCAGTTGGTTGAGCAGCTGCCTTTGGCTCAGGTCATGATCCCGGCATCTTGGGATCCAGTCCTGGCATCTTGGGATCGAGTCCTGGCATCTTGGGATTGAGTCCTGCATTGGGCTCCTTGCTCTGCAGGGAGCCTGCTCCTCTCTCTGCCTCTGCCTGCCTCTCTCCCTGCTTGTGTTCTCTCTCTGTTAAATGAATAAATAAAATCTTTAAAAAAAAAAGTCCTCTGTGCCCTTATTCACCCTCCACCTATTTATCCTTTTTTCACCCCAACTCCTGGCAACCACTGATCTTTACACTAGCTATAGATGTATCTTTTCCAAAATGTATAATTGGAATTAAAGAATATGTAGTTATTTCAGACTCTCTTTTCACTTAGAAATATGCATTTAAGGTTCTCCCATGTTTTTTCATGGCTTGATACCTCATTTATTTTTATCTCTAAATAATGTTATATCATATAAATGTACCATACTTTGTACATTAATCAATTGAAAAAAAACCCACCTTGGTTACTTTCATTTTTTTTTTAAATTATGTGCAAAGCTGCTACAAATATTTGTGTGCAGGCTTTTATATCGACATGTTTTCAGTTCACTTGGTAAATAAACTAGGAGTGTGATTGCTGGATTGAATGGTAAGACTATATTAAGCTTTGCAGTGAACTTTCAAAGTCTTCCAGAGTGCCTGTACCATTTTGCTTTTGCATAAGTAATGAATGCAGAGTTCCTGTTGCTTTGCACCCTGATCAACATTTGTTACTTCCAATGTTTTGGATTTTAGCCATTCTACTGGGTATGTAGTCATATCTGACTGCTGTTTTAATTTGCAATTCCCTAGTGATATTGAACATCTTTTGTGCTTATTTGCCATCTGCATATCCTCTTTGGTGAAATGTCTGTTCAGATCTTTTGCCCAATTTTAAATTGCTTATTTTCTTATCGTTAAATTTTGTGAAATCTTGTATATTGATACATGTCCCGCTTGAACAGACTTTTTCTCTAACAAGGGCCAACAAGATACATACAAAGATGCTCAGCATCAGTAGTCATTAGGGAAATGCAAATTAAAACTACAACAAGATATCACCAAATGCCTGTTAGAATGGCCATCATAAAAAAGACAAGAGATAACAAATATCAGTGTAGATGTGGGGAAAAGGGAACCTTTGTGTACTGTTGGTGAGATTATAAATTGGTATAACCACTATAGAAAACAGTATGAAGGGGGTGCCTGGTGGCTCTGTGGGTTAAAGCCTCTGCCTTTGGCTCAGGTCATGGTCTCAGAGTCCTGGAATCCAGCACCATATCGGGCTCTCTGCTCAGCGGGGAGCCTGCTTCCCCCTCTCTCTCTGCCTGCCTCTCTGCCTGCCTCTCTGCCTACTTGTGATCTCTCTCTCTCTCTGTCAAATAAATAAATAAAGATCTTTAAAAATAAAAAAAAAATTAAAAAAAAAAGAAAGAAAACAGTATGGAGGATCCTCAAAAAACTAAAACTAGAATTACCATATGATCCAGAATTCTATTTCTGGTAAATACCCAAATGTAAAAACAAAACAAGACCAGAAACATGCAAACAAACAAAAAAAACCCTAACTCGAGAAGATATTTGTACTCTCATTTTTATAGCAGTATTATTTACAATAACCAAGATATGTAAACAATCTATGGATGGATGAATGGATAAAGTTGTGATACTGGGGGCCTGGGTGGCTCAGTCAGTTAAGAATCTGCCTTCAGCTCAGGTTATGATCTCAGGGTCCTGGGATTGGGCCCCATATAAGGCTCCCTGCTCAGCAGGAAGTCTGCTTCTCCCTCTCCCTCTGCCCCTCTCCTCCATTCATGTTCTTTCTCTCTCCCAAATAAATAAAATCTCAAAAAAGAAAGAAATTTTGAGACACACACCCATTAGAGTTAATTTTTATGACAGGTGTACCATCAGTACCTAGGTTCAGTTTTTTCTCATGGAGATCCAGTTGTTCCATTACTATTTTGTTGAAGAGACTACTCTTTCTCATTTGAATTTTCTTTGTTCCTTTGAGAAAAAGATAAGTTGACTATATCTGTGTGGCTGTATATCTGGGGTCCCAAACTGTCTCATGATCTGTTTTTGCACTCTTTCACTGATAGCACAATGTCTTGATTATAAGATTTCTATAGAAGTCTGGGTGTCAGATAGTGTCAGTCCTCTGGCTTTGTTCTTTTTCTTTATTATCATATTACTGTTCTGGGTCATCTGCTTTTCCATATGTGATAGTTAATTTTCTGTGTTATTTTGACTGGAATATGCAGTGCCCAGACATTTGTTCATACACTATTCTGGGTGTGTCTGCGAGGGCGTTTCTGGATGAGATTAACATTTGAATCAGTAGACTGGGTAAAATAAATTGTCCTCATAATGTGGATGTATCTCATCCAAACAACTGAAGAACTGAATAGAACAAAAAGGCTGAGTAAGAAAGAACTTTTCCTGTCTCACTTAAAGAGATGGGACTCTGTCTTTTCCAGCCTTCAGACCACACTGAAACAACAGCTTGGGTCTCCAGCCTGCCAGCTCTTGGAATGGAATTTACACCATCAGTTCTCCTAGTAGAAGGTCTTTGGACGCAGAATGGAATTACACATCAACTCTCGTGGGTCTCTAGCTTGCCGACTATATATCTAGGATATGTCAGTCTCCATAATCACATGAATCAATTCCTTATAATATATATATATTACATATAAGAATATATTCTATATATAATATATGACTATATATAAATATATTAGATATAATATAGAGTGAGATTTGCAAATCTATATTGTCAGATCTTGGAAATAATTATCAGTCTTATCTTTACTACTGGAAACTGAATCATTATTTAGCAAAATATAATCATAATAGTCAGTTCCAGAAACCTTATATCTGATTTTGAAAAATCATCCTTAAAATTTAGTTTCTTTACACAAGGAAAACTTTACAACTGATGGCTGTCTACTACATGTGCATGCATATGTCAAAACTCATAAAATAGCATACATTAAATATGTGCAGCATTTGCACATCAATTTTTACCTCAATAAAGCTCTTTAAAAACCGTTTCCTCTAGAATCGATCTTGGTACCAAAATGCAGTTAGGGTTCTCCAGGGAAATAGAACTAGTATATAATACAAAATATCACATATAATATATGACATATTATATATCATATGTAATATATAGCCCATTTTTATACTATATATATCAGGCTTTACATAATCACTGGAGGAAATAAGGAAGTTAAAATTCTAAAGGAAGGTTAGGGGATCAGGAGGAGTCACTAAGAAGTCAGTTTGAGAAGCAAAAAAACAGCTCTAAGTGGGGCCCGGAAGTGATAATGGATAGATAGTCCATAACAGATACAAGTTTTGCTAGATTGAAGAAGGCTGAGAACAATCAAAAAATGAATTAAGAAAAAATCCAGAAAATATGTTGTTCTAGAAGTGAACTAAAGAATGGGTTATAAAGGAAATGGTACTCTGGATTGAAAACCATCTATAAAAGCTACCTTTTCACCAGTTTCTTCTTTAAGGTCAAGTTCTGCTCACTGGAAATGATTTTCTGCCACTCTTGGTTCTACATTCTGGTCCCATTTTCCTTTAAATAATAAATCATTCCTTGGTGTTTGTGACTGAATAGACTTCTCAGCCTGCTTCCTGCCAACAGAAGTTTGGGAGCCCAGATTCCCTTTTTTTTCACTTATTTTTTCTTTGTCTTTCAATACTTTCTTATGTATCATATTATAATTTGCTTTATTAGACAAATCCCCATTGTTTCTTCTTTGAAAGAAAGGTCTTCATGTACCTCCAATTGAGCATCACAGAGCTGTGATGCTTGTACTTTGCTTTCTCATTGTAATTGCTGCTGCTGCCGCCACAGTTGGACTTGTTGGAAAGATCCTAACTAGAGATCCTGGTGCCACTGCCTATCAGAATTTTACTGCCTTTATAAAAACAAACAAAACAAAAGCAAAAAAAAAAACCCTAAACATATATACATATATATAGCTGTATGTATATATACATATATATATAGCTTTAAGATTCTTAGATTTCTTTGTCTAGGTAAAGATATATGTGTCTTAGTGTACTTAATGCCCTTCTACCATTAAGTTGTTCTAAAATTTAAACAACAAAAAAATCTTACAGTCGCATTTCTTGATATCTTTACTCTTTTATCTGCTTTACTGGTAGTGTTCTGGATATTGAACATTTGCCCTGAATCTATTCCTTAAGTGATAACTTTATTTTTCTTTTTCCTTGGAGGAACTAGGTATGAGAAACTCTTTTATTTTTGAACTCAGCAAGTTCTGGCTTCTTTAGATTCTCTCTAAATTCTGTTTGAACGCTTTAAGTTCTTTCTTAGTGCATTATTTTTTATCTGTACCTTATCACAAGCAAGAAAATTCTTTGTCACATTTAGTGGAATTCACTGTCACATTTAGTACCCAACTTGGAATTTCATTTAGCTAAATCCACCTGTTTTAATTAGTCATATTTTCTATTTAGTGCGTTACCATACACTACAGTTTCACTAATACTTTTATCACTGCATAATAAGAGACCCATTTTCTCCAGGATCACTAACAGTCCCCTCTAGGCCTTTAATTTTTCCATCTGACTCCAGGTACCAAAGCAATGCTCAATATACAGGATTTCATGAAGGCATCGCTCTACTCCCAATATATGTTCACATTATTTATTATTGCATTTAAAAAGTATACCCAAATTTAGTCAATTAAAACAATCACCATTTTATGTTATGATTTTATGAGTCATAGATTTAGTCAGAGCTTAGTTGGCACATTTCTTCTGTCACACATGGCATTGACGTGAGTAACTCAGTGGAATTTAGCTGGCAACTAGGCTGGGCATGGGGTGGTTTCCAAGATGTCTTTACTCATATGCCAGGTGCCTTGGAGGAAAGCCGGAAGCCAGAGCCTCTCTCTCTCTTTGTACTGTTAGCACTTCTCCACATGCTATCTCCTGAAAGATAGCTGAACTTCTTCCCTGGTGGTTTGGAATCTTGGTAGCTGTGGTACAGGCTACAGAGCTTGTCATGGACTTACCTTGGAAGTTCTTGAATGTCACCCCATTATGATGAATTTGTCAAGTATGTTCTTTAAGCCAATTAAGCCAAAAATCAGGAGAAAGAAAATTTGACTCCACTTCTAACAGGTGGGGCAATGAAGTATTTATGGCCTTCTGTAATCTACCACACTGCTCTTAAATTTACCATTATCTTTTTCCACACAGTCATATTTAATTTTTCTATAATTTCTGTCATAATTAAGTACTTGTTTTCTTTTTAAAAGTCTTTGCTTATTTTTCAAACCTATCACTTTCGGTTTTCCTTTCAGTAGTTTTCTCTTGAATTTTATCTGTAGTCTCTTTTTCATTTACCCTTCCATTATCCTTTTTTTGACGTTCATCCCCAAATTGTAAACTGAACTTCCATCATCCAAATCAATATCATTTTTCAGATGGTGTTTACTTTTGATCTGACTATGCATCATTCTACCATACATTTTCATTTGGTTGGCTCACAGATACCTTAAATTCAACATGTCCAATATAGAAAATTCATTTATTCCGTGCCCTCCAAATCAGTTTGCTCTCAATGAATAGAAACACTGTACAATTAATGGCTTCCAAGAGAACACTTAACATTTCCCTTCCAGTTCCTTTTCTTTTCTATCTAAATGATGCCAAAGTCCTCCCATCCTTCTCTTGTGTATTTTCTCTGAGTTGATTCACATTTTTCTGTTTATAACATCACTTTCCTAGTTTAGGCCAGCGTCATCCCTTCTTGACTGCTAACTCCCCTTAACTATTTTCATATAACTAGGTCTTAATTTCATCTAATCCATTTTCCAAAATAACTCATTGAATGAATTATTTAAATGTAAATTAGATAAAGTTTTACTGCACTAAAAAAAAAAAACACCAAAAAACCAAAACTTCAAGGGCTCTCCTTTCCTTTTTTAATGAATCCCAAATCTTTAAGAGAGCCTCTATGGCCCTGAGTAATGTCTTTCTGCTTACTTCTCCAACCTTATATTTTGCATTTGTTTTAAGTCATCTATTATTCACACAAATCAAATGTGTTTTATTTCCTGAATGACTACTTATTTCTTCCCCCCCATGTTTTGCACAAAATGTTCTTTTTTTTACTGGTACCCCTACTTCCATCATGATTCATTCATCTTGCCAATTTTTACTCATGGTGGTGGGATCACAGCCTTTCACCAGCTTTATGTGATGCTCTCAGGTGAAGATTCTGTAATCTCCCATGTATTTGTATAACTTGCCAAATTTGATTATCAAAACATTTTATCACACAACATTTTAATTTTCCACCATATCATATGTTTTATAAGGGAAGGCATGGTTTCTGTTACTATTTTCAACTTTTCTCCTGTAATTCTGAGGTTTTTACTTAGTAATTTCCCATATAATGTTTCATGGATATGTACAAATGTACATATGAAGTGTGGACTTTCTGAATGAGGTATAGCATTTGTCTAGGTGATCCTGGTTTCTAACTCTAGCTTCTTTCATTACTAGTTCTATAACTAAGGCAATCTATATGACTCTATAAGGTTCTGATTTCTCATCAGTAGGATGTATAATGGATAGGATATCATCTCACAGGGTGGCATTTATTGGGTCAGAAAACATTCTCACTTCCCATGTTCACATAGAGGGAGGAGAATGTCTACTCCTCTCCCTAGGAGGGGAAAGAATAAGCACAATATGTACAGGCTTTCTTTGCCCCTTTTCTTTCTCTTTTTGCTTTTCTCTCATTCTTTTGGACCTCCTTAATACAGCATTCATTCCCATTTGGTCATAAAAGCAATAGACCTTTCTATCTAGGCATGACTTACTTGCCCAGCAGCTAAAATCTTTGGCCTTTATTAGAATTCAAACTGTTTGATTTCTCTGTCAGCCTAGCCTATCCACCAATGTTTTCCTAATATGAGAAAAAAAGAAAGAAGGTTTTTTGTTTTGGATTTTTTTTTTTTTTGGTCTTCTACAACTTGATTGATAATACATGTACTATGCAGATACTAATTAAGAAATCTGGTGTGGTTATATTAATATCAGACAAAATAGATATCTAAAAGAGGAACAATGCCAGGGAAATAAATATATACTTCATCATAATAAAAAGGTCAATTTATTTGGATACTTTGGAAGTAAAGTGGTATTATCATAAAAATGTTTATTTATTTACTTATTTATTTCCCTATTTATTTAATGAGGGGAGGGGCAGAGGAGGAGGGAGAAGGGGAATCTTAAGCAAGCTCTACACCCAAAGAGGAGCCCAATCTCATGATCTAATGACCATGAGATCATGACCTGAGCTGAAATCGAGTTGGACACTTAACTGACTGAACCACTGGGGTGCCCCATCATAAAAATATTTAAATCACAGCAATGTATGCAAGATGTCAGTGATTCTTATACTCAATTAAAAAGACTTGGACTTTAATTAAAACTGCTATGAAGAAGTAAGTGATTTGAAAAGTAACTAGGGACATACGAGACCCCTATTCAATTTTCTTCAAAAGGTAAATCTCAGTAAAAGTTGTTAGAAAACAGCAGATGGATACAGGATTAAAATTGCTCTGGATTCCATGTCTGCTGGACCTGTACCTTCTATTTTCCAGAGGGTAATGACTGACACTTAGGGTTGTATAGGGGGGCATGAGTCCCCATAGTTTTAGAGTCGCTCAAAACCAAGATTTGGAAATTGAATTGACACATATAGTTGATGTCTTTTCCAGGCTTTCATTTTGTGGTTCTGTGACTATTTTTTGGTCATTATTTTTGGGGGTTTTTAAGGAGCTTTCATTACAAAATATCTATATTAATTTTGCTTTTCAATTATTTTGGTAATCTATATCAACAGTTTTATAAATTTTTTCACAAATTATAATTTTTTAAAGATTTTATTTATTTATTTGAGAGAGAGAGAACGCAAGTAGGCAAAGAGGCTGGCAGAGAAAGAAGGGGTAGCAGACTCCCTGCTGAGCAGAGAGCCCAATGCAAGACTTGATCCCAGGACCCTGAGATCATGACCTGAGCCGAAGGCAGAGATCTTAACCCATTGAACTGCCCAGGTGCCCCACAAATTTTAATTTTAAAAATATATTCTTCCAAAATAACAACTCATGCTTTTTTTTTCTTGCCTATGTAAGTGGAATTCTTTTCAAATTAAACATTATGGTTTCTAAATGATTATTTTTGGTTTAATGAATGCTTTTGATTTGTGTATGATGTATATCCAGAAATGGTGAATGATGCATAACTTCTTTGTTTGTTTGTTTGTTTCTTTCTTTCTTTTTTCCCTTCCTTCCTTCCTTCCTTCTTTTCTTCCTTCCTTCCTTCTTTTCTTCCTTCCTTCCTCCTTTCCTTTCCTTCCTTCCTTCCTTCCTCCCTTCCTTCCTTCCTTCCTTCTTTTTGATAGATTCCACATGTATACAAGTATATTGAGTAAATATTATTAAATTTACAGGTCAATGTATGATTTATAACTTTTCAACTATGTCAAGGTGGTATATTTTTAACTTAGTATATACTTTTGGTTGTTATTTTATTATTTCAGTATGCTTTTAAAAAATATAAAATAGTTGGATCATCTTTTCTCTTTTTCTACTCACAAAAATGATTTTTATAAGCTACAAACATTATGTAAAATTTTCTGAGATTTTATACTGTGTGCATGTGTTTAAAGACATTGGTTTCATATCAGCAGTGGAAGGAAGTATCAACAATAGCTTAATTTTAATATTTTCTCTTGAATTATTTTTAAAAATTGTCCTATATTTCATGTTCCCATTAGCTTTCAAGCTTATTTGTAGAAAGGTGTAAGAACACTTTTATAGTGTATTTATCTTACATTTTAATTTTTATTTTCTTTATTTATTCCTCCTTCTTTCCTTCCTTCCTTCCTTGCTTTCTTGCTTCTGCCCTTCCTTTCTTCCATCCTTCCTTCCTTCATCTCCTCTTTCTTTTCTTCTTGCTTATCTTTCTAAAAATGTGTCCAAAGTAAAATTCAAAGGTCTGTGCACTCAATTTCTGGAAACTGTGCAGAGAATGGGATCAGTGAATAGGTCAGTGGTACTCTGTATTTGACCATGGCTTAAGGGAACTAGCTGAAAATTACATCTTGGCTATTCTGGAAATATCAAGAAAGAGTGCAGGTAAAGTAGATACTGAACCAGAGAAAAAAGTATCACTAAATAATACATCAGGCTGTGTGCCTGACTTTTCTATATGCTAGTTCTTATCTTACACCTTTGTTCTTGGCAACCACCAGTACATTAAAAAAGACTTTAAAATAATTTAACACAAGTTAAATTAAAGTGATATAGACTTGATATTGAAAGTTAGAATATAGTTAAAAACAAGGATTGGCATGTACCCTAAAATGACTTGGTTGAAAATAAGGTCTTATCAAAAACATCCTTTAAAAATCTTCAGACAGCTCATTTATAACAATCTTCTCCAATTTTTTAGTTTCTATTTCTTTTGTTTGTAAAAGTGGTTTTCCACAAACAGCTGAGCCAAAGTAAGTTTCTGTCACCAGGTAAAAGACTGCTTGCTCAGTGCTATTGCCTCCAAAGAAGACTTTTTGGATGAGAATTAAGACCTTTTAAGTACTGCAAATATTAGGTTGAAGGGAAAATATAACTTGGTGTGTTGGCTGAATGAGAGCTAAATCTCAAATGGTCAATACCTCCTTACATGCTTTTTCACAGCTCTGGACTCTGGAAAAACTGAATGATTTCATATAAGCAATGGGAAACTTCTTAGTAAATCTAAAATATGGTCATGATTAATCTTAAGAACTGACAATTTATATGGTTGGAGCCTTTCCAGATTATTTTTTTAGTCTTCTAAGCCCCAATTTGATGAATTGATCACTGAGCCCCTTGAATATTTTGCTTCATCTCTTTCATCTTTTTAATTTGTTCTCATGGTTCTTTGCTTTTATAGGGTCTAATTGAAGAGTTTCTACAAAGAAAGCATAAGACTGATGCTCATGCCTTCAAAAGCTGCAATTTATGGAGATTCGTGGGAGAGGTAGATGATGCAAAAGAGATAAGAGACAGTTTTGCAGAGAATTTAGGAACAGAAAAACTCCTCATCTAGCATGTCACAATGAAGAGAGGAGAAAGAAAAAAACATTTTTGGGGGGCATAATAATATATGGAAAGTAGATGGTATAAGTGATAGAGACAGAAAGGATCCTACAGATGAATAAACATTCCATCTCCTGAGGGGCTATGATGGCTATAGATGTGAAGTTGTTTTCATTGAACACCATGAAAATATTCTGAAAGACTGATAAGTTTGGGAAGGAGAGAGAATAACAAAATTCTGTGAGCTATCATGATCATTTACACTCTTTCTTTGCCCGCTCTTGAATCTCAGTAACTAGTATCTAGATGGGATGGCTTGCAGAGCTTTATATGCAACTATTTTGACTTGATTTTGGGTATTTGTCTTAAACCTTTTCTTTTGAAAAATGATATTAAAATAATAATAAATAACCAAATACAAATGTTTCCAGTATACATGTATTAAATCATCTATTTTTATCTGACACCTATCTATTTTAACTCAAAATTTCTATTTTTTGTTATGCCCAGATTTTGAGATCCCCAAATACCACCAGGGAGCCGAGTCCGATGCAAAGGCAAAAGAGCCCTTTATTCAAGCTAGCTTGAGCTCTTTCCCACACTCACCGACACAGCGGCGTGGTGTAGAGAAAGAGACCGAGTTTCAAAGAGCACAACAGTTTTAGAGCGGCCAGTGGCCAATGAGATTGTAACACACAGAATGTTGCTTAGTAACTGTTTGAACTAGCCTATCACCCTGGCCAGAATTGGCGCGCAAGTTTCGCGGGCAAAAGGCGGAGTCTATATTTTTTACCCGGGCAGGAGTCCCTCGTTCCTATTGGCTAACCCAAACCCAACCCACAGGCGGTCTAGGCCAATTAGCTCAGGGGAAGGCTGAGCCACACTCAGACCCTCCCAGAGGCAGGTCCTATGGGGGTCACACACAAGAAGGCGGATGTAAACAAAACAAGCCAGCCCTGCTCTACTCTCTCATTTTTGACAATTCTAATCCTTTAAAACCAATTCTACACAGTACTTGCAAAAAATAAGCCTCATTTATTCCAGCAAATTCAGCTCTGGAGATTATTTGGCAATTCTTATTCCTCTGCTTAAAATTTTATTTCTTATAATAATTCTAGGTGTTCAACTCAAAGTCCAACTCTTAGTCTGTTCAAAAGACTATATTGGAAAAGCAATGCCTCAGAAAACGTTAGAAATTTTTGAAAAGCTTCCCAAGACTACCTCTCTTTTTTCTTTTGTTTGTGCTGCTGATAGATAACTTATTTAGAGATTGCGGGTGACAATGGAAGTCATCAAGAGGAAATTGGTGGTTCTTGGAGAGAGATAAAAACAGAGAATGTGAGGGTTTTTCTAAATGGTAGAAGAAAGGAGTGGAGTGTCAGTCACTAACTTTTGTAAAGATGTAAGGAAGTAACAGTGGAGAGGATCATGTGTAGTTGCTGGTCGGGCCATCTATTGATGAAAATACAAATAAAAGGAGAAGACCTTTGTATAAGCATTTCAATGTCTAATAATGAGAATGAATAGTCTACCTAAGAGAAGAATTATGGGTTTTAATCATAATTTGTGCATACATTTTTCAATGAATAGCAGTAAGATGGTTATAGCAAGCTGTTATTATTCTGAGTACAAATAAAAAATAATTGAAAAGAAGAATGTTAAGATGTTTACATTAAATTGATTGCTGAATTATAAAAATAAATATCTTTGGGGAAATATTTTGCTAGTGCTACAGCTTCCAGGGAAGTATATTTAGGTAAGCTTCAAGAGGTTTGGGGGACTGAAAATATTTTATGGGCAAGAGAATATAACCAGATATCTTGACTAGGCCAGCTTAAACTCAAATTGATCTGTTTGTGGAAATAGAAAACACTCTCACTGAAATGTTGTGGGCCATAGGAAGGGAAAAATAAAATAATAAAGTAAAACAAAATAAAATGAAATAACAAGGCAAATATATAAGAGGTTCTTGCTTGTCACGCAACAGAGCCATTGAGCTCAAAGTTCTTTTTAAATTTATTTTCTGAATCTAGAGATTATCCTTTTAAAAATAAAATCCATACATTTTGTAGCAAGTCTAAATGCTTTGTTTCCACAACTAAGATCATTAAAATTGTTTTTTGGGAAGACATGTAGTATAAAAATATTGGCTATTTTTCTAAGGACAACTTTCTGAATGAATAGCCTACCCCTCTACTATTACCTCCATTTATATGAAAATTTGCTGAAACTATTTATTGCAGAGCATCACTAGTTTTATTTAATAAGGAGAACTGCTACTCAGCTGCAACATATAAGGTTTTGTTTCATGAAGCAATTTCAGATTTAGGGAAAAAACTCATTAAAGATTTCAAGAGTGTATTGTGATAACAAACTAGAGAAGAAATCACCAGGTTTTACTGTTTGGAAAATTAGGGAGCAAGAATGATTGATGGAAGTCCCTATGGCCTTTAAAGATAAAACTAAGTTTGCATAAAACAAGGGTTATGCTGGTGGGTAGAAAAATAGCGATGCTATTACAAAGACAGGTGGATAACAAAGATATACAGCTCAGTATTACAATTCCAGAACAAAAGTTTCCCCAATACTTAACTCTTTTGTGGCTAAGAAAACTCAGAATTTGTTGTTCAAGAGCAATATTAAAGATGCTTGTGATTTTTTTTTTAATTGAGGGAATGAATAAAGGAAAAGTGGATTCCTGACTGGTAGAATTTAAGGAATGTACATAATCAGGATTTTTAAAAAGGTGATAATTCATGCTCCCAGTATCTATTCATTGTATGCAGAGCCAGTCTTAGGTTTTGTGGGATGCACATAGCACACAGAAAGGTTAGAGAGTTAAGAAGCATCACAAATGCAGGGTACCATATTCCCTTCTAACAATTCAACTCAGAAAGTTTCAGCATTGGAATTTTTATACAGAAAAGCTGTGAATTAAAGTAATTGGAAACTAAGCAATCTTCTAGCCTCATATTTTCATAACATGTGAACTAAGTAGATACATAAAGCAGACACAAGACTGAAGAAGGACGAGGGTCATCATCCCACATATAGTCAATTCAAATACAATGTTTTAAAGTGAGTCTTTTAGAAAAATGAATGCAATGGTATCAACCAAATTTTTCTTGCAATTCCTCATTGTTGGTTAAAAAAAAAAAGCTCATATGGTCTTCATGGATTTTGTACTACATGATAGAAGTTACTGGTAGCGGGAAACAGAAGGATACGTCTTGGATATTGACTCAGCTGATGCTGGACATGAAAATTCAGTTATTTTAAAGGTAAAGCTCATCAACTAGTCAATGCCCACAGTATCAATCATATCAGTGATCATGGCTTGTAGCTAGAGCTTACTCTTCCAGTGGATATTCCATAACTTCTTTTTTTTTTTTAAAGATTTTTATTCATTTATTTCACAGAGAGAGAGAGAGAGATCACGAGTAGGCAGAGAGGCAGGCAGAGAGAGAAGGGGAAGCAGGCTCCCCGCTGAGCAGAGAGCCCAGAACCCTGAGATCACGACCTGAGCCGAAGGCAGAGGCTTTAACCCACTGAGTCACCCAGGCACTCCGTATATTCCATAACTTCTATATAGGAATGTATTCACTATAATTCCACATCTCTCAGGACCTCTTTGCATTTTTAAAAAATCTTTGAGAATCCCAGAAGCTTTTATTTATGTCAGTTTTATTTATTGAATTTACTATACTCACACTACCACAACCTCTCCGTTGTACTGATAACATGGGTCACCATCTCTTTTGGCAATTATAGGTTGGGCTTTCCTTAGTTCAGACATCAGCAACATTTAAGTGAAAATATTTTTTTTACAGGCATTAGGCAATCATGGGCTATCAGGAGTTGACAAGAGCAGAAAGGAGAAATTTTGAAAATCAGGGTTTCATGATGTAGTAAGTGAAATATTTTGAAAAGCATCAATAAAACATCCATTATGATTAATTAGAATGATTTGGGAAGATTTTAATAATATCTGGAATATTTATTGAATAGGTAATATTAGAACTAGAAAAATGTGATTTAAAAATATCTTTTTATGACCATTCTCATCACTTGGGAATAGCCTTGTCAATATGGTTTTATGGGTTCTGTAAGGCTCCCGAAATATTTGCATGATACCCAGAGACAAACACTATTGCAGCTGCTAATACTACTACTACCACTTCTATTACTTTTACAATTAAACGACTAATAACAACTAACATTTACTGTCCACCCACTACCTGACACTCATTTTGTTAGAAACCATTGTTTTGCTCCACCATTACAAGGTATTCTTTCATTCCTCTTTTAGAGGAGAAGCTGAGCATCACACCCAAGAACACAGAACTAGTAAGGTTAGAGATGGAAGGAGCCCCTTGCTTCATGATTCTTCCTTCATCTCAGTGGAGTTCATTAGTGGAAAAAAAATGTTAGCGTTCAACTGTATGGTTTGTAGATATTGAGCATCTCCTTATTCATATGCTTAACTATTACACACGAAAAATAATAACTGCAACACAAATCAATACAAAAGGGTTTCTGAAAGTTTTGAATTATGCAATCTCTGGGAATCCTCTATGAAATGTAAACATAGATATGGAATCTTTGTAAAATCAATTTGAAATTCACTATACATGGAGGAAAAAGAAAAAAAGAAATTTATTTGTGCACATTTAAAAAATTCCACTGGAATAATGTGAGCATCATCTACTCCCACTAAATTAAGAATTTCCTAAAATGAGAGATACAGAATAATTCCTATATTTATCTCTATGTCTCTGTCTTATAATATTTGGGTGATTTTGCATCAAACATGTGGATAACAGTATTAGAAAAGTCAGCCATGTACCTAGAACCAAATCCAAAATAAAACCTATATGAAAATATACATTCATTTATTCACTTTGACTAAATGGTAATATATATATGTAACAAAATGTAAAACTTTTTAAATGAATGAAATCACATATACTTTTCACCATATGACTGAACCAGAACAATAAAATTTGAATGATTATTTTTAATATTAATGTTAAATCAAATCAAAACTATTTTATTAGTGAAAAAAGAGGCTAATCCATCCAAAGTATTTTAAAAATAACTGTGCATATTTATTGTATAGTTTTTATCATATGCTATTCTTTAGAAAAAGACAAATCTGGTTTTTAATCCTAATTCTCTATTTACTGACCAGACAAGGGTGGCAATTTACTTAACGTTTCTAAAAAAATCCTTAAGTTCATCGTCTATTAAAAGGAGGAGTCAATATCAGCACTTCAGGGTTATTGTAAGAATAAAATGAGTAGAAAAAGGATTTAATAGAGAGAAGATAATAGTGAATAAATTGTATTCATATTAATAGTAAACAAAGTAGCAACAATAGTGGAGGTTGTACCAGTGATAGAAGTAGTAGTGAGATATCATCATCAGAGTGAAAGTTATTATAATTTTACTATTGTTTTTGGCAAAATATAAAATGCATAAAAGAAATTTTGCTCATATTTTTCAGCCTGGTGTTTTGCATATTTTTTCTCTCTCTCTATATATATTGTTTGTCCTCTACTCTAAAAGTAAATTTTCACATTTAAAATTTTCTGTAATTGGATATGCATCTGGAAGTCAATGATATCTCAGTTTTATAATTGCAATTTTTTTCTTATAGTACATTGATTTAAAAACACCAAACCGATCACTTTAAGAGGAGGAGCAAGATGGCGGGAAGTAGGAGGTTGAGATAGAGTCGGATTCCAGAAGTTCATCTAGATAGTTATTAAATCATTCTAAAGCCAGCATACTCAACAGGAGAGAAAAGAGAGGAAGAAGAGCAATCCTGGGAGCAGAAAATCGACTACTTTCCGAAAGGTAGGACGTTTGGAAAAGTGATTCCAAAGTGAAGGGAAGAGAGACCATGGGGGGAGGGGCCAGCTCCCTGCAGCCACAGAGCCCCAGAGCACAAAATCTGAACTTTTAGAGTCTGCTCCGCTGAGGGACATCCCTCCAGAGGCTAAGCCGGAGGTTTAGCCCTCACAGAAACAAAGTAGTTTCAGGACCCGCGAGGTTACAAAGAGACCGGGGTGTCTGAGTGCGGCAGAGCTCCCAGATATCAGGGCGGCAGCAGAGAAAGAACCGCACAGTGCGTTTTCAACTGGGGCTTACCCTAGACCATGGCCGCGGCCCTTCCAGCGGGGACCACATAAGGCATTCCAGAGAGACTCCCTCCTTCCTCCTCAGGGAGGAGCAGTGCGGGAGCACGCAGCAGGAATCTGCTGGGTCTGGAGACTCCAGAAGGGGCCGCACGCCAGAGATAGAAACAAGCCGCCATCAGTGGCTGAGCTCAGAGCCTGGGCAGGGACCCGGGAGACGGGAGTGATTGACTGCTTTCCTCTGATGGTGCACTGAGCAGCAGGGACTCCAGCGCCCAGGGACTCCAGCACTCAGCTCCTCTGGCTGGAGACTGGGAGCTGCCATTTGCATTTCTGGCCTCCAGGGCAGTACGGAAAGCGCTAAGGGAACAAAAACTCCAGAGAGCGAACCTGAGCGAATTGCTGGGCCCCTCTCTGGGCAAGGGCGGAGCAATTCCACCTCAGGCAAAGACATCTGAGAAACAAATTGTAAAGGCTCCTCCCCAGAAGATCAGTGAGTATATCCAGCGAAACCCAAGTTCATCAATCAGTGAGAACTGTAGAACTCCAGAGTACTTTTTTTTCTCACTCATCTATTCTTAGCTCAATAAAATGACAAGGTGGAAAAACTCACCACAAAAAAAAGAACAAGAGACAGTACTGACGGCTAGAGACCTAGTTAATACAGATATCAGTAATATGTCGGAAATAGAGTTCAAAATGACAGTTTTCAAGGTGCTAGTAGGGCTCAAAAAAAGCATGGAAGAGATCAAAGAATCCCTTTCGGGAGAAATAAAATCCTTTTTGGGAGAAATAAAAGAAATAAAATCTAACCAAGATGAAATCAAAAAAGCTATTAATGAAGTTCAAACAAAAATGGAGGCTCTTAATGCTAGAATAAATGAGACAGAAGAAAGAATTAGCAACATAGAAGACCAAATGACGAAGAATAAAGAAGCTGAGAAAAAGAGAGACAAACAACTATTGGACCATGAGGGAAGAATTCAAGACATAAGCGATACCATAAGATGCAACAATATTAGAATAATTGGGATTCCAGAAGAAGAAGAAAGAGAGAAAGGGGTGGAAGGTATAGTGGAACAAATTGTTGTAGAGAATTTCCCTAATCTGCTAAGGGGAACAAGCATCAAAATCCAAGAGGCACAGAGAACCCCCCTCAAAATCAATAAAAATATGTCTACATCCCGTCATCTAATAGTAAAACTTACAAGTCTCAGTGACAAAAAGAAAATCCTGAAAGCAGCTCGAGACAAGAAACCGGTAACATACAGAGGCAGGAATGTTAGATTGGCAGCAGACCTATCCACAGAGACCTGGCAGGCCAGAAAGGACTAGCATGATATATTCAGAGCCCTAAATGAGAAAAATATGCAGCCAAGAATACTATACCCAGCTAGGCTGTCACTGAAAATAGATGGAGAGGTAAAAAGCTTCCAGGGCAAACAAAAACTAAAGGAATTTGCAAACGTCTAACCAGCCTTACAGAAAATATTGAAAGGGGTCCTCTAAGCAAGGAGAGAGCCTAAAACGAACAGAGACCAGAAAAGAGGAGAGACAATATACAGTTAACAGTCACCATACAGGCAATGCAATGGCACTAAATTCATATCTGTCAATAGTTACCCTGAATGTAAATGGGCTCAATGCCCCAATCAAAAGACACAGAGTATCAGAATGGATAAAAAAACAAGACCCATCGATATGCTGTCTACAAGAAACTCATCTTAG
>CM052810.1:18908946-18974059 GCA_028533885.1 Nasua narica
CATGGATGGAACTAGAAGGTATTATGCTAAGCGAAATAAGTCAGTCAGAGAAAGACAATTATCACATGATTGCTCTGATATGAAGAATTTGAGAGGCAGGGCAGAGGGCTATCGGGGGGTGGGGAAGAGAAATGAAACAAGATGGGATGGGGAAGGAGACAAACCACAAGAGACTCCTAAACTCACGAAACAAACTAAGGGTTGCTGGGAGGTGGGGGGGGGGGTAGGGATATGGACATTGGGAGGGTATGTGCTCTGGCAAATGCTGTGAAATGTGTAAGCCTGATGATTCACAGACATGTACCCTGGGGTAAGTAATACATTATATGTTAATAAAAAATTAAAAAAAAAACACCAAACCTTGAAATATTACACATATTTTGAAGTAGAGTTTTCAATCTTTTCTTCATTTGACATTTCAGTAAAAGTCTCCTAAAATATACATTTTAAGCATGATATATTACAAGTTTTTACCATATGTATTTATAGCTGTTCCTAATGTTGGATATTCAATTAATTTTTTTCACTTTTATGTATAAAGCTGCCTTAAACATCAATTTGCATAGATCTAAATGAACATTTCTTCTTTCGTTCCTCTGTAGATCTATCAGTGCAGTTTCATTGTCAGATGATAGAAATATGTTTCTTATTTGTAGTTTTTTTTTTAGTTTGCTTCTAATCAAAATTTTTAATTTCAAAACACATGTATGTGCATTTTAAAAAATAAACAAGATACATTAAGTAAAAAGATAATTCATTTATCAATTATTTATGGTTAAGAACACCTGCATCTTTAAAAAAATGATCATCTGCATATTTATAACTAACAGTTCTTTTGTTTTCATTAATTTGCTAAATAATACATTTTTTCAAGTTTTTAGTTAAATTCCAGTTAACATAAAGAGTCAATATTGGTTTCAGGTGTACAATTCAATGATTACTTACATATAATACTCAGTGCTCTTCACAAGTGCCCTCCTTAGTCCCCATTATCTATTAGTCTTATATTTTTAACTTAATAGTGCTTTTACAAGTAGGAATTTCAACTTTACAAGTGTCATACTGTATTTTAATTGCATCTTAATATATGTAACCTATTATATATATTTAGTTTTATGTTTAATAAATTTAACCAGAAAAAATTAAATCCTGCTGACAAAGCAGGGTATTATGTAGGAGACAAGTAATTGTGGAAGAAACTATTACCCTGTCCCAGCCCAAGACAGTTTATTGAACTAGAGTGTCGTTCAGAGTCTGTGAGGTGACTTATCAGCCTTACGTTTAGTGAGAAAAGTATGCATATGAGTTTGGGTGTGTATGCTTGTTTTAAAATCAAGCCAATATAGCTAGTAACTGTGTCCTTGCAGGAAATAATCTTTTTTTTCAAGTTTTGACTTCATAGTCATTCAAAACTCAACTTGGTTTTGTGTTTAATTATGGGTATTACAGTCTTTCTCTGTATTTGAGTCTTCACAGGAACTTTTCAAAGTCCTACTGTGTATTAGAAAAATCTTCCATTTAATCGGTGTATCTTGAAAATTGGTTTTATATTAGTGTGAAGAATCTAAAACAAGATTTTATTTTGTATTAGTATTGAGATAATTATGTAAATCTAATTTCAGTGCAGGATAAGAAACATAACATTATTTCTACTGTGGAGACATTAACAAATGAAGCCATTCTCTATGGCTTTACTGATAAACATAGGGATGTCGCTGATCTTAGACTCATTTTATAATTATTATTTTAATAAAATTCTGTGAAATATGAAAGTAGGTATCCTTAAGGCACTTTTATAATTTCTGTGAGTTTATTTAAATTCTCATGAATCTTAATGCTTAATAGTTTCTTTGAATGATCTATGATTTACTATCGCAGTTTACAAATTGCTTGTTATTACTTCCCTAGGGTATGGCTGTCCTGAATATCACATAGAAAGATAATATTAGTTTTATTTTAATTTGTGAGTGACTTGTTTCATATACTACAATACAGAATTAAATCAAAATAATTTATGAAACAGTAATAATAAATCCAGCATATACAATTGATTCCAATTTAAAGCAATTGACAAATAGGGACTCTAATGCATTCATTGCATTTCTTGAATCTTTTACATGCGTTTGGTAAATTCATTAAGCATATGGCACAATAAGTACAAAAACTTTAAATGATACGGGCGCCTGGGTGGCTCAGTGGGTTAAATCCTCTGCCTTAGGCTCAGGTCATGATCTCAGGGTCCTGGGATGAGCTCTGCATCTGGCTCTCTGCTCAGCAGGGAGCCTGCTTGCCTTCTCCCTCTGCCTGCCTCTCTGCCTGCTTGTGATCTCTCTCTCTCTGTCAAATAAAATCTTTAAAAAAATTAATTAAATGATAAATTTACCATACCACATGGTTTGGGAAATTTTTCCTCAAGGAAATAGTACATCAGTGCACAGCTCTTTCCAGATAAATATCTGTTCTTAAACAATCAAGTGCAATTCATTCAAATGAACACATTAATAAATGGTGGGATATATTATAAGTACAGCCTTCATTTTGATAACTCTTTAAAATAAAAAGAAAACAACAAAAATTATTGGTTAATTCCAGTGCTGACTGGGATCAAGTACAATTTGCATCATCATTCTTAAATTTCTTAAACTGAAAATCAGGATATTCTTCCCAGAACCAGATAACTGAGATTATGTGGAATTAATTTATATTTTATTCAATCACTCGGTAAATTTCTTTTGAACCCTTATGTGTGTAGATCACTGCTCAATGCCAAGGGTACATAGACATTAATAAAATACTCCTCCTATCTTTGTGTATCTTACAATACAGTTTGGAAGAACAAACTTAATGCAAGAGCTAATTATTATACAATATACACCCCATCTCATATAGCAAAAGTGCAGGAATATTCTAAAGAATTCCAAGGGTTAATCACTACCTAGGAATCAGAAATGTTATATGAGACACATAAGTTAAACTGTATTTTGAAAATTAATGAAAAGAAGACAGAAGTCCTTTAGACATGAAATGTAATGAAGCGGCTCTTGCCTATTCTTACATGGACTCGATCACTGAATGACAGTTTATTTTACTAAATTACACCTTATGCGGGACAAATTGTCATTCCCCTAGTGACTTGACGAGCAAAGTACACAGCGTTATACACAGCTATAACGAGAGAGGAAACATTATTCTTTAAGGTATTAATAATCCCTGTAATTCTCAAAGCTTAATTTTTAAATTAAAGTGGAATATTTATTAGCTTGTTCTAACTGTGCAAGCCTCTGTGAGATAACCAAAGCAATTTTAGGTAATCCTGTGAATTATTCAAGGCCAATTTTAAAGATGTAAAAACTGAGGCCGCCGAGACCTTGGTCTGAATAACTTTTGAGCACAAGCTTGGGAATTCAGTCTGGGTATTTTGACTCCTATTTTAATTTCTCTTTTTACTGTACCACGTTGCCTCTTATAAATAGGTTTAGCATTTGGATACTATGTTCTGTTATTAAAGCAGCTCACCACCCATCTTTTATATGAGGTAGAAAATAGGTTTAAGCCTCTCCAGGGGAGTTCTTAACCTGGAAAGGAAGGAAATGCATCACAGGTGAAAGACAGCAGAACAATGTGACCTGCTGCTAATTTGCAGTGGTATTCATTTGGGTGGGATTTGACATTTCTGGGTAGACGTATATTTGTGATTGATATTTCATTCTTTAAAGCACAGCCTTTAAAACAGCTGTGAAATGTCAAGTTATTAATTTACACATTGCAAAATGTAGTGTTAGGAAACCGATTTACATCTTTCCAAATTCAACCCCAGGGATGCCAGGGATACTTTTTGAGATCAGCACATCATGAAGAAGATTATCCTTATCAGCATAACTCTAAATATTGTTTCTCAACTTTCAGCTCTGCATATAGGCAAAGAGATGAGATGTGTGTTTTGGTCCAGCCATGGGAGATGCATTTCAAATGGGAAGAGGTAATATTTTGCAAGATGGGACATGAGGGGTGGGGCATTTTCCTTCTCATCATTTTGTGTTTTTGTTTTTGAGTTATTTTATATCACCTTGGGTGTACAGGGCTGACAGTACAATGGATTCTTGCTCACTGTAGTAAAATTATTTCATCCTAAATAACATGCAAAGTCTATGTTACAGGTTGTCTCCCTGTAATATTTTCTTTGATTTTTTTCCTACAGTGTAGATGCAAACCTCAATAGTGAGCAGTATTGTCTAGTTGTGCCTTGGGCATGCATTTTAAAATATATAAGACACTTTCCTAATAAACTTTTGAGAGCAAATCCATGTATTAAATACTCAAATTCTACTGGAAATAACACTTGGAAACTGCATTAGATTTGAATGAATTTTTAATCACTGGCTCCCATTTTTTTTTAATTTTAGAGGATTATATTAGTTGGACATTCTTTTTATATTAAACATAATATTTAAATAAACTTTGCAATTTATTCATCAAGAAGGCTAAAACAAAAAAGTAAAGGTGGTCTTCTTTTCCTTAAAGATATCACTTATCACATGCCTGACTGACATTTTAATTGGACAAGGACCAAAATATTTGTTCAGAAACATATTTACATATTTCACATATGCTAGCTACTTATTGAGCAATTTGAATCTTCATAAGAAAATGGAATTTTATGACAGAGATAAAAAGATAGAAAAAATCTAATCTGTACTATGTGATAGAAAGATTAACTGAATGATGCTAAATTCATAAAAAATTAATATACTGATAGTGATGTTATTAAGTTGGATAAGTAAAATGATAACTACAAAATGTAACTTTTTTAAAGATTTTATTTATTTACTTGAGAAAGAGAATGATCAAGAAAGAGAGAGAGAACACAAATAGGAGCAGGGGCAGAGGGAGAAGCAGACTTCCTTGCTGTGCAGGGAGTCCAAGACACTGTGTTGCATCCCAGGACCTTGAGCTTAACCAAGTGAGCCACCCAGGTGACCTGATAACTACGAAATATAATTTAAAGAGAATATTAAAATATTTTCTCTACAGTACCTTAATATCAGTAGCATCAATTGGGTCACTAAAGGTTATAAATGTATCCCACAATGACTGAGGTTTTTCTAAGATCTGCTTTTTAAAAATCAATGTATCTTCACATTTTACTGAAACATAATAACAGTAATATTTTACTCAATGATGGATAAGTTCGCTGACAATTATTTAAAAACAATTAATTTGAAGTTACTTAAATTATCAACAAGTGAAAATATTCTCCATAATCAGAACTAGCCTGACATCATGTCCCCTTGCCATCCCAGACCTGCCTCCATTATCAAATCAAATGCATACTTATCACGGCTTTCCTGGTGGTGTTTAAAGACAATGTAGAACATCAATATCTGATATATTTTCTAAAATCTTCACCCAGAAAATAACAAAAGACTATAAATTTATCAATTAGTGAAGTCATAGCAACATTAGGTAAAAACTTCATCCATGTTAGATTAAAAACAGATCTATCTTCTTATTTGAAACATAATAATATTGGTTAAACTTACATTTACTGAACATTTATCAAGTACCAGACAATGTGCCACATTCCTTCTTTGAAAACTTTGAAACCATCTATGTAGTAATTACTATGTTGTTTTACAAAAATGAAAAATTCTTATGCAAGTATTGTTCCTTTCCTAAGTTCACAGAGGTAGAAAGGGTAAGGCTAGTATCAAATCTGCTCTGTCAATATACTCTAGAGTAGAAGTTCAGAAACACCGTGGCTCCAACATCATCAGCATGAGGAAAGGATTTTCTCCAGAGGTGAGGAGTGAAATGTTCAAATTTCCATCAATAGCTGATGTTACCCATTTGTTCAATAGTAATAATTTCCCTTACTCCTATCTTGAGAAAACTTATGAAAATTATACAATTTAGTGTACTCTCTTGTTCCGATAACCCATATGGGTTGAAATAATAATCCAATAAATCACCAACTTTAAAACGTCTGTATTGGCTTACATCATCAGCTAGTGGAATAGCAGAGTTGACAGGCAACTAGGACAGTATATTTTTGCCAAAAAGCTTTACAGATAGAAGAAAAATAAAGTCAAGGATGCAAAAAAAAAATAAATAAATAAAAGTTATGTTTCATGTTGATGATTCTATCTTGTGTTAGTTAAAGTAATAAAGTGCTTCTAATATTTCCCATTTTATCATATAAATTTTGTGAAAAAAAATCTGTGTCACTAATGGAAAGTGATATAGACATTTAAAAAAAGTAAAAAGGGGAAAGTATAGTAACAAAATAAAATAGCCACACTCTAAGTGATAACTCTAATATTTTGTTTTAGTTCCTTCCAAGTTTTTATTTTTCTGCAAATATCACTCACAGCATGATCATGTCTACATAAGCAAATATTACATAAAATATATCAGCAAAAATTAAAGTTTTTGGTATGTCTTAAGAGCTGCATATATCTTAATTTAATCCTCAAAACAATCTAATTGATTAGGAATAATTAATTCCTCTAGTTTATTAACAGAACATAAAGCACAAGTTCTTTTTCCTTACAAATTTTATTTCTTTCCATTTTTTAATGTGAATACATTTAATTTTAGCATTAATTTTGGCTAAGTAAGGTAACTTAATAATATTTATTTCTTTTTACTTCTAACCTCTCATAAAACCAACAGAACTGACCCAGATAATATAAAACAAGAAATTTCAAATAATTTGTAATGTATATACTCAAGTAATACCAATTTATACCAAATTATCAATTGACGTTAGCAAGTTTGCAGGATTCCAGATCGGTATTACACAAATATTCTAGTTCTATATATTTAACAACAGAAATCCGAGAAACTAAAATAAATAATACTATTTCAGTAGCCTCAAATACCCAAGAATGAATTTTCAACATATGTGGAAGACATTAAAGAAGTTCTAAATAAGTGGAAGGAAGTACCGTATTCTTAACTTGTAAGACAGTATTTCTAAGACATCACCAATTGACCTATAGAATCGTTGTAATCACAGTAAAAAATCCCAACAACATGTATGGTGTAGGAGAATGGTCAAGTTTCATTCTTCTAGATGTAACTGTCCAATTTTCCCAGCACCGTTTATTGAAGAGACTGTCTTTTTTCCACTGGATGTTTTTTCCTGCTTTGTCAAAGATTATTTGACCATAGAGTTGCAGGTCCATATCTGGGCTTTCTTTTCTGTTCCACTGGTCTATGTGTCTGTTTTTGTGCCAGTACCATGCTGTCTTGATGATCACAGCTTTGTTGTAAAGCTTGAAATCAGGCAATGTGATGCCCCCAGCTTTGTTTTTCTTTTTCAACATTTCCTTAGCAATTCCGGGTCTTTTCTTGCTCCACACAAATTTTAGGATTGTTTGTTCCAGCCCTTTGAAAAAAAACAGTGGAATTTTGATTGAGATGGCATTGAAAGTATAGATTGCTCTGGGCAGTATAGACATTTTAATTAACAATGTTTATTCTTCTCATCCATAAGCATGGAATGCTTTTCCACCTTCCTGTGTCTTCAATTTCTTTCATGAGTGTTCTGTAGTTCCTTGAGTACAGATCCTTTACCTCTTTGGTTAGGTTTATTCCCAGGTATCTTATGGTTCTTGGTGCTACAGTAAATGGAATTGATTCTCTAATTTCCCTTTCCATATTTTCATTGTTAGTGTATAAGAAAGCAACTGATTTCTGTGCATTGATTTTGTATTTGGGGAAAAAAAATCCCAACATGTTTGTTATGAATATTAATGAACAATTTCTAATATTTATATGAAAGTATAAAAGACAAAAAACTACAAAATCAATTTGGAAAAGTGAAGCTGAAAGATTTTCTCTCTCTCTCTCTCTCTCTCAGAATATATATATACACATATATGTGTAAACTAGAAGTAAATAACATAATAATAGTATTGGCTCAAGCATAGAAAAATAGATTCCAGGGGTGTCTGGGTGGTTCAGTGGGTTAAGCCTCTGCCTTTGGCTCAGGTCATGATCTCAGGGTCTTGGGATCAAGCCCTGTATCAGGCTCTCTGCTCAGCAGGGAGCCTACTTCCCCCTTTCCTTCTGCCTGCCTATCTGCCTACTTGTGATCTCTCTCTCTCTGTTAAATAAATAAATAAAATCTTTGAAAAAAAAAAAGAAAAATAGATTACAATGGACAAATGTGATAAAGATAATATAAAGGCAAAGAAGTCATATACAAACAAATATGTATTATTCTCTGCTATTTAAATACAATTTGAAAACAGGCTAAATTAATCTATGATTAAACTAACACCAAGGATTGAATTGTCAAATCAGTCACACAAATCTGAGCTCTTACAAAAAATTAAACTTTGCTATAAATACAAGTATATAGGCAATCAATAGTCTCAGAAAAAGCCTAAACAGATAGTCTGGCATATCAAGAGTGGCTCCCCAGACCATTTCTCTCGATATCAAACCTGACCATCTGGCCTAGAATAACAGGTGACGCCTTCACCTGTGGGTCATGGTTTTAAAATATCCACAGTAGAAAAGCATTTAGTCTATGAATTATCTCTATTGCATATAATTGTTCATGGGTCATTTTTTCAGGAGTCATGACTCACTAACTCATAGATTCTGGACTTTTTACCTATATAATTCTTTTTAATTTAATTTGATTTTTTTCAGTGTTCCAAGATTCATTGTTCATGCACCACACTCAGTGCTCCATGCAATACATGTCCTCCTCAATACCCACCACCAGGCCCACCCAACCCTGCACCCTCTTCCCTCCAAAACCTTCAGTTTGTTTCTCAGAGTCCACAGTCTCTCATGTTTTGTGTCCCTCTCTGATTTCCCCAATTCACCCTTCCTTTCCTTCTCCCAATGTCCTCCATGTTTTTCCTTATGCTCAAACATAAGTGAAACCATATGATAATTAACTCTCTCTGCTTGACTTATTTCATTCAGCATAATCTCTTCCAGTCCTGTCCATGTTGATACAAAAGTTGGGTATTCTTCCTTTCTGATGGAGGAATAATATTCCATTGTATATACGGACCATATCTTCTTCATTCATTCGTCTGTTGAAGGTATCTTGGGTCTTTCCACAGTTTGGCAATTGTGGCTTTTGCTGCTATGAACATTAGGGTACATGTGGCCCTTCTTTTCACTACATCTGTATCTTTGGGTTAAATACCCAGTAGTGCAATTGCAGGGTTGTAGGGTAGCTCTACCTGATTTCAAGCTTTATTACAAAGCTATGATCACCACTGGCACAAAAACAGACACATGGACCAGTGGAACAGAGTAGGGAGCCCAGATATGGACCTATGGTCAAATAATCTTTGCCAAAGCAGGAAAAAATATCCAGTGGAAAAAAGACAGTCTCTTCAATAAATGGTTTTGGGGAAATTGGACAGCTAATATAGAAGAATGAAACTTGACCATTCTTTTACACCATACACGGAGATAAACTTGAAATGGATAAAAGATCTCAATGTGAGCAGGAATCTATCAAAATCCTAGAGGAGAACATAGGCAGTAACCTCTTTGACATTGGCCACAGCAACTTCTTTCAGGACATGTCTCCAAAGGCAAAGGAACCAAAAGCAAAATTGAACTTTTGGGACTTCATCAAGATAAAAAGCTTCTGCACACAAAGGAAACAGTCAACCAAACAAACAGGCAACCCACAGAATGGGAGAAGATATTCACAAATGACACTACAGACAAAGGTCTGATATCCAAGATCTATAAAGAACTCCTTAAACTCAACACTCACAAAACATATAATCACATCAAGAAATGGCCAGAAGACATTAACAGACACTTCTCCAAAGAAGACACACAAATGGCTAACAGACACATGAAAAAATATTTTCATCATCATTAGCCATCAGGGAGATTCAAATCAAAACCACATTGAGATATCACTTTACACCAGTTAGAATGGCCAAAGTCAACAAGACAGTAAACAACAAATATTGGAGAGGACATGGAGAAATGGGAACCCTCTTACACTGTTGATAGGAATGCAAGTTGGTGCGGCCACTTTGGAAAACATTGTAGAGATTCCTATATATAGATCTTAATCAGGGACATCCTTTTTAAAGCAGTCCATAGATAAGTATTCTTCTCTTAGCCAATTTTTCTGGAAGTTCAGTTATCATTTTGAAAAGGAGATTATGTCCACAAATCTGAATCAATTCAGTATAACTTTATGATCTAAATAAAATATATTTCTTTCTGTTCTCGGTCTCCTTGTATTCTACAAATTTTAAACATTCTTCTGATTGTTATAAAATTAAAATTTATATGCATTGCTTTCCTGCTTAAAAATTTTTTTATGGCAGCAAAGAAGAAATAGATATATGAGAGCAAAAAAAAAAAAAACTGGTTATGCTTGGCCAATGGGTACAAAGAAAATTATGTGGTATCTACTTAGCTATATTAAAACAAATGAAAAAAATCCTTATGATACTCCTTTTATGATTTAATAACTTATTAAACCAAGCTTTATGTTTTGTATGATTTGGTACATTATCCATTATCCACTACTTTATGTTATCTATCAGGGGACTCAATCATTTCTCTGTTTTGTCTTTAGAACTTTTTAATAAAATAGATCTTTCAATATAGTATTTTTTAAAAATCACTTTATTAAAATATCCAAATATGCCATGGAATAACACAGACAAGACAAGACTAAGAGACAGAATCATGAGGAATCAGGGACATCTGTTCTTACTGGCTAAACTCTACCACATGCACTCATCCACATTACATGAGAGGGACAAAGTGACAGTTTTAGATTTATTATTTCATGTGTTATTACATGATTCTATATCTATACTCATCCAGATATTTTTCCCTATTTAATTTATATAAATTATAAATATAACATAAATTATATATAAACATAATTTGATTTATATGAATATCTCTATTTGATTTATATAAATATAATTTTATAAATGACTTATAAATTTTGTATCTTGTGGCATAGACTACTCACTTGTGCCATTTTTTCTTCCACTGTTTTCCCCTTATTCTATTAACTTTTCAATAACAGTGATTATTTTACAGCTATCTTCATATTCTTAGCTCTATGATTATTCATGCATAATATATCTTTCACCAAATTTTGGGTAAGATATTTATATATATAATATGTTCTTTTAAAAATAGTTGTCAAGAAAAAAATGTAATTCCAAATATGTAAAAGAAGGCACAGAAGGCTTTCACAGCAAATCTATATGAGTTTTAAAATATATTGAGCACACAGGGTGCCTAGGTGGCACATTTGATTAAGCAACCAACTCTTGGTTTCCAATCAGGTTATGGTCTTGGGGTCAAGGGATTGAGCCTGGCTTGGGCTCCACACTCAATGTGGAGTCTGCTTGTGGTTCTCTCTCCTTCTCCCTCTGCCCCTCATGCTTTTGCTCTTTCACTCTCTAAAATAAATGAATAGGGCATCTGGGTGGATCAGTCAGTTAAGCATCTGCCCTCAGCTCAGGTCATAATACCAGAATCCTGGGATCGACTCCCTCTTTGGGCTACCTGTTCTGCAAGAAGTCTGCTTCTCCTTCTGCCCCTTCCCCCACTCGTTCTCTCTCTATCTCTCAAATAAATAAATAAATAAATAAATAAATAAATAAATAAATAAAATCTTTAAAAAAAACAAAATAAATTAATAAATCTTTAAAAAAATAGAGAGCACACATGAAAGTTAATTTGTGTAATAAGTACAACATATTCAGGGGCACCTGGGCAGTCAATTAAGCCTCTGACTCTTGGTTTCTGTTCAGGCCTTCACCTCTCTTGAGATCAAGCCCCCCACCCGTACCCCCTCACACTCTCAGCAGGGAGTCTGCTTAAAGACTCTCTGCTTTCCCCCTCCACATGCACACTCTGTCTAATATATAAATAAAGCTTTAAAAAACAAACAAAAAAAAACCAACACATGCAAACATTAATCTAATTGTCTTTAGAAAATGAAATTATCAGAAGAAATGTACTTAGTAATACTAAACGTGTTTGTCTTTTCTCTAAAGAAAGTGAAAACATCACCTCATTTTTAAGGTATTGGAAATTGTATGAAGTGCAATCTGGTTATGTGAAATCAAACAATATTTTTCTTGATTTAGAATATTCATATTTATTGATGTTATGCCAATGGTTATAATTGAATGACATTTTATAAGGAATGCTGTGGATCATTAAGGAAACATATACTCAGTTCTTAAAATGAATTAAATTTTCAAAAATCTATTTTTTTAAAATTTAATTTCATTTTTTGGGTGTTCCAAGATTCATTGTTCATGCACCACACCCAGTGCTCCATGCAATACATGCCCTCCTCAATACCCACCACCAGGCTCACCCAACCCTCCACCCTCACTCCTCCAAAACCTGTTTGTTTCTCAGAGTCCACAATTTCTCATGTTTTGTCTCCCCTTCTGATTTCCCTCAATTCGCCCTTCCTTTCCTTCTCCCAATGTCCTCCATGTTTTTCCTTATGCTCCACATGTAAGTGAAACCATATGATAATTGACTCTGCTTGACTTATTTCACTCAGCATAATCTCTTCTAGTCCTGTCCATGTTGATACAAAAGTTGGATATTCCTCCTTTCTGATGGAGGCATAATATTCCATTGTATATATGGACCAATCTTCTTTATCCATTCGTCTGTTGAAGGGCATCTTGGCTCCTTTCATAGTTTGGCGATTGTGGCCATTGCTGTTATGAACATTGGGGTAGATGTGGCCCTTCTTTTCACTACATCTGTATCTTTAGGATAAATACCCAGTAGTGTAATTGCAGGATCATAGGGTAGCTCTATTTTTAATTACTTGAGGAATCTCCACACTGTTTTCCAAAGTGGCTGCAACAACTTGCATTCCCACCAACAGTGGAAGAGGGTTCCCCTTTCTCCACATCCTTTCCAACATCTGTTGTTTACTGTCTTGTTGATTTTGGCCATTCTAACAGGTCTATTTCTGAACAAACATAATAGAGGTCCTTAAGTTTTTTCTAGGTGAATATGTATAATAAGGGTAAATGTATTTGGATTATGGTTCATTGGTCAAATTTTGGGACCTCTTTGCATGTCTACCTGCAATCTTATTACATGGTGCAATGGAATGGACAGAAACCTATGGGGCAGGATATTAAAGCCTCTTGCATTTCATTGGAGGAGGTCATTGAGGGGAACTGATGGCCAGTGGAGCTTTGAGCTGGGCCTGGACAATCAGAGGCTTCTCATTCCCTCCTCTGTCCTTGGAATGTACTTTCAGCTAACCATTCCTATAGCTGAAGCCATTTTCAAGGACATAGCCTTGAGAGAGTAGTGGATTGTTGCAGCCATCTGGAGTAAATATGTGACTGAACCTAGTTAAGACCTCTATAAAAACTTTAAAGATTCTGGCAGGTAGATATGGAGATATAGTTGTCTTGTAGCCAACCAAGAGAAGCCTCCTTATAACCCTCCTATGTAAGTTCCCTTGCTTATTAAAACTGCCACCTACCAACCTTGATTGGTTTGCGTCTTTCTTTAGTCTCTCCTTGCCTCCATGTACAGGGGTTCAGTTTCATATTTCACCCAGAAAGCTCCTGAGGTTACAAATCAACATACTACCAAGGATTTGGTGTCCATTGTTTAAGTGGGACAATATTCCTCTCTTCCCATTTTCTTTTTTTTTTTTAAAGATTTTATTTATTTATTTATTAGGAAAGAGAGAGAGTGAGAGAGAGCATGAGAAGGGAGAAGGTCAGAGTGAGAAGCGGACTCCCCATGGAGCCGGGAGTCCGATGTGGGACTCCATCCGGGGACTCCGGGATCATGACCTGAGCCGAAGGCAGTCGCTCAACCAACTGCGCCACCCAGGCACCCTCTCTTCCCATTTTCATACCAACTCCTCTACCTCAAATAACTAATTCTGTATTTATAGATGTATTCATTTTATTATTTATCAATAAATAGTGATAAATACTTGGAACACTTATTGGAAGTGAAATATCTAGATGACATTGTAAAAATTGCCTTTTGCAAAATGTTAAAGCATAAAATATTTATAGAATACCTTATGGTTATTCATTTGTATTCCTGAAAACACTAAATTAATCATGACTTTGTTTTCCTTTTAATGTGCAGTTGTAGTTGATCTGCTAAATTTTTCTTCAAGAACTTTGCATGTGGGGCGCCTGGGTGGCTCAGTGGGTTAAAGCTTCTGCCTTCGACTCAGGTCATGATCTCAGGGTCCTGGGATCCAGCCTTGCATCATGCTCTCTGATCAGCAGGGAGCCTGCTTCCTCCTCTCTGCCTGCCTCTCTGCCTACTTGTGATCTCTCTCTCTCTCTCTGCCAAATAAATAAATAATATCTTTTAAAAAAAAGAACTTTGCATGTGCATTTATGCTTAAAATTAGGCTGTGAATATTGTGCAGTATTTCTGTTTGAGATTATTTTATAAACTAAATTTCTATGCTTTTGAACAAGTTGGTGAATATATGAAAGAGATTTTTAATTTCCTACTGATTGGAGGAAACTCTTAAGATTATTTATGATTGCTATCTTTCTTATGAGATATGTATCCACTGTTTGAATTTATATATCATCTTAATTTAGGCTTCAAATTTCAAATAGTTGTTACTTTTTTTCTTGAGAGAGATTGAGACTATGAGAAGGGAGGGGCAGAGGGAGAAGGAAGGGGTAGAGGGAGAAGGAGAGAGAATCTTAAGCAGGCTCCATGGTCAGCATGGAGCTCAATGCAAGACTGTCTCACAACTCTGAGATCATGACCTGAGCTGAAAGAGTCAGATACTTAATGACTGAGTCACCCAGGTGCCCCAATTATGTTACTTTATATTTTTCTACTATACTATCAGTTTATTATTGATTTCAAATGTTTTAGTTAGATATAACTGAGAATTAATCCAGACATTTTGGAATTTATGCTATAGGATTTCCTAAAGTAACAGATTGAGAGAAAAGAGGTACTTCCATAGCACCTCTGTCTGCAATTTCATCTTTCTTTTTGATTCTTTTACTCCAAACCACATGATAATCCTATTCTAGTGGTTGTTGGCAGAGGATTAGGTCCTCATGCACATTGGACTGAATGTCTTAGTTCTTTGGAAGATATTGACTAGAAGTTACTCTCTATTCCTTGTCATGTGGGCCTCTCCAACATGGCATCTGGCCAAATTGGCTTGGCTTCATTGATTCCAGAAATATTAGGTTCCGCAATCTGTGCAGAGGAGAAGATAAAGGCATGATGAAATTAGCACTGGGAACTACTGCCTGAGATTAAGTGCATGGGCAGCCAGTGATAACTGAGGTGGTTAGTTGGTGATCATTTCCAGGAGGAATCTGGCTAGTAAAGGAAAAGAATGGGACTGAGACACTCAAGTAAATTTCTCTCTAGAACAATTATGGGGCTGTTGAAGATGAGCTTCATTATTTCAAGTATTAACAACACATTCTCAATACAGGAATAAATTTCTTTAAGAAATAATTGGCCGTGTAAAACTGAGCTAATTGTTAAAAAAATTCCCAAAGTAGCCACATGTCATGCACAGAACAATTCAACACTTCATACGTATCAAGCTGCTCTTTCCCAGAGAAACATGAATCATAATATTGCTACTGAAAATGTTCATTAAACTAAATGGGACTGCAATTAGCTTCCAAAAAATATTAAGTATTCCAATTTGCTCTCAAGAGAACTAGAAAATCCAAAATATGTTTATTAACTGTAGTCTGTTAAAACTTCTGGTTTCAGGAATATTCTCTACTACTTTTTAAGAATATTTATCTTAAAAGAACTTCAAGTTCAATTTCAAATATAATGTCACATGTGTTATGTTATGAGAATAGTCATAGTTTTATTAAAACTTTTATTCTTTTTCCCATGCTGCAAATTAAAAACTCCATTTGTAAAAATTTTTGAGTACAATCATATTTATATGGCAGTGTACTCTGTTCTAGAAATGTATCTGTATCAAGGCAAATATTAATATTTTCTATCTTGATAATGTAAATTGAATGACTTTATGAGATAATTGGTCTTTATTTTCTCATATAAGAACTGTGAGTCTAAATTGCTGATGGAATTTAAGGAAAATATTGAACACTAATTTCAATAATATTGTGAAATCTTCACAGTATAAACATCTAAATATCTATACATATTAAGTTAAAATATTTTTATTTTATTTCTTTTTTTCTTTTTTAACAAGGTAATGGGAATCAAGGAGGCACTTGATATAATGAGCACTGGATGAATTGTTCCTACTACTTTAACTGAGCAAATGCCCTTAAAAAATTAAGAGAAATTATATGAAGCCAAAGGCATGCCTGGGACATAGGTTTATGAAGGTAAGAGAGTTCTGAATCTGTAATATATAACAGGCATATCTATAAATTAAAGTAGCTTAGAATCTTTGTGCATAGGAAGATGATTAAGGCTAAATTTGAGGAGTTAAATTAAAGACTATACCTCATAGACCTGTAACCAGAAAACGGGAACAATAGGAAAAACATTTTTCATAAAGCACTGCATGTATAAAATATTTAAATGTTTATCTCAGAGTTAACTCTTTGTAAAGAAAAAATGAATTCCCTGAAAAATTTCCACTGTCGGTTACTCCCACATAGCCTGTGACCCTATTTTATGCTATTTTTTTAAGATAAAAATAAAATTTTTATTTATTTATTTAACAGAGAGAGATCATAAGCAGGAAGAGACGCAAGCAGAGAGAGAGAGGGGGAAGCGGGCTCCCCGCTGAGCAAAGACCCTGATCCAGGGCTCCATCCCTGCACCCTGAGATCATGACCTGAGGGGAAGGCAGAGGTTTAACCCACGGAGCTACCCAAGTGCCCCTATTTTTTGCAATTTTCATAGAATATAACGCATACACAAATGCACAAGCATACACATGCATACACTTAATGTTTAAGGTGTCCATACACTATAGTGTTCCAACAAATATAAGCTCTCAATAAGAAAGAAAAAAAAATTAAAACACTCGGAAAGAAATCATGCTAAGTGAGATAGCAGGAATTTCATGCCTAGTATACAAAACGGACAATATTTTAATATGATTTAATGCAAGAATGAATAAAAATATAAGCCATGAGCAGAGTCTATTAAAATGACCAGAAGTATTTATGGATAAATAAATATAATTTATAATGACAAAAATATGAAGAATAAATTGAAAAACTCAGTGAAATTGTTAAATACCAAGGTAAAAATGTGAACATTCTGCACTGTAAGCAGCTATGGTGGAGAAAGTTAACGTGAGAGACGTGAAAGGATAAGGCCCACCATAAATCTAGAGTTCTACTCAAACAAAACAGAGTATGAGTTAAGAAATATTTGCTAAGTTCATGACTTTGAAATAATCAGAATTATTAATGTGAATTCACTTTTTCAGAAAGCACAAATGTTTGGAAAACAAAAGTTGTCCTATTACGCAGGTAAGTTTCTTAGGTAAAGAGGAATGTCTATTAATAGTTCTCTTCCTCATATAAGCAGGCAGTTGAAAGGGAGATAAAGAGCTTTTTCTGAATTGTTGGATTTGGATGGCTTTTAACTCAAAATAATGTTCATGCCTATGTGGCCTATCTTGGCCTTGTAGGGGACAAGGTCAAGCCACCAAAAAAAGGGCAACCTTTGTTTTCTAAACATCTCCTTTCACCTTCCTGCTGATCTGTTTCTTGAGAATTTGATTCTAAGTCCAGCTAGAACAATCTTGAAGGATAAAGGAAATTCTTCCTCCCCAATAGCCTTTATACTCTTTTGTGGCTTGAAATAGAGTAGAAGTTCTTTTATGAAAAATGACATCATCTTCTGAAAGTCTTAAATTTCTTCTAATTCTCTGAAGTAGGTCATTGTGGAATTGGCAGTTGCAACATTTTCCATTAGTAATTATTGGGGTAAAACTTTATGATGTCACTTTGTGCAAGCAGTTCCTGGTTTTCATTGCTTGTATGACCTCTGAAAATGTTAAAGCTTAACTCTTTCTTTGTGAACTCAGCTAAAAAAACCAATGTGTGGAAACTAAAAAACAGTGTTAGCACATAAATAAAAATGTCAAAAGGTGAATGGTCTCTTGGATTTCTGTACACAGAATGCAAATTAGATCCATCATAAGAAATCATATTTGCTAATTTAGTGTAAATTTTTCACCTTACCATTGAGATACACTCTTTTATAGAGAGAGGATTTATGTTAATAACATAAATTCTATGAAAAAAAATTATCTATTTCATTATGATGGCCAAGGGGTTTTGATCATCAACTATTTAAGAGGTTTGACATGATACAAAGTCCAACCAGAAGTTCTCTAATACATAGAACTTTCTTCATTTCAATCATGACCTTACCCTTCCACTTTTTTTTTTTAAGATTTTATTTATTTATTTGACACAGAGAGAGAGAGATCGCAAGTAGGCAGAGAGGCAGGCAGAGAGAGAAGGGGGAAGCTGACTCCCTGATGAGCAGGGAGCCTGATGCAGGGCTGGATCCCAGGACCCTGAGATCATGATCTGAGCTGAAGGCAGAGGCTTTAACCCACTGAGACACTCAGGGGCCCCTAACCTCTCCACTTTTAACTTTGACACCATCATGTTATATATTCTTCTGTGACTTTCTGGTTTTGCTCAATATTACATTTATGAATTTAATCCATAATTCATATTTTATAATCCATTGTTTTTATTGTTGAATGACTTGGCTACAACTGATTCACCAAGTCAGTTGTTAATGGACATGTGTTGTTTTCAAGTTGGATCATAATGAAATACTGCTACAAATTTGAAAATGGAATTGCCACATCATAGAATAGGCATGAATTTCCCAAATGTGTTTTAAATTATTTATTTATTTTTTGAGGAGAGAGAGAGAGAACAGGGGGAGAGGTGGAAGGAGAGAGAGGGAGAGAGAGAAAGAGAGAGAGAGAGAGAGAATCTCAAGCAGACTCCCCTCTGAGCACAGAGCCCACTACAGGGCTTGATCCCAGGACCCTAAGATCACTCCTTGAGTAAAAATCAGATCGGTCATTTAACCAACTGAACCACTAAGGCGCCCCCCAAATGTTATTTTTTTAATCCACATCCTGGGCATGTTAGATTTGCTATAATTACAAATTTAGTGTATGAATAGCAGTTTACATTAGGGTTTACATGTATATTTCCCTATTTCCTAATGAGAGTGAGGATTATCTTATATGTCTGTACATTTGGATATGCTTCATGTGAAGGACAAGAACAACATTATGGGGAAAGTGTATAGCTATCTTATTATATTTATATTAGCTATTTCATGTTTACATTAAAAAAAAAAACAAGAAATATCTGAATTCAATGACCTAACTTTATAACTTAAGGAATTAGTAAAAGAAGAACAATCTAAACCCAAAGCTAGCAGAGGGAAGGACATAATAAAGATTCAAAAGGTGATAAATGAAGAATAGGAAAACAATAGAGAAAACCAATAAAAGCAAAGGTTAGTCCTCAGAAGACAAACTATATTGACAAACCTTTACCTATATTGCCTACAAAAAGAAGACAAAAATTAATAAAATCATAGAAGAAAATGGGGGAAATTACTACTCATTCTACAGAAATAAATTTATAAAAGAGTACTATGAACAATTATACATCAAAAAAACTGGATAATCTAAATTAAATAGACAAATTCCTAGAGATATAAAACCTACCAAGACCAAATCATGACAGAAAATCTGAATAGACTTAATAAGGAGATTGCATCGGTATTCAAAAATCTCCCAACAAAGAAAAATCATTGACCTAATGGCTTTACTAATTAATTCTACCAAATATTTAAAGAGTAACTAATTAATTCTACCAACTATTTAAAAATTAACCAACACCAATCCTTCTCAAACTTTAAAAAAATGAGGATTAAGAATACTTCTTAATTCATTCTATGAAATCAGCCTTGGTTCAAAGCGTGGACAAATATCACTCTCTACCACAGAGACTTTTATGAAACATGCTCCCACTTCTACTTGCCCCCCAAATATATGACAGATAGAGCGCATGTTGATTTCATTTTACTTACTTAACCTACAGAGTGTGGCTTCTGTGTGTTGAATGTACCTGTCAAAATATTTGAGATAACTAAATTAAGAATTTATATTCAATGACATCCAATTAGTGTTCAAACAGAAATTTTTAAGAGTACAAAGTACAAATTCTCCCTATAGGGTGAGTAATCCCACAATATTATAATAAAGTGAGAAAAGTTTAGAAAAAAGTTTCCTCAGCATATGCACAAGCCAGATATAATGTAATAAGTGCAGGTAAAATCTTAACTCCCTATAGCATCTGTTAAAGAATGGGGGGAAATTCTTTATCAGATGTAGATAACATTTATGTCTGTTACCTACTCAAATTTCTCCCTCTGTCTCTTTTTTTAATGAAATTCTATGCTATTTGTACCATATATATGCCATATGTGTTGAAAACATCAGGTCTTTGCATGTGAATTTCAAAGAAATCACATGAGGTGAGCATAATGTAGTGTATAAACTTGTCAAATCACTATGTTGTACACCTGAAAATAATAAAACATTGTGCATCAACTATACTCAAATGAAAAATAAGACAACAAAAAATAAAACTCAAATAAACCACATAAGTTCTTCAAACTCCTTGTTAAAATTTTGGAATATTTTCACCAACTCTAGCTTGAGGTAGTTTTTCCACAAACTCATACAATTCTGGAATATAATGAAGCTCACTTTTCTGTAACACAAAATAAAATCCTGTTATAAATGCACTGTCAAAGTATATAATTTGCTATCTTTGGGAAGAATTTTATAATTTATCTTGCATTTGATGGGAAACAGGTTGAATATCACCTTATAAATATTCTCCTGCTAAAAAATATTCATTGACTCCAAGATATTTTCTATATAAAAAAATTCATTACCATGACTAGAAATATATCTGATTTGTTTTCCTTTAACTTTTCTTGCTTACTTGCATGTAAGGTGCAAAACCATATGGTGAGGGCATGCTTATTATTCACTCATGTGAATGGAGCCTCGGGACCCGCAAAAGCCCTATCATCTACTCCCATGTTTAGTCTCACTGTGTGGGAGAAGGCAACTTATCTGATGGGTGATTATGTCAGGAAAAACTGTCATGCAGCAACTTGTTCTTTCCTTTCCTCTCCTCTTCTTTTCCCTCTGATTCTCTCTTTCATTCTGTGTACCTAGCCAGTCCCCTCAAATGGAATGAGCAGTCATACATATTCCTAAATATCAGCTTTACAAAATGACATTTTGAGTCTATAAGCCAATTCTGTGCTATTAACTTTCAGGTTGTTAAAAATAAAAAAAAAAAACACAGAAAAGAAAGGTAATTCTTATTGGACCTGCTCAAGGATGTCAAAACATGACATGAAATACAGTGTTACATATTGTGATACAAATATCAGTGTTAATAGAAAAAGGTAGAGCTCTTTAATTATATAACTATGTCTGTATCTCTCTATACTATGTATAGATCAATTTATTTATCATCTATCTATATCCATATACTATCTAGCTTTACATGTATGTATATGTATTGTTAATATTGAAGGCTTTTACATCTGAATGATTATGAATGGAGTTTTATACTCTGATTTACTTTTGATTGAAAAATAAAATTGAGATATATATCATAAATAGAATTCTTTTAAAAGTACTACCACTATTTGATTACTTGTACTCTGAAAAAGCCCTTTGGTCCTCTCAAAATCTAGAAAGTTACTAAATTCAATCATTGATTTTTTTTAAGATTCTATTATTTTTTTATTTGCCAGAGAGAGAGAGAGAGAGAGAGCCCAAGCAGGGGGAGTGGCAGCAGAGAGCGAAGCAGTCTCTTTGCTGAGCAAGGAGCCTGATGTAGGACTCAATCTCAGGATCCTGGGATCATGACCTGAGGTGAAGGCAGACAGTTAACGGCTGAGCTACCTAGGCATCCTAATTCTTTTTATTTTTTTTTAAGATTTCATTTATTTATTTGAGAGAAAGAGCTCACAGGAGCAGTGGGAGGGGTATAGGGAGAGGGAGAAACAGACTCCCTGTTGAGATCAAGATGGGAGCCTAAGTCAGAAGCTTAAGTGACTGAGTCACCCAGGCATCCCACATCATTGATTCTTTTTTTTTTTTCACATCATTGATTCTATCCACAAAAATACATTATGAATTACAAATCAAATTTGGAAAATAAAAAAGACAACATCAAAGTAAGCATTTAGTTATAAGCGTTAATTTGTTTAAAAAAAGAAAAACATTACTGAAATAAAAGGTAGAAGCTAAAATATACATCTATAGACTTGATCATGGATTGCTCTATTGCTCTTTTTTTTCCCTAAAGATTTTATTTATTTGACAGAGAGAGACACAGCAAGAGAGGAAATATAAGCGGGGGAGTGGGAAAGGGAGAAGCAGGTTTCCCACTGAGTAGGGAGCCTGATGAGGGACTTGATCCCAAGACCCTGGGATCATGACCTGATTTGAAGGCAGATACTTAATGACTGAACCACCCAGGCATCCTGCTTTTAATAAAAAGAAATCATGATAATATATGTAAAGATAATATGAAGAGCTACTTTCAAAATTACTAAAGACCTTAAAATGAGGGTGAGATCATCATGAACTAAAACAACTAAGGGAAGATCAAAAGAAGATATTGGATTTGAGCCAGTACACGTTTAGCCTGATACTATGTAACTTAAATATTTAAAAATCATGAGGCATTTATAGTTCATATATCAAAGTATGATTAAGCACAGTAAATAAATAAGCTCTCCTCTCTACCTAAAATATAGAAAGAAGAGAGATTTCATTTAATAAAAATGTGTAATAATTTAATGAATAGCTGTGCTCTTTTTAATGAGAAGACTGATAATTACTATATATTAAAATATATGAATATAATTCTAGTTTATTAAGTAGGTTGAACATTGATAAGTCAATGCGCTGCCCATCAATACACTCAGAATCCATAATTTACTTTAGAGAAATTGAGCTCATCATGAATTAGATCACTCAACTTTCTAACACCCAAATTACCTCCATTGATGATATATTTGCAAATATGTTAACGGAATATGGCGCCCTCCTCCTAGTAAAAGCAAAAGTCCTCTTTCTGAGCTTTAGATTTTATCTTTTGTCATTCTCTATAACATCTAATCAATTACTATAATTATAGTATATTTCTTAAGGCAGTTATGAATATAAATACTAGATAACATCCTGTTCTTGATATTTATGGGAACACTGACAATGATGTAATAACACTTTTGGTGATTAATGCATGTTTCTGGAAGAAATTCTTTATAATTAAAAGCAGTTTTCACATATTTACAAAGAGTTATAATCCTATTTTCATGTTCAAAATTACCAACTACTTTCTCTTGATCTATTATAGTGAGCATAATATGTCACCAATCAGATTGACCTTTTTGTTGCATTTTATGAAAATTTCAGTTCCATCTTTTCTCTCACAAGATATTCTACAATTGTACCCTTTTAGACACTCAGTATATCTTTGTTTCTGCCTTTGTTTTAAGGCAGATGATGCCTTGAGCATCATTACTTTCTAAGGTATCAAGTCCATTCTGCTTTGTTAATGCACTTTCTGGACACAAACTACTAGCTGTGATTTTGAAGACTGAATGTCTTCCTGCTTGGTGGAGTGCACCAAGGAGTGATATGGAAGTTCTTACCATAATAGTTTCCTCTGCCTTCTGAGTGTTGCCAGCCACCAACCACCCTGTGTCTCACTCCTATCCTGGTAGCCATGCTCCCATCCCATCCTGACCTTCCCATCTGAGTGATCTTTAAAAAGACTAAAAAAAAAAAAAAAAAAAAAGAAAGAAAAAAGACACTTATCCTTTCTGATTTTGGGCACAGTGAGCGAAGGGAAAGGGCAAGCACACTTTGTAGGACCTATTGCAGCTGGTGCCCTAAGGTCATTCCACGTCCCTCTTCTTGCCTTATCTCAGGTTGGAGACGCCCTTCATTAAAGAACTTAAACAAGGTGCTCATTAGACTGAGGTGGTTCTGGTGTTTAGCAACCTGCATGGGCAAACCATAATCTAAGACAGAGTCAGTGCACTCAAACCTGAAAAAATGAAACTTAAAAACAACCAATCACAATCAACTGAGCTTTTTAAAAAACAAACAAAACAAACCAAAAGAAAAACAAGCAAATGCTTCAGTTGTAGGCAATCAAATAATGTTGTTGCTTTACTTCCATTTTCTCTATGAAAACCTCCCTCCTAGTTCCTGTGGTGGAGAGCTCCCAACAACTTTTAGTCTGGCACCACCAGAATCAAACTAATGTTTGCTCAAATAAATCCTTATAAATGTTAATGTCCCTCAGTGTATCTTTTACCACCTCCAAAACTTGCCCCTTTTGCTGCAGTTTTTCTCATCTATATCCTAGTCTGGTGTGTTCTCCCTAGAGCAATTACTACATTACTTCTGTATTTCAAAGATCCTTAAGACTTTTTTTCCCCCTGGAGATACTACTTTTAATTTTTTCTCCTTACTCCCTACCTCCACCAGTAAATTGTAAGAATTTGGATGAGTAACAGAGGTTTCATCTGCCATCCATATCTTTTCTTATATCTTCAGTTCTTATATTTATAAAACACCAGTATTCATTTTTGTTTTTATATATTTCTCATGTTTATTATGCGTGTGTGTGTGCGTGTGTGTGTGTGTTTTCACTTAAACACCTGCACTTGGCACAGCTAATTCTAGATCTTATTTTAGAAACTTTGATGTTCAAACTAGCAGTGAGATTCTCTTCTAATCCATTTGTTAAAAATATTCACCTTAGGAAAATTAAATATTTTATACAAATATATTCTTAAGTATGGAGCATATTTTATTAGAAATCACAGATATAATTTATTACAAAAAAATAAGAAATGCCAAAATATAATTCCCAGCTTTCTGAAGCAGAAACTACCATTCAGTTCCCTGATGTTGGGTTCATTTTGAGATTCAGTGATTCCAAGAGCCCCTGCAGCAAATGAAACTTTTGTGATAGATAGCCTCCAGCTGTTATGGGGTTTAGAGCTTGGTACTTCATTAACTGAATTCTTCTGGGCATGATGTTATTCTACCTACTTCCTCTAAGACATCAATTCTTTAATGAGTTACTTAACCACAAACACATATTTAATACTCTTAAGTGGGATTACTTTCTGCTAAGACCAGACACAGTTGTTTTAATTGTAGACTCTCACAACTAGACAATTTTCCACACTATTTCTTTCTTCTAAGTTCAAATAAAATAGCTGGAAAACCTAAGCAGAATAGGTCACTTTAAAATATAGGTAGATAGAAGATAAACTTATGATAAATGTACGTTACTGTCTTCATAGCAGAATCAGAATTCACCTTTATTATCAGAGTTACTCTACTATGTTTTCTCTTGTTCCCACAGCCTTCCCCTTCCAGACCGCTACAGTACTTTCAAGTATTAATAAGAACTTAAGAATAAAAGAAAAATTCTGTTTAGTATCTTCAAGAAGAACAGATATAGGCCTTGGTTTACTAGAGGAGTTCTGAGTTGATTAATTCTTTTATTCCTTTGAGATTTAACCTAACTTTATATAAATGTCTGACACACTTTACTCCTGTTTCCCATTCCTCATAATATGTGCCTTCTTGCTAGCTCTGGATGTCAATAGTTCATTAGGTCTAAATCAGGTATAACCCCACAATATACCTTGTTCCTTTCTTTCTTACCTCTATCCCTATGAAACTCACATTACTTCCTGTTAGATACAAAAACAAATCGATTGTTTTCAAGAAATAAAAATAGAAGGTGAAAAATGGATGGACTGACTTTATTCTACAAAAGATGTAGGCAAAGACCACCAACACAAATCTATCCCATGCAATATCTTAAGCTATATAGGATATTGTTTTTTGAAGTGGTGAGAAGCTATCTTTGAAATTATATTACACAACCTACTCTTGGGGGAATATTTTATAAAGGAGAATTTTAGGGAGTCATTTATCAAGATGGAGAAAGGTTACAGTCAATATTTTTAAATGCTTAATGTTTTCCAAAGCTATGAGAAGTTTAGTTTGTGGTGTGAAAGCAGTAGAGGAAAGGAAATGAAAAATTTCTGTTTCCTTCTCTCACTGAGGGTGCAGCATGGCAATATTCACCTTTCATACCCTGTTTTCTATTGGTGTCATATGATGGTTATGCTCTTGTGCTAGATAATAGGAATCTAGAAATTTAAAGGTTGAACTACATTTCAATTAATAAGCATGGCCACTTAAGCAAAATTTATTTTAAATTAATAGGAAAGGCTTGAAAATATGATTGTAATTATGAACTAAACACACTTTATGTTGTTAATAAATATTTATGCATATTTGACAGATAGGCCTTCTTAAAGAGTAGCATTTGATATGTTTAATAGTCAAGGTGACATCGACAATATTTAAGATGTGTAGAATGGACACTGATCAACAGACTGGACAGGTGCCTTCCAGATGAATGAGCCCTTTGTGTAGTCATTCTTTCTTCCAGTAATTGGCCAAATGATTGCACAATTTTGTGTAAGCTCACAAAATCATTTATAGACATTTGTGCTTATAAGCTGAACTAATTTCATATGCTAAATGAGCTAAAATAATTTTAATCTCCTATATGATACCTAACCTTCTAACTTGAAATGTCCTTCATTACTTTCAATACATGGCTAAAATATATTTTGAAATATTTTTAAAAATGTAGTGCAGTAGACTAATGCATAACATTTGTTAATTAGAAAATTCAACAATTAATATTTATAAGTGTTTTTAAGCAACAACAGTTATGAAGTTGTTAAAAAAATTATGTCTCAGTTGATCAATATATTTTCTTATACCTTAAGTCATTTATTTTTCATAACTCCTCAAGAAAATGTCTTTAAGCTGATTGTTCTTGCTCTGTTGAATTTAATGTAGGCCCTTCTATCCAAATGTGAGGAGAACCACTAAATATTTAGTTCCAGTTCATATTTCCCTAACAAAGCTTTTAAGTGCTCAAACAAGAACATATAAACTGAATTCAACAGTTAAGAGTCCCTATTTCCATTTAACTTAACTGATAGCTTCTCAGGAGGTTGAGTGAACTAATGGAAAGTTAAATAGGCCGAAAGAAGAAAACATGGGAGGTAAATGATCAGGGTTCTCTTTGGCTTTTACTCTTGGTTGCCCACAGAACCAAAGCACTTTCCAGAATGGACACTGGAGGGTAGATCTATGTCGCAGGATTTTCAAAATGGAGAATAATGTTAATTTTTTTTATCTAATTAAGTTAATTTCTTTGAAAAAGCTACAAGATATACACTTAAAAGCATTAAAATATTTATTAGAAGTAAATATGTATTTAATTTATAAATTAAAATACAATATTTCTAATATATTGATTGTATATATTTCAATTTTTCTATCATTCTTTCTTTTAAAATCAATTATACCATTTTGAAGCTGTCTTAATATACAGAATAAGTCGAAATCCAAATATTAACCATGATGGAGTTACAGTAACTCAAATTATAATTTTTTACTGAGGAAGAATGAAATACACCAACATATAGTCATTTATTGTAAGGAATTCTGATGAATGGAGCAGAATGTATTGTAGGCTTTAAACTTGTATTTAAGAACAAGTAAATTTGACATTTGTTTTCAAAGAACTTTTTTAGGGACATCAGGAGTCTATAGTTTACAGGAAAGGTTAGATGATAGCTTTCAGTTACTACAAAATTAATGTTTATGTAGTTAGTGAATACCTCAAAATTTAAGAAACCTCAACCACCTCCTCCAACAAAACCAGCTCTTTAATATCTGTTTTGTCTATTTTTTCTTGTATTTTCACTTTGTACTAATGGCTTTTAGTAATTTTTGAAGTGGCCTATATTTTTATAGGGGAAAAAACATGTTGAGTGCAAAGGAGGGATAGTAAATAATATCAGAAAGGACCAAAGATATCATGACACTGAAGGAAAGTGGGAAATTAAAAAATGTACATAATGTTCCAGTGTTAAAACAAGATAAGTAATGTGGATAGGCTGTGTGTTCACTGGTTACAGAGGCTACCTATTTCAATGTCCTCAGGGGTAAAAACAAATTTTAATATTTAGACAGTAAAAGGTCTGTGTAAAATTATTTTAATATTCTCTCTGTATTTGAATATAATTACCAGTGATTAAAGGAGCTCCAGGTTATTCAAGGGGACCCAGGAAAGAGTTTAGGGAATACTTTCTTAATGGTTACTTATGTGAGATATTTAAAATATTAAATTTTATGAGTCGAGTTTGGAGTTATTCCAGTTTCTAATCATCCCTGACAGGGCTATTTTTGTTGAGAAACATAAAATAAGAATGACCAAAACATTTTTCTCAAGATTAAACAAGCTGGAATGGCATGTGGAGGACTTATTTTAAAGACAGCAATCATATCATAAAAGAACATCTGCTGTACTGATGAAACATGTAGGGTGGTCATTAATTCCAAAAACACAGATAATATTATTATGTCTGTATAGTCATATGTAATATGTGTACAAAATATGTCGACACATTAGGAAGAGTCATTTATGTTTCCAAAATCATATTACCTTGTTGTTAAAATCAGATCATGATTAATTTATGAGCATTTAAATAAATTTCCTATAAAGAGAATTACATTTTTATTAATTTTTCTTACTAGCTCAGTGTGTACTTTATTCCCAGTTTACCTGATCTGAGTTACAGTCAATCATTGGAGAAATATGGAAGAAAAGTAGGAGATAAAGAAGTGGTTTTAATATCTATTAGTTAGTAATACAATGTCAATCCATATCCAAAGTTCATCATCTGGTGAATAGAGACAAAGGACAACTAATAGTCTTGAATATGATGGGTCTATAAAAGTGACGTATTTTCCTCTCATAAATACGTGAAAAATATATCAAATCTTTTCTAAAACCAGAGCTCTGAGATGTGATACTCATTTAACATTTATTCACAGATGGTTGTAAGATAATAGAAAGACTTATGAGATGGTGGAGCATTAATTGCTAATATCGATTACGTAACATATTATCCGTACTTTTTTACACAGGGTTTTTAGTATCTGAGGACAATCCTGTCCAGATTTTTCCTCCCACTCCCAATCATCCTAAATTCTGCATTTCTTACTGCCTCAGCCTTATTTTAGGAGCATTACCTTGAGAGACAGAGTTATTTAAAAATTCCTAGCACAAATCCAAATCAGTCAGTGCCTGACAAAAATGGAAGGGATTTATTGCAGTCACAATACTGAAAGGAATGACAATGTGCATTTTCTCTGATATTTCTGTATATAATAATATATTATAGTAGCAGATATTTGTTTCATGAGGCTTAAAGATTTTATAATTGGTGGTGGTGTTCATGGTAAGCCCCTTAAAACAATAATACAAAATATCATATCTTGAAAATGTCACTGAAGAGATGATAATGGAAACACATTTATGAGTTTTGCTAGGATTTTGGAAATGTACCATACAAATGCTGCATAATTTAAAAAATTAAATAAATAAAAACATGGAAAATCAATAAAACTAGTGTTCTCTGGACAAGGAATGTGTTGGACTTATATTATTTGATTTAAGGCAGACAGGGATATTTTTCACAACTATGAATTAAGTACTTTGTACTCAATAACCTTTAAAAAAATTCCCTTGAATCTTTTATGTTTTCATGGTATCTCTGATTGGAGTGAAACAATCTGGTACCTAGGTTTTTATTTCAAAGAAGATATTAGAAAGAGCAATAATTAGCATTGGAAAACATTTAAAAATGCAAAAGAAGGTGATGTTTCAGAAACCCTAAAAGACTCATGAAGGGACCCATGCATCAAGAAAATATAAATAACAACTAGCAGTACTAAGCTAGTAAAAGACTAGCTTTGGACAAACTATGTGGGTATGAGGAATACAAGTTGATATCAATTTATGTGGAATGTCAATAACATATTTTGTTTGAAATGAAAAAATCATTAATTCACTAAATCTTAGAAAAATTGTTATTTTAAATCTAAAAATTATTTTTACACATTTAGAGTAACTTCTAAAATATTCTATATCATGATACAAAATTGGAATTAGAATTAACAATAATGATAAACACTTTACTTGTATTATTCATTAAAACCGTACAAATATCCAGTATGTTTTAGATATTAAATTATTTTATCTGAAATGGGGCAAGAAGCTAAATGACATGCCTGAGGTAACACAGTTAACAGGTGGCAAGGATAGAACTCAGTTCCTTATAATTCTTTTAAAACTTTAGCATTTATTATAAACATGTAGAAATAAATCACATACATTGTTGCTTTAGTTTTAAGTATTTGATTATTATTATAATTGAATATCTTTTACATGGCATATATCACCCCAAAACATGCACATATTTACCAGTTTTAATTTTTATTATAATTTTAGTTATGGTATTTTTTGATAAAGAATTTGAAAGTATACATGTGTATATATGTTATGAGCTGAATTGTGACTTCTCATAATTCATACGTTGAAGTACTAACTCCTAGTATTTCAGGATTTCACTGTATTTGGAGCTAGTGTCTCTAAACAGGTAATTAAATTGAAATGAAGTTAGTAGAATGGGCCTTAACCCAGTATAAAAGGTGTCTCCATAAGAGGAGGTGGGGTCACAAGCCACACTCAGAGGGAAGAATATGAAAAGACACCGGTATAAACCGCCATCTACAAGGCCTCAGAAGAACCAACCCCTCTGATATTTCCACTCTCCAAGATTGTGAGAACATAAATACCTGTTATTTAAGCCACCCAATCTGTGGTATGTTGTATGACAGCCCTAGTAAACTTAATACAGAATATATATTTATCTATCATTTATTTGGGACATTATTTTAAACCTAATTATGTATGTACCCTTCTGTATTATTGAAATTGATTCCTTATTTCATAAAATTTAATAATAATCTAGGAATAAACAAAACAGCATAAATATTCCATTACCATTTCTTTTTTTTTTTAAGATTTTATTTATTTATTTGACAGAGTGAGAGAGATCACAAGTCCGCAGAGAGGCAGGTGGGGGGTGGGGGGGCGTGGGGAAAGCAGGCTCCCCGCTGAGCAGAAAGCCGGATGTGGCGCTTGATCCCAGGACCCTGAGATCATGACCTGAGCCAAAGGCAGAGGCTTTAACCCACTGAGCCACCCAGGCACCCTCCATTACCCTTTCTTGCATAAATCAAGCCTTCCCATGTAATTAGAGATTTTAGATCATAATAAAGTTTATTCTAGCAACACATTTTCTCTTATTTATATGCTAATAATCTCATTGAGAATTTGAGCAGTAGAAATTTAGTCATATATGCTCTTAAAGGGGGGAATACATATACTATCACTATATGTCTTGACCTAATACTATTGAGTTATATGGAAATTATCAATGGACTATGGACTATTATGCTGCATGGCTGAAATTTCAAAATGAAATCTTAAAATATCCAATAATTTTCCACTTAAATTTATCTGTAAATGAGACACTTTTTTCATTCATATTGCTAATATGCAATGTATTTCTCAAATACCCTCTCAAATTTTGGTTAAACTAATTATTTAAATAAATTTAAATATTAAAATGTATTCTGGTAATGATGTAATAATAGAAATACATTGTAAATAACTTGTGGAAAGAATAAGTAAAGGGAACTTGAATCACGTTCAGTGTTCATTTCAGTTTAGTCTCCATTCCTATTATCATGATACCAAAAGTAGTCATTTCTTTCATGACGATGTGGCCTACGTACTTCAATATTTGTACTGCCTTAGTAAGGAAAATTTTATATGTTCAAATTATTCTTCTATTGCTATATTTTCAATTGCATTTGTTTCAACTTCTTGTATTTCCATAGTTTTAGAAATTATAGGTTACTTCTTATGCTAAATAGTGTTTAGTAAATATCTTTTTTTCATATGAAGAGTCCGTTACAACTCTGCATTGAGACTGATCACTCAGCTTGCTTTCCTCCAGGTGGATTGCTTGACAACTGAGCAGAAATTCCAAAACTTTTAAGAGATAGCCACCATCATTTACATCATTTCACACTTAGTCTTTGTATAATAATCATCAAAACCTGATATGCCTGGTTTCTGTATCACCGACGGTGGATCCATTGCAGATTACCAACTGAAGGTCGAGCCTAGCAAGTATTGACAAGTATTCTATAAATTTTAACCAATTCAGCATTTAGGATTGATTTTTACTAATCAGATTTAAAAAATGGGATATGAGATATTGTCCAGGTTGTATTTCCAAAACAGTGAGTAAAGAAGTAGACAAAATCTCCTCATAAATGGTTTATGTGTTAAGCAGAGGAGAGGGGCACCTCACTAGATTAGTTGGTAGATCATGTGGTTCTTGATGTCTGGGTCAAGAGTTTAACCCCCACATTGGGCATAGAGAACACTTTAAATAAATAATTTTTTTTAAGTGTCTGAAAAGAAAAATAAAAGGTTAATCTAATATATTGAAAGTTACATCAAAAAAGGGATGATGCCCGGGTTGCTCAGTCGGTTAAGCATCTGCCTTTGGCTTGGGTCATGATCCCAGGGTTCTGGGATTGAGCCCTGCATAGGGCTCTCTGCTCGGCGAGGAGTCTGCTTCTTCCTCACATTCTCCCTTTGTGCTTTCTCTCTCTCAAATAAATAAATAAAATTTAAAAAAAAAGGAAAATTATTTATCAAGGAGTTTTGTTGTCATACTTTTTGAAATGTTATGAAAAGTTCAGTGTGAGAGGACGATCTACTGAAATTCTAGATATCAGAAAATCTGTTGGGGGACACCTAGGTGACTCAGTACGTTAAACGTCTGCCTTTGGCTCAGGTCACTATCTTGGTTATGATCTCAGGGTCCTGGGATCCAGCCCACCTCTGGCTCTCTGCTCAGCAGGAAGTCTGCTTCTCCTTCTCCCTTTGCCCCTAACAGCCCACCCCTGCTTGTGCTGCTCTCTCTCCCTAAATAAATAAAATCTTAAAAAAAGAAAAGAAAAGAAAAGAAAGAAAAGAAAAGAAAAGAAAAGAAAAGAAAAGAAAAGAAAAGAAAAGAAAAGAAAAGAAAAGAAAAGAAAAGAAAATCTGTTTGGTAAGTAAAAGTTCCATAAAAATTGTTGACATCCAGTAGACATTTAATAACAATTTATCATTGAAGTAATATTTTATATATTGTTTTTTAATTAATATAAGTAAAGGAATAGACAGAATTTCCTCAAATGCACGGTAGTTACTGAAATACATAGTATGTATTTGGCTGACAATTCCATACATTAATGATCTTCTGCAACTCACTTTAGGTTTTTGAAATTAATAGTGTTTACTAAGGATATAAAACTGTACAAGTAGAAACCTCACTAAAAAAAATAACAACAACAAAAAAACTCTTGAAGTCTTGATATGCACTATTGAAATTACAATAAATCTGAGGCCACTTCTATTTCTAATTTTTTTCTGATGTAGATGGGGCATAGGGTACATTCTATGACCTTACTACTTTCCACTGAGCCTCAGTAATTCTTAAAATTAAGTAGCAGGGCTCTGTTCATAAACATAAATTCCAGTGCTTCAGAGAAACAGAAACTATAAAGAATCTATGAGAGGTCAAAAACAATTAGAAGTTAATGAGGAAGATGTTAAGAAACAGTATTTAGACAGGTTACAGCAATTATGGGAGTATTTAGCAACTTCTTCAGAAAGAGGAGGGATCCCCCTTCCAAATACACACACACACACACACACACACACACACAATTTGGTTCAGATGTGTAGATTGATGATGTCACACATCAAAAAGATATGAAAATATTTGCCACTGACATACTTGAGATCTCTGGGGCAAGGAAGGTGGGCTTCTCAAGTAAGTCTTACATGGCTCAGGATATTTTATAGTGATTAGTGATGAGGTCTGAGTGAGGGTCCCCCCGTGTAGGTAAGAGCTGATGTGGTTTGAATTGTTCACTGGTGCCACAGGTTGGAGCATCCAACGTTTGTAACCACTTGTGCAGTTGTAGGACAAACAGGAAGATGGAGGGGTGAGGCCTAAAAGCTGTCAGCAATCAGACAGCAAAAATGGGGTCAGAATCCTTATTAAAGAATCATTTCAGAGAATTAAAAATGGAGCAACATCATTACACTAAAGAACTTACTGTTAATGTGCTCATTTCATATATTTATTAAATATTTACTCTATGTTGGCTAATTGTAAACTATACATACATACTCCAAAAGTTAACCATATCATTTCTAGTTAACAGAGCATATAATTTAACACTCAGATAGGTTAAAAGGTTAATTAAAACCTTAGGTCCTATAACTGAAAAGTGAAAAAAATTAAACTGATTTTTTTTAAATTATAAGTCAATTATTTCCCTTAATACTCTCCTACTTATCTAAACTGTATATGCATTAATTCTTACTGAAAATGTAATTCCAATTATATCCAATACTTTTGTTTTATAATGTGGTTTATAAGTATTTCCCTCATATTTCCTAAAGTATGAGCCATTGCTCAAAAATCTAGCCGTTTTCAAAAGATTTGTGTTAACATGAAGCATATACAAATGATCCACCTTACAAACTCAAAATTTATGATACACATTGGCAAAGGACTAATATATAAAACATCCCTTTAGATAGTTTATGGGAAAACATCCTTTATGATGTCTTCCAATAATATATAGATATTGGTTGACAGGATGGCTAAAATTGATATAAAATCCTGTCCTTAATTTATTATTAAAACTTGGCAACTCATCTTTGCTGGGTGATATTTATGTACTATACACCCTCAACCAAAGGTGCTAAACTACACGGTGAGCTGAATAACAACCTCTTGAAAATGTCCACGTCCTGATTTCTGGAACCCATTAGTTTGCTAATTTACATGGCTAGAGACATATTATAGATGTTTGAGACAGGGAGATTATTCTCCAGGCCTGCCCAGTCTAATCATGTGAGTCCTTAAAAACAGAGAACTTTTCACTGATGAGGTCAGAGTCAGGGAGATATCACTATAAAGTAGTCAGAGACTATTGTTGTTGATTTTGAAGATAGAGGAAGGGAAGCACCACTAAGGAATGTAAGTAGCCTTTAGAAATTGGGAGAGAAAAGAAAACATATTCTCTAGAGCCTCTGAAAAGTAATGAAGCCTTGCTAACACTTTGATTTTAACACAATGAGACCTGTGTTGCACTTTTAATATATAGAACTGTATGTAACATAATTAATTTCTATTTTTTAAGCCACTAGGTTTGTGGTAATTTTTATATAAGCCAAAGAAATTAATGCAAACTGGAAGGAAGGAAGGAAGGAAGGAAGGAAGGAAGGAAGGAAGGAAGGAAGGAAGGAAAAGATGGAAGGAAGGAAAGGAAGGATGGAAGGAAGGGAGGAAAGAGAGATGAAGAAAGAAAGGAAAAAAGGAAATGAATTCTACTTCTACCAGGTGGAAAAGGATTTCTATAATCCTGAGGTTGGTAGCTTCCAACCATTGTCTTTGTAATTTTTTGTTAAACTTTTATTTACTTCAGAAAAAGAGAGAGAAAAAGCACAAGCAAGGAAAAGGGCAGAGGGAGAAGGAGAGAAACTCAAGCTGACTCTGTTCTGAGCATGGAGCTGAGCATCTCCTGATCCTGAAATAATGGCCTGAGCTGAAATCAAGAATTGGAGGTTCAGGTGACAGAGCCACTCAGGCATCTCCATAAACCTCAGAGATAAATGAAAATAAGTATCACGGGAATGTTTTAGTGACTGTTCATGCATTATTCCAGAAAATTGATGTTCAGAAAAATCACATTAAAAATATATAACAGGGCATTGGTGTTTTGCTTTGTTGTTGTTGTTGTTTAGATTTTATTTATTTTGAGAGATAGGGTGAGAGAGAGAGAGAAAATGCCCAAGTGGTGGGAGGGGCAAAGGGAGAGAGTCTGGAGGAGACTCCATGTTCAGTGCAGAGCCTTTTGTGGGGCTCCATCTCCCAAACTAAGATCATGGCCTGAACCAAAATTAAGAATTGGGCACTTAACTGACTGAGCCACACAGGTGCTCCAGGGCAATGGTGTTTTAAGAGATAAAGCAAAGTAACACAAAGCACAAGGATAGCCTTTCCAAAGACAGGAAAAGAGACTCAATACTCACTCCATCCATCACCCCATCAATCAGTCAATCAGTCAAAATAAATTTTCTAGTTCTCTTATACCAGATAATATGGGGAAGAAATGTATAACACATTTTGAGGACCAGTCCTTTGCTCAATGTGGTTTCAACTTTGTTAGAGAGTAATAACACTTATAAAACTTAACATTAATTATGAAAAATAACAAACAGAATTACATTAAATTTATAACTAAAATAATATTTCAGTTAATTTTCCGTTTGTGTGAGAAGTGGCTAGGTATGAAAAAGAAATATTTTTCTAGAGTTGAATAAATTAAAACCAATAAATGCCATAATAAATACCATTATTTAAAAGTGCATGTATAAAATCAATTACTCTGAAAAGACAATACAGTAATTCATTTTGAGTTTTTTTTAAAGATTTTATGTATTCACTTGATAAAGAGAGAAGGAGAGAGGCAGGCATAGAGAGAGGGTCAAGCAGGCTCCCTGCTGAGCAGAGTTTGTTTGATCATTGAAGAGGAGGAAAAAAAAGCAAGAAGAATGAAACTAAAAATGAATCATCTTACAATACATGGACCAGTGATGTGCATGTGATACATGCAGAACATGACATTTCTAAAGGTTTACTGACTAATGTTTTACTAGACAATAAAGGGCAACCTTATCTTCACAATAGCTGGACCCCAGGATCCTGTGAACCTCACTTTCAACATACACAAATTCCTTAGAGACTTGCTTTATCTTTCACCCTTACTAACTAAAAAGTGTATAATCAGTCACTCTTCACAATCACAAGTGCAGTTCTTTCTCCCCATGGGTCCAGTCCCTATACTCTAATAAAAGCACCTTTTTGCACCATTAGTTGTTTCAAGATTGTTTTTTTAATCACTGCGCTCCACAATGCTGCACACCATACAACAGGACTTGTGGACAGATTCCTTATCTCTATACAGCATTCTTTAGGCCTTATTGTTAACTGAAATAAAATATATTAAGGATAGAGTGTCAACATAAATGGAACCAACATTTGCATGAGAAGAATGTCAAATGGATAATTAATAATCATTCTTTGTATTATGGGATCATTAAAAACTATTATAGTGAGAATGAATAATAAATACTGATTTCACCTAGTCATTCAAATTAAAAGTATGAATCTACATTGACACATCATAATCACCCAAAGTCTATAGTTTACCTAGGGGCTTATTTTTGTGGTGTACTTTCTATGAGTTTAAACAAAAGCAAATTGACATACAGATATATTGATACTATTAAAAATTGTAAAAGCTGAATAAAATAAAGTAGAAATCCTTTTTTTCTTTGTTGCCCTAATTTTATAGAGAATGCATTTGATGTTTCATAAACATAATGTATCCCACAATTATTTATGAATTTTTTTCATCTCATTCCTTAATATCTTTATCATTATCTTGCAAATATTTTAATATTTAATTAGAAGTATACTGCTTAATATCTAAATGTATGCCAATATTGTAGTAGTCATTTTGTTATTGATTTCTAGCTAAGTTATCATTTTTAAGAAACTGTTCTCCAAATAACTTCAATCATTTGAAATTTGTTCAGGGTTGCTTTGCCATACCCCATGACTATGTAAACTAAATATTTTATAATGGTTTAGAAGAAAAGTATTTTTCAGTTGTTCAAATTTTCTCCTCAAAATCATCTAACTCACATTAATATTATGTCTGTTGAATTTTTCACTTAGTCAGTGACTGAGAGTTGTTTTAGATCCATCCACTAGGACTGTGGGTTTATTTATCTAATTAGTTCTATATAATTTTGCTTTATTATATTGAAGTCATATTGTTAGCTGCATACAAATTTAATCTTATTAATTTTCTTGCTCTATGGGAATATATATTGCTTGATATTGTGCCTGCCAATTCCATTCACTGGCTACTTGTTGGCTTGATTTTATTGACTGTCACCATGTTTGTTCCTGTAAATACTGTCTTGTCCTTCATAAAATTGGTTATCTTTGACTTTAGTGCTGAGCACTATATTAATAAATTTTAGAAATTATTTGATGCTTGATACAATGTTATATATCTACTGATTTTATTTTGCTTCTTCAAGGTTTAGGGATATGAAAAAGCAAAGTATAAATTTTTGTATGCGATGGAGTCAGATTAACTTAGTTTAAAGTCTGAAGATTTTTTTTGAAGGGACTCTTGATGACTTAAAACCAGATGAAATTCTTGAAATGATTGATTTTATTTCAGTTTGTTCTTACTTCAAAAGAAGATACATTGATGTCTTGGAAGAAAGCAGTAGTAGTTTACATGAAAAATTAGAGTTTTAAGTTAATTGTAGGAAACATTACTGAGTACACGTAAAAGATGAGGGAAAAAAGAAATTCAAAGATAACAAAGTTATCTTGTTCATTTTGGTTGATGAGAGGAGAGAAATCAGTCATTCAGCCTTGGACATTTGAAACTTATAATTGTTCATTATAACCATGTGGACATATGAGATAGTCATTCAAATATAAACTTCTGTTTTTTATTTATTTATTTTTAATTTAATTTTTTCAGTGTTCCAAGATTCATTGTTTATGTACCACACCCAGTGCTCTATGCATTACCTGCCCTCCTCAATATCGACCACCAGGATCACCCAACCCCCCATTTCCCTCTCATCTAAAATCCTCGGTTTGTTTCTCGGAGTCCACAGTCTATCATGTTTCATCTCCCCCTCCCATTTCTCCCAATTCACCCCTTCTTTCCTTCTCCCAATGTCCTCCATATTTTTCCTTATGCTTCACACAGGAAAACCATATAATTGACTCTCTCTGCTTGACTTATTTCACAAACTTCTGTATTTTAAATAATAGGATTGGCACGGAGATTAATTTAAGAGTCATTTACATTTATAAGAACAATTAAAAAGAAATAATAGCACTAAGCCCTTAAGCAACCAAAAATTTGGGCATCAGGCCAGGATGGGGAAGCCCACATAGAATATTGAGAATACATGATCATGAAGGGTTGCTTATGAGAGAAACCCACAGAAAGTGTTGCTTCAGGAAAGAAGTAAGAAAGAGTTTCAAGCATGAGTACAATTTCAATAGTATAACTGTTTAGGAAAGATTAGGTAAAACAGGTTAGATTAGTTACTAGTGGATTTAGCTTCAGATTTGATAGAGAAATATGTAATAGTGAAAATGAGACCTATTTTTCTAACAAATCATTTGTTTTACTTTTTAAAAGATGAAACATTTCAAAACATTCCTAAAGGTTGACAAGAGTGATCAGTTGAGAAAGAAAAACCTGTGATAGAAATGAAAGGAAATAATTGGAGAATCCATGAGATGATTAACAGTAATGGAAGTGGAAGTAAATGGAAAACTTTATATTGATAGGATAAGGGGAAAAATGCTAGAAATACATGGAAAATAAGAATTGTTTCTTTTCTTTAAAGATTATTTATTTATTTTAGAAAAAGAGAGAGAGTGAGGTGGGAAGGGCAGTGGGAGAGGGAGAGAGAGAATCCCAAGCAGACTCGCTCCTAACATGGAGCTAGATCTCAAGACCCTGAGATCATGACCTGAGCTGAAATCAAAAGTCAGATGCTTAACTGATTGAACCAGACAGGCACCCTCATCATTTCTTTTCTGAAAAATAAACATTCTAATTGGTTGGATTCCTATGCATGCTATTGTGTTTCCTAACTCATTCTGGACAAATATTTTTTTTGTTTTTAGCTAATAATAGCTAGGTGAAAGACTGGGAAATGGAAATTATATCCAATAAATATATCTTAAGTCAACTTCTATTTACTATTTGTGCCCAATCTCATTTGGATGAGAATGAGAATCACCTCTTCCATTAAAAACATTGTAATGGCACACAGATGTCATGAGAAAGAATTGTTAATCATATTCTGAGTTAATCACTCATGAATACTGATTATGGGATGACTAAGGGGTATATAGAGATGACTCAACTTTGATTTATTATCTGCATTGTTTATAAGAGTAAAAAATTCAAGATTAGGAGTGCCTGGGTGGCTCAGTCATTAAGCACTGTTTTTGGCTCAGTTCATGATCGGGTCCTGGATGGAGCCTCACATTGGGCTTCCTGCTCAGCTTCTCCCTCTCCCACACCCCCTGCTTATGTTCCTACTCTCACTGTCTCCCTCTCTGTCAAATAAATCAATATTTTTTATTTTTATTTTTATTTTATTTATTTTTTTAAAGATTTTATTCATTTATTTGACAGAGGAGGGAGATCACAAGTAGGCAGAGAGGCAGGCAGAGAGTGGGGGAAACAGGCTCCCCACTAAGCAGAGAGCCCGATGCAAGGCTCAATCCCAGTACCCTGAGATCATGACCTGAGCTGAAGGCAGAGGCTTTAACCCACTGAGCCACCCAGGCACCCCAAATCAATATTTTTTTTAAATGCAAGATTAGAAATTAATTTTGAGGTGACTAATACTCTATGTGCCTTGTTCCTATGGCTTTATAAATAAATTGAGCAACGAAGCTTATCAAGAAGCAACAATGGGGGCACCTGGGTGGCTCAGTGGGTTAAAGCCTCTGCCTTCCACTCAGGTCATGATCTCAGGTCCTGGGACCAACCCCCGCATCCTGCTCTCTGCTCAGCAGGGAGCCTGCTTCCCTCTCTCTCTCTGCCTGCCTCTCTCCCTACTTGTGATCTCTCTCTCCCTCTCTCTCTAATAAATAAATCTTTTTTTTAAAAAAAGAAGAAGCAACAATGAAGTGACTGGCCTTTATGTTTTGTTGACCATCTTAGGAATCGTCATAAAGAGAGATCTAGAATTTAATTAAAAAATTGTCATTGTGGGCTATTTTAAAGATATCTTATGCTTTAATTCAATAACAATATATTTTATATTTGGAAGCAAAGGACAGTGTGTCTAACCTTTACTTAATTCTCAGATTACTTTCACTTAAGAACTATTTTAAAGGTACCAACGCTGTTCAACGAGAATTGCCTAAAACTATGGTTGTAGCCTGCCTACGCAACTTTATTATCTACATGATTGGAGACTCTAGGAAGAGCAGGGCAAGCCTCAAGAGGTTGTAAAATAGGAAAAGAGCCTAGCTCAGGGCTTTTATTATGGTTAGGGATGGGGTTGGGGTGTGAGTTACCACAGTTGAGAAAATCTTGCTTAGTTTGAATCTCCCACAGATATCAAAAGAAAGAACACCCAGAATTTCTTAATAAATTGCCCAAATATGGTCAGAAGGGGAAGGGAGATTAGAGAGGCATAAAAGGTTTAGCTGTCAAAGATAAAAAAATGGAACATATTCCTTATTGAAACATAGTCATTTCCTGCTTCTTCTAGTGACACAATGGTCTTCATAATCATTAAACTAGATGATTAATATTAGTTTATTTTCTTCTTTATATTTTCATTCCTACTGGTTCAGTCTGCACATCTCGTGTTTCAGCAAAGATCGTGTATGTGTGTGCACGCACACACTGCTTCCCATTTTCTAACATAACAGATGCTTTTATCCAACATCTGTGCATTATTACTATCTCTTTCAAGTCTCCACTCCTCCAAAAGTCTGAGCATGTCCTCTTAATGAGACTAAATCCCCATTCTTCCACAGTGCCAGAAAAAGGACATTTGTATCTAGTACAATAATAATATGGTGAATGTCTCACATTTCTGCTGAGATCTAGGTTATAAACTTCATGACAAATTTCAGGCATGTTTACCATTTTATATCACTGAACATATGGCTTACATATAGCATAATCCATAATGCCATAGTTTTACAGAAACAAAGATATAGCAATCATTTAACATTTGTTGTATTTAGCATAATAAAGGGGAACTCTTATAAAATGGAAATGTATGTAAATCTGTTTTGAAAAGTAGCCATGCTAAAATTATTTCCTATTTCTTCTTGGGATATGAATACACCTAATTTAATTTTAATTCACCATTTTGGTACATTTATACTGCCCTTGTTCCAGCAACTCTAAGGTAAATATATCCAATTTTTGCATCCTTCTAAGAAAGAAAAATTCGAATGGGAGCATGTTGTCATTTTTTTATTGCCTTTCTTGAAACATTTAATATTAATATGTACTTATCCTTGGACTTTGACTTATGACTCTAACAAATCACATTTTATGTGGCTATAAAAGATGATTATACTCACAAGACATTACTAAGTATTAAGTATCAACTTTGTATTTTAATTCCACAGGTAAGACGCTTAAAAAATCACAGTTGAGGTAAGCACAAGTGAAATTAGCAATTGCTTTTGTCTTTTTCCTTTGAAAGGTACTTAGGTTGTCAAATTGAACTCCAGAGACTGCAAGAGAAACATATACGTTATAATGTCACAAAGGTGTGGCAAATGCAATTTTTAAAAAATGCAATTATGTTGCTTTTAAATAAAAAAAATGAACGATTGACTTTATATTAAATATCAAAGGAATGTATCACAGCCAAAGGCAGAACTTTTAAAATGATTTCAGGGATTGTAAAACCAGGATGGGATTCTTAGAAGGGCTTGAGAAGCTATTGCTTTCGGCAAGACTTGTTCCACAAATTTTTGAAAACAAAAATACTAGCAGCCTTCATCTTTTTGAGTTGGGCAGGGGCCTATATTAATTCTTGAAGAAATACCCTCCTGACCTCAGAAAATGATTGTGCTTATGCTCTGACATATGTCTTATATCTCAGTTTATACAACTCCATAATAAAAATTTTAACATATTTAGATTTTTGGTACTGATTTGTTTTTCTTACTACACATATATATACACACAAAAACAATCTTTACTTATTTATTTTCATTTATAATAATTTTGCAGGGAATCGTTTCAAAGTTTTAAAGCCCAGAAACAGGCCTAAAAATATAATTATTGTTATTAAAAATCATAACTTTAAAAGCAAGTGCTTTTGACTTTAGTACTATTTAATTAAAATATAGTGCTGTAGAATAAATCAGTATTTGTATAATATGTATACAACTTACATATTTAAAATATATTATAACATTTAAATGTGAATATATCGTGTTTTAATGAAGATGATTGAATGTCAATGCCATTATGATTTTGGGCAATTTATTCCTGACCTGATAAAATATGATTGCAAATGCAAAAACATAGGAAAAATTTTTCTGATTAATTGTAGTCTAGAATATCAAGTTTTTATAGTATAATGTCCTCAAATTGAGGCACCAAATTTTATATGGGATTTTGTAATTTTGAAAGAAATCAACCTAAGTAGATCATAGGGATAGAGTTTTCAGATTCTTCAGCATTTACCAATTCTTTATTTTTTTTCAAGATGACTATTCCACTGATTTCTAATTCTCCTTTAAATTTATATAATTAAACTCATGTAGAATCAGAAATACATACAAATTCATGAACAGTAAACAAAAATATGATTATCCATCATAGATTTTCTGATGGTGTTATCATCTGAAAGGCATTAGCATATCAATTTTGATAAAGCACAATAAATTTTTTGGAAGCCAATGCATAGTTCAAGTTCTGAAACACCTCCTATGAATATGGCCAGTGACCAATATATCAGATGTATCAACCAGAAGAAGGAGAACATACTCCTGTACGATTATATACATTTTCCCAAGAAAATAGAACAGGTTCCCAGACCCAGTCATGCATGTATAGTTACAGTCTTTGGACAGCCATTAAGCGATCAGAGCTCTTATCTCAACATAGTTGGAGAGAAGGTGGGAAAGGCAAGAGTTAATTGCATGCTGGCTTTCAAAGTGAGCTACATGTAAGGAAAAAGACAGTAAAACATTTGTAACAAAATTAACTAATGTTGCAGCCTATATATATTCCTCTTCAGTTCAAAATAAAATTTTGAACTAGTTTTGATGATCAAAGAGTAAATCACAATCTACATCCTCAAGAAAAACAATCAAATAAACAGAAATTCATTACTTCAAAAAGCATATTATTTCTTCATTATCACAGCCTAGTATAACTGAAAATCAACCACTTAATAACATTTAGTTTGGCAGTTGTCTTCTGTCTCAAAAATAGAGTTAGATTTTTGTAAGCCTTGCGGTGCCTGGGTGGCTCAGTCAGCTTCCAACTCTTGATTTCAGCTCACCTCTTGATTTCAGGGTCACAGAGTCCTGAGACTGAGCCCCACTTAGGGCTTCATGCTCAAGGGGCAGTATGTTTGAGATTCTTTTCCTCTGCCCCTCCCCCTGCCGAAGCCCACTCTGTCTCAAATAAATTAATTCATCTTAAAAAAAAAAAAAGATTTTTATATTCCTTCGGTTGAAGGAAAATAACAGATTAAGCATGTGCTTTGTCTGACCCAAGGTCAAAATAAAAGAAAAAGAAGCTTTACAATTTAAATTATTCTCCAGGAAAAAGGTTAGGAGAAATTAGAGAGTATAAATGTATTGTTAAAATTACAATATAGGTTACAGAGGATGAGTCTAAAATACATGTAGTTTTTAATATTAAGAAAGCATATACTTTACATAAAGATAACTGTCTTGAACTAGGCACATTAAAACAATTTTTTAAAGCAGGAAAAACTAAAAACAGAATACATATACTTACAATCTAATAAAACTTTAACTACAGGTAATATATTGCAGACATGGCACAGTGGAAAAATAAAATTAATAACTTGGAGAGTGAAAACTTGTTATACTTACCCATTCAAGTAATAGAAGAAAAAGATTGATATACAATATAAAAAACATTGCTCTGTTTAATAATTATGATTTTCAAAAATGAACCAGAAGAAAAAAAGACAGAGAGAATAGAGATACAAGAGAGTAATTTATTAGGATTGAAGAAGTAGCTGGAAAGTTTTAGTAAATATTCTTTTTTTTTTTAAAGATTTTATTTATTTATTTTAACAGAGAGAGAACACAAGCAGGCAGAGAGGCAGGCAGAGGCAGAGAGAGGAGCAGGCTCCCTGCTGAGCAAGAAGTCCGATGTGGGACTCGATCCCAGGACGCTGGGATCATGACTTGAGCCAAAGCCAGCTGCTTAACCAACTGAGCGACCCAGGCGTCCCTATAGTAAATATTCTATTTGCCACAATATATTAGTGAATAGGACTAAGATTAAACATATATTGGTGATATTTTTTATTTATTAGGTTACAAAAAAGAAAAAAGTCACAATATGAAAGTAATTCAGAAAGTCAAGCTGGTCTCCACAGTCTGGAACACTATACACCAAAAACCATGGCATAAGATTTATAGATATTTTTCACACAATGCATTAAATACTACAGAGCCATTCTAGTGGCTTTATAGGCATTTTTCCATTAATCCCCAATTTTTAATCCCACTTAAAAGATAAAGAACCTAAAGAGCATTATACAATATTCCAAGCTCACAAATATAGTGAGGCATAATGCAAAATTCTAAAACCATTACTATGTCATTCTAAACCCCGGCTCTTAAAAATTATAGATTATATCTTCATGAATTTTGGAAAGATATTGGGACCCAAAAATTAGTTTTAGACAGGTAAGTGAATGATGATTAAGGAAGATCAGTCAAGCCAACTCATATACCACACAGAATATAAGAGTACCAAGTCTGAAATTGTATCAGAGACTCAGTTTGTCATCTATTTAGCTCTGTGGGTATGTGTGAATGCATGTGTGTGTTTACCCTTCTGTATTTCAGTCATTATGCTAATTAAGCAAATTATAGAACAAAAGTGTGCCTGTTTTCAATGAACATTTAACCTAACCAAGATCTTACACATTAATTAGGGTGAACTCTATTTCAGATAATGAGCTACATGTTCCAAGGTTGTAATGATGATCACTGCTCAAGTAACAAGACCTAAAAGTTGATATGCACATGAAAATATTTCATACAATGTGATATCAGATGATAAACATACTTATTGGCCAAGATTTATACTATCCAAAGAATGACTAATTCTTCTTACGGGAGTTTGAAAAAGTTAAGAGATTAAAAGTGACAGTTGATCCAACTCTTAAAGTTGACATTATTTATGTATGAAAATTAGTTCTTTGTACTATTCCAAGTTGTATGTCTCAAAAACTTAGTTCTCCTGCTAAGAAAACTGTTGAGTTAGAACACAAAGGATTTTTTCCCTCTCATATTCCACCCCAAATGTCCCAATCTTCAACCACATTCTCATTCTCCCTGCAATTACAATTTTAAAGTTTCTCCACTCATCTCATACTTCACATCCTTCTTCTCACAGTCACAGTAGACATAATTTCCTATGTTGAAAAGTATATGAATACTCCATCGTCCCATTAAATTATTCAAATTTACTAGCATAAGACTCATGCTACTACTCCTATCTTTTTGTTTTGTTTTTTCACTTCTATCCCTCTAATGGCACTCTTTATTCCTGATGAGAGAACAATTTTCCTACTGTGATTGAGATTTACTTCCCATTCTCTTTGGCCATTTAAATTAATAATTTATGTTCTTTTTCTTTACTTTCAACCCAACCTTTTGCTGGAGATTTATCCCATTAGCATTTAAATATGTTCAAATACATTCCATGTTGAAAAGTAAGTCTTTTCTTTAATCCACTCGCCTTTGCAACTATTGTTCTTACTAATCAATTGACATGAAAAAAAGTATAAACTCAGAAGTCTTCACTTAGGGTTTTCAATTTCTTGTTTTCCTTTTGCTTCTCAAGTTAATCCATTTGAATGCTAACAGTAAAATTGATTATTTGTGGCATTAGAGAAAGAACTTTGATCCTCAACTTTGTTGACCGCGCAACCCTTATAGCTGTAAAAACACTATGACATCACAGCATTTTTCCAAACATCTACATGTACCATCTGGACTGCTGTGAAATCACCACCACTCCTTTAAATCCAAAAGATTAGGGCGCCTAGGTGGCTCAGTCAGTTAAGCATGTGCCTTCAGATCAGGTTATGATCCCAAGGCCCTGGGATTGAGTCCTGGGTCAGGCCCCCTGCACTGCAGGGAGTTTGCTTCTCCTTCTGCAGCTCCCAAACATGGTTTCTCTCTCTGTCTCTCACTCGCTCTCTCTCAAGTAAATAAATTTTAAAAATCTTTTAAAAATAAATAAGTAAATAGGGCGCCTGGTGGCTCAGTGGGTTAAACCTTTGCCTTCGGCACAGGTCATGATCTCAGGGTCCTGGGATCTAGCCCAGCATCAGGCTCTCTGCTCAGCAGGGAGCCTGATTCCCCCCCCCCCGCCTGCTTGTGATCTTTCTTTCTGCCAAATAAATAAATAATCTTTTAAATTAATAAATAAATAATGAATAATAAATATATGTTTAATCTTAGTACTATTCACTAATATATTGTGGCAAATAGAATATTTACTATGACTTTCCAGCTACTTTCCAGCTACTTCTTCAATCCTAGAAAATTATTATCACAGAAGTAATTTTTTAATTAAGAATGGTATGATACTTTTTAATAAAAGAAAATTTATTTAATATTTCAATTTTAGAACACTTTACTTGTTTTATTATGTTCCTTTGAAATTTAGGTAAAGAAGTTCAGTTGAATAGTACTGGAAACTTTCTCTTAATATTCTGAAGACTTATCTTAGTCACACATTTATATTGTTTTCTTTTTTAAGATTATTTATTTAGTTGACAGAGATCACAAGTAGGCAGAGAGGCAGGCAGAAAGAGAGGGACACATTTATGTTCTGATAAATTTAATTAGATTTTGTAACTTAAGAATTTAAGCAAAAGTTCATGTTTGTCATAACAAGCAACATATCTTAATTGATCTTTCTTAAGTTTTTGCTTTTTCTGTCAAAAGTAAAAAAAAGAAAAACAGAGAAAGAGAAAGGAAGAAAGACAAATTAAAATGTTGAGCATCACTTTTTACACAAAGAAATTATAAATATAGAGAAAATTTAGATAATGTAGAAAAAGTAACATACAGAAAATTTAAAATACCCAAATCACACTGGCAAGCAAACAGCTCATAACAGCTTATAAAAATACTCATTTTGCTGCACCAACAACTATTCTAACCAAACAGAAGGCTCAGATAAATCTCAAAACATATTTCAATGCTCTTCAATTTACATTATTTTATAGTTTTCAAATAACAGCCTATCATTTAAAAGTTATCATTTTAGAATCATTTAAAAGTTTCAAATAACTGCCTATCATTTTAAAAGGTTGCTTACACTTACATATTTTATTTTTTAAAAATTTTATTTATTTATTTGACAGAGAGAGAGAGATCACAAGTAGGCAGAGAGGCAGGCAGAGAGAAAGGGGGAAGCAGGCTCCCTGCTGAGCAGAGAGCCCGATGTGGGGCTCGAACCCAGGACACTGAGATCATGACCTGAGCCTAAGGCACAGGCTTTACCCCACTGAGCCACCCAGGAACCCACATTTACATATTTTAAAAACCAATGTAAACAAGATTTCAATGTGAAATTTCTGTAATCATATAATTTTTTGTAAAAAAAAATGAATATTGAATAATTGACCAAATATAATGAGCATTTTTCTGGTTTATTTTTGGGTTTGAAGGTCTTCTTACATAATTATGATATCTACTTTTGTTTTCCTTTTTCAAATCTCTGTTTTTATTTCTACCTATAATAATTTCAGTTCTTTTCAATTTTTTTTTTTTTTTGCACTGACATTCAGGTAACAGGATTGGGAAAAAAAGTTACTTATCAAAATACTATAATAAGTATTATTTAATTTGTTTTTACAACGTGCAAGTCAGATTCAGCACTGTGTATGTATTATCTCCTTATTGTTTACATTAAAAGTGGCTTCTACCTCAGTGTTCCATTTTATCTAATAAAATGACACTTAAATAACTCACCTAACATAGTAAATGGAGGGAGACGTACTGTTTCAAACTCAGGTACTATGTAAATAGGAATCCAACTCCTAACACCAAGTAAAATGCTCTTAGTCTTTAAGTTGCTCTCTTTCATAGTATGTATGGAATTTGATGTGGAGAATTTATTTAGCGCAATTGTGTGGAGAGATACAGAAGCAGTGTTTTTTTTAAAAGGGTAAATTATTGTTTCTGTTTTGTTTTGTTCTCAGTATTCATCAATTGGTGAATACATTATTTTCCAAGCAAATGCATATGAAACCAATTTATAATCAGACTAAATTCACAGGCTAATATTTTAAACATTAATAGCTGTTCTGATAAGAGGGTCACCTTACAAACATAGGCACATTGACCTTATTTTTCTTGTTTCAATTCAGACCCTATAAAACTTAACAGAGGAACAACAAGCTAGAGGTCAGTGTTTAGAATCATTGTTTTAAAAAAGGCCTTTGTCCCCAGTTATTTGGCATAAAGAGAGAAAAACAAATATATACTAAAAAATAAAATATTAACCAAGTATTTTAAATGCTCAGTTGCTATTCTAATGTAATTTCCTGAGGTTGAAATCACCAAGCATATCTACAGGCTGTCCTTTTAGCAGATTAGGTGTTTTCAACCCCAAAATTCCTTGAAAAAATGCTGGGAAACTGAAGAATGTATTAAAACCTCTTCAGAGGTTAGAGCTCTAGATCCTCAATATAAATCAAAATATCCACTCAGTGGAACAGCATTTTCTACATTATGTTGAAAATTCTGGTGTGATATTCTATACCTATGCTATACTAAGAAAATGTCAAATTATTTAGGCAAATTTAGTGGTTGGTGTCATGCATGTGAAAATGTAGACATTCATTTTGTTAAGCTAAAAATTTATTTATAAAATAAGGTTTACAGGATATCAATTTCTTCTTATTGTCATGACAACCGTTTTTTAATTTTTTTCTTTTTTTAATTTTTTAATTTTTTTGTCTTTAACTTATTTTTTTCCATAAATATATTTATTTTATTTTTTCAGTGTTACAAGATTAATTGTTCATGTACCACACCCAGTGCTCCATGCAGTACTTGCCCTCCTCAATACCCACCACCAGGCTTGCCTAACCCCTCACGCCCTCCCGCCAAAACCTTCAGTTTGTAGCTCAGAGTTCACAGTCTCTCATAGTTCATCGCCCCCTCTGATTTCCCCCCATTCACCCTTCCCTTCCTTCTCACAATGTCCTCCATGTTTTTCCTTATGCTCCACACGTAAGTGGGACCATAAGATAATCGACTCTCTCCATTTGACTTATTTCACTCTGAATAGTCTCTTCCAGTCCTGTCCATGTTGATACAAAAGTTGGGTATTCATCCTTTCTGATGGAGGTGTAATACTCCATTGTATATATGTACCATATCTTCTTTATCCATTCATCTGTTGAAGGGCATTTTGGTTCTTTCCACAGTTTGGTGATTGTGGCCATTGCTGCTATGAACATTGGGGTACATGTGGTTCTTCTTTGTACTGCATCTGCTTCTTTGGGGTAAATACCCACTAGCAAATACAGGGTCATAGGGTAGCGCTAATTTTAATTTCTTGAGGAATCTCCACACTGTTTTCCCAAGTGGCTGCACCAACTTGCATTCCCACCAACAGCGGAAGAAGGTTCCCCTTTTTCCACATCTTCTCCAACATTTGTTGTTTACTGTCTTGTTGATTTTGGCCATTCTAACTGGTGTAAGGTGGTATCTCAGTGTGGTTTTGATTTGACTCTCCCTGATGGCTAAAGATGAACATTTTTTCATGTGTCTGTTAGCCATTTGTATGTCTTCTTTGGAGAAGTTTCTGCTCATGTCTTCAACCCATTTTTTGATGTGATTATCTGTTTTGTGAGTGTTGAGCTGAAAGAGTTCTTTACAGATCTTAGATATCAGACCTTTGTCTGTAATGTCATTTGCAAATATCTTCTCCCATTCTGTGGGTTGCCTGTTTGTTTTCTTGAATGTTTCCTTTGCTATGCAGAAGCTTTTGAACAAAAGTTCAATTTCACTTTTGTTTCCTTTGCCTTTGGAGACATGTCCTAAAAGAAGTTGCTGTGGCTGATGTTGAAAAGGTTACTGCCTATGTTCTTCTCTAGGGTTTTGATAGATTCCTGCCTCATGCTGAGGTCTTTTATCCATCTCGAGTTTATCTTTGTGTATGGTATAAGAGAACTGTCAAGTTTCATTCTTCTACATATAGCTGTCCAATTTTCCCAGCACCATTTATTGAAGAGACTGTCTTTTTTCCACTGGATATTTTTTCCTGTCTTGTCGAAGATTATTTGACCATAGAGTTGCAGGTCCATCTCTGGGCTCTCTATTCTGTTCCACTGGTCTATGTGTCTGTTTTTGCGCCAGTACCATGCTGTCTTATTGATCACAGCTTTGTAGTAAAGCTTGAAATCAGGCAATGTGATGCCCCCAGCTTTGTTTTTCTTTTTCAACATTTCCTTAGCAATTCAGGGTCTTTTCTGGTTCCATACAAATTTTAGGATTGTTTGTTCCAGCGCTTTGGAAAAAACCAGTGGAATTTCAATCGGGATGGCATTGAAAGTATAGATTGCTCTGGGCAGTATAGACATTTTAACAATGTTTGTTCTTCTGATCCATGAGCATGAAATGCTTTTCCACCTTTTTGTGTCTTCTTCAATTTCTTTCATGAGTGTTCTGTAGTTCCTTGAGTACAGATCCTTTACCTCTTTGGTTAGGTTTATTCCCAGGTATCTTATGGTTCTTGGTGCTACAGTAAATGGAATCGATTCTCTAATTTCCCTTTCCATATTTTCATTGTTAGTGTATAGGAAAGCAATTGATTTCTGTGCATTGATTTTCTATCCTGACACATTACTGAATTGTTGTATGAGTTCTGGTAGTTTGGGGGTGAAGTGTTTTGGGTTTTCCATATAAAGTATCATGTCATCTGTGAAGAGAGAGAGTTTGACTTCTTCATTGCCAGTTTGAATACCTTTTATTTTTTTTGTTGTCTGATTGCTGTCATTAGGACTTCTAGTACTATGTTGAACAAGAGTGGTGAGAGTGGACATCCTTGTCATGTTCCTGATCTCAAAGGGAAGGCTGTCAGCTTTTCCCCATTGAGAATGATATTTGCTGTGGGTTTTTCATAGATAGACTTTGTGATGTTGAGGAATGTTCCTTCTATCCCTATACTTTGAAGAGTTTTAATCAGGAACGGATGCTGTATTTTGTCCAATGTTTTTTTTCTGCATCAATTGTGAGGACCATGTGGTTCTTCTCTCTTCTCTTATTGATTTGTTCTATCACACTGATTGATTTGTGAATGTTGAACCACGCTTGCATCCCCAGGGATAAATCCTACCTGGTCATGATGAATAATCATTTTAATGTGCTGTTGGATCCTATTAGCTAGGATCTTGTTGAGAATCGTGGCATCCATATTCATGAGGGATATTGGTCTGAAATTCTCCTTTTTGATGGGGTCTTATGACAACCTTTTTTAATATATAGGGGAGGGGAATACAAACAGAACAAAATAACAAGCTTTACCGACTATCTTCCTAAAGAAAATATCATGTTAATTATATATTGTGCTTATACACAAATTTTAAGGATATTCTGTATATTCCATTTACTACTGAGGTATAATCGAGTAGAGATAATTCTGAAATTATACAAAAGCGGTTTTAAGTTAATTTTATGAGAAATTTATAAAATTTTCTTAAAATACCTTAGCAGAAAACATGCCTAAAATATCTACTTAAAAAGAATGAGAACAGGTTTTCTCCAGTAAGTTTTATTCAACAATTGCTATTTAGATTTGATTCCAATGACCATAAATCATGTATAGATTTGCACTAATGAAGTTCAGTAATTGAAAGAAATGTTAATTTGACATTATAATTTCATTAACCTTTACTTTATTTTTTATACTTTTTACCAACTTCTATTTTTTTAAATAGTGATAACTCTTGCCATAGAATTTACCAATTTATAATTTCAATTTTATCTTTAAATATGAAAAAGATTCTGTCACACACCCCATCAACTTTTTATGAAAGCATCTTAAATTTATAAAAATTTGGGGACTCATAATTAATAATATCTGAGTTTCTAAGATAAAAAAAGATATACTAGCCAAGTTAAAAGAATTTAACTATATATTTAATATGTATTTTATTTTAAAAACAATTTGAAGTTTCTCTTTAAATTGCAGAATATCTAGAAAATTTCAAGTAAGTCATTGTATATTCAGTCATTAAATTCATAGTTTTTCAAAGAAAAGTGAATTCTTATTCATCTCTATAAATTTAGGCCCTAGTACACAATTTTTAGAACCAAGTAAATGCTCAAATTCACCCTGAAATAGAGTTTTTAAAAATAATATTTATTAAATAATAAGCTTTTAAAATATATATATATACTTAGAGAGAGAGTGAGCATGCATGAATGGGGGACTGGGCAGAAGGAGGGGGAGAGAGACTCTTCAAGAAAACTCCCTGCTATTCATGGAGCCCAGAAGGGGCTTGATCCCAGGAACCTGAGATCGTGACCTGAGCCAAAATGAAGAATCAGCTGCTTAACCAACTGAGCCACCCAGGCATGCTTGAATAATAAACTTTTAAAAATTATGGATTTTCTTCTCAAATTTGAAATCATCTTTTACAGAGCATATGTGCTAAAATATATATTATATCTTTGTAGTTTCAAAGAATAGAATGGGCCTTGAAATGTTTGTTTATGCTTGCCATTTCAATTTTGCTGATTTTGATCTATATGTTTTGTTTCCTTCTTTCTTAAAAATAATACAAATATGGGTTTAAAATATAGTACATAAAAGCTTATAATTTTGGACTCCAAATATTTCTAGTGTACTGAAATAAAAGCTCAGTCAAGCAATATTTATTTAATTTTTGCTATATTCCACATTCATTGTTTTTATTTTTTATTTTTAAATATTCTAAACAGCAAAATTGACAGGAATAGAAGTAGAAGAGAAAGAAAGCTGTAGGATGTAACTAGATTTGTTAATACAATTTTTGTGTGGGGAAAAAATGTCTTTAGTGTGAAATGGCTTAAAAACTGATAAAAGGGACATTAATTCATTCAGATTTCTGAGAGTTTGAAGAGCGACTATAAAGATTATGACAGATGATACAAGAAACTGAAAGTACATAAATAATGCAATCTTCAAACTCAGAAATCTATAAAGATTATGACAGATGATACAAGAAACTGAAAGTACATAAATAATGCAGTGATATTTTTTAATTTTTTTATTTTGTAAACTTTTATTTCATTTTTTCAGTGTTCCAAGATTATTTGTTCATGCACCACACCCTTTTTTTTTTTTAAAGATTTTATTTATTTATTTGATAGAGAGACAGGCAGAGAGAGAGAGGGAAGCAGGCTCCCTTCTGAGCAGAAAGCCTGATGTGGGGCTCAAACCCAGGACCCTGAGATCCTGACCTGAGCCTAAGGCAGAGGCCTTAACCCACTGAGCCACCCAGATGCCCCAATGCAGTGATTTTTATCATATGTTCCTATGGACTTTGATGAACCTGTAGAATGTACTGTCTTTCATCTATGTTAATCACAGAAAAATTAGTTTTGGTGTCACAATGGAGAAAAAAGCTATCTACTATTGATGTACTTTAAATATAAATACAGAGATAAGCTAAAAGAAATAAATGTCCTGCGAAAAATACACTATGTTACCAGTAAGCGAAGAAGGATGAAGTGGTTACAGTCATCTCAGATACCATAGACTTCATGTAAAATAAAACTGCCAAAAAAAGAAAAAAGAAAAAATTAAAAGAGTAGCAATTCATCAAAAGGAAATAAACATTATATGCATTTAATAACTTATCTTCAAAATCATGAATAATAACAATACCTAGAAAAATTATAGCATCATATATTATATAACAATGACATATTATATTAATAGTAGCTCATAGTGTATATTAGTTTATTACCAGGCTATATTAGAATATAATATTAGTGGGGGTGCCTGGGTGGCTCAGTGGGTTAAAACCTCTGCCTTCAGCTCAGGTCATGATCTCAGGGTCCTGGGATCGAGCCCCGCATCAGGCTTTCTGCTCAACGGGGAGCCTGCTTCCCCCCTCTCTCTGTCCGCCTCTCTGCCTACTTTGCAGACCTTTCTCTCTCTTTCAAATAAATAAATAATAAAAAATTCTCTCTCTTTCAAATAAATAAATAATAAAAAATCTTTTAAGAAAAATTTAGAATATAATATTAGTATATAAGAAAGACCTAAAACCAATGAATTAAAGCTCATCCTTGGGAGAGAAAAGTAAATTCAATATCAGCAAATGAGGAAAATAATTAATAAATTAGAACCAAAATAAATATGAGAAACAACACAGAAAAACCTTCAAAGACAAAGCTTGTTCTTGAAAAGATTAATAAAATTTATTAACATCTAGCTAGAAAAATCAAGGATAAAAAAGGAGAAAAAAATTCCCATATCAAAAATCAACATGGAGTCACCACTACAGACTCTATAGAAATTTAAATAATCCTAAAATTATGAATTACTTTATGCCCACATGTTATATATTTTAGAGGAAATAAACAAATTCCTTCAAATTATATAGCTTGTCAAAATCGAAACAAAATGATACAGAAAACCCAACTAACCCTGTAAACATTAAATAAATTTTATCCAAATCTTCCCAAAATAAATCTCCAGACTTAGATTATTTTACTTATAGATTTTTAAAAATATTTAAAGTAGTACACTGATTTTGGTTAAAAACTCTGAGAAAACATACTACATATGAAAATTCAAGAGATCTAGAATATACAAATAACTCTTGAGAGAAATAGAAGAGCCAATTTGAGTGATTTACATTATCTCATTTCAAGTCTTACTTTAAATCTAAAACTAGGGAACATGAAGAATAAATAAATAGACAGATAGAACTGAATAGTAAATCTAGATATAAATCCAAATGTAATAGGTATTTTAATTTTTTTACCAAAATCATCAATTTTTTAATGGGGAAAGTAATATCAATGCAAAAACATGTCCTAGAGTATTTAGATATCTATAAAGATAAAAAATAAAACTAAAGCTGAATCTGTACCCTACATGCTCAAAATTATTTTGATATTGACAGTAGAAAAAACAAAGCAAAACATTACATTCTAAAATCCCAAAGCTTTTAGATCAAAATGTAGGAGATTATCTCCTTGACAAAGTAGTGGGCAAGTTTAATACCAGCTAGTCTGCTTTACTCATATGTTTACTTCCACAGATGTCTGGATTAATGGTGCTAACCCTTGGCCATACCAGAATGTATTAATTAATTGATAAAAATCTGTTCTATTTGTGAAATATGAAATAATATAAGTTTAATTGCAGGGTATCTAGGTGCCTCAGTCCGTTATGCACCTGACTTGATTTCAGCTCAGATCACCATCTTGCAGTTATGGGATCGAGCCCTGAATTGGGCTGTGCTCAGTGTGGAGTCTCCCTCATATTCTCTCTCCTTCTCCATCTCATTCACTCTCTCTCAAATAAAGAAATACAAACATTAAAAATAATAATAATAATTTTAATTGCATTTTTTCTAAATTGTGTCCCACTAAAATATATGTAGTAGTTGAATAAAAATTTGACAATTACTTCTAGTGAGTGCATCTAAAAATAAATGATTATGGCTCAGGACACATCTGATACAGAAAATTTAGGACATTTGGACCAATAAGAATTGAAAATAGTACCTGTACTAAATGGTTGGCTACCTGAATGACCTGAAAGGGTGCATTTTTTATTTGTTGTAGTACCACATTATTTCAGATATAACTTAATATATTGGCTGTTGATTATTTATGATTATCAGTAAAGTCATATACCAGCATCGGACCCTGGGAACACTCAGTCCAAAATGAAGTAACAAGGCATATATTTTTGAACAGAAGATGGGCAAATGAATGAATGAATTCCTTCATTAAGACTTCCTCATTTGTCCATTTATTCACTTATTCATTGAATTTTTTTTTATCAAACTAATCACTGTACTGAACGATGAAGGATTTATCTTTTGAAATAATAGCACCTGTCTTAATGGACCTTACATGACATGTGTAAGATATATATGACTTAAGTGAACTTTAAAATATATGCAACACTACTAAATGTTACAAATGCTATAAAGAAAAATAGTACAGTGCTATAGCTTCTTTTTCTTTTTGAAAATCCTGATTTTGAGTAATCATGTCAATCTACCTACAGGAACTTGAGGAAGGTTATTTATCTGTGCTTTTATTTCTTCCTCAGAATATGACTGTCATTAATGAAATAAAATTAACTGATTTTCTGATTGCCCAAATGCCTTCAGATGTAAAATCTCAAAAATGTGGAAAATATTTTGAACTATTTACTTTTTATCCCATAAGTGTTAGATTAAAAAAATATTGAATAAATAATTAAGTTAGAACAGAGGAAACCTGAGGAAGGGATAATTACTCTGCAAACAGAATATTGGAATAGTAGATGCACAGGAAATTATACACAATGCTTTGCATGATGAATTCTATTAACCACAAAATAAGAAAAGTTTAATACTCGTTGCAAACTTTGAGAATAGAATGAGAGTCAAAATCACATGTGTGCTGAAATCAGATACCAGGAAAAATGAGACAGAATGCTAAAATCTAATATGAAAAGCAGAGAAGTAAAGGATATGATATATTACAGTTACACTACAGGAAATGTGACATTTAAAGAGGTCAAAGAGCAGGATATTAGTAGTAGAATTACTGTAAACCTGGAAAGATTAAATATTTTATCTTAAAATTGGAATGATTGAATTCAGAATTGGAATGGTTGAGTTCAGAATTTAAGAATTGTTCAATTTAGGGGCGCCTGGGTAGCTCTGGGTTAAAGCCTCTGCCTTCAGTTCAGGTCATGATCCCAGGGTCCTGGGATCAAGTCCTGCATCCTGCTCTCTGCTCAGCAGGGAGCCTGCTTCCCCCTCTCTCTCGGCCTGTCTCTCTGCCTACTTGTGATCTCTTTCTCTTGTCAAATAAATAAATAAAATCTTTAAAAAATTGTTCGATTTAGTTTGATAGTAAAATTTCCAGAAGCTGCTATAAAATTGAGCCCTGGATTAGATTCCTTGTGTTTTGAGGGTGGATATTTTCATCTGAGTCTTGTGTATTATTCCTTGAACTGAGATCATAGTATTCCTGCATTATTTATTCAAAACAAGTATTTTTGAGGATCCTATATATAATCATAACTCTATTTATGTATGTTCATTATATAGTACATACATTTATATATACTTAGGAAAATGGGAATCATTTGAAAAATATTGACCTTAAATATGAAATAAATAAATTAATGATATTTATTAAAATATACTGAATAATTAAACAACTTTCACTTTTCTAGCTTTATCATTTTCTTAACTCTTAATGTCTGATTTTAGCCTGATTATGATTTCCAAGTCTCACTCCACTGGATCAGTGAAACCATCTTCCTGATCATACTACACATTGTGGAATCCAATCTCCCTGTCAATTTAAGTTGGCTATCCTTCATAGTTGACACCTGCCTCAATGGATTTTATTCCTCACAAATCTTGAAGAATGTCTTTTTGATATGAGGGTATAGTTTCCTGTTGTAGCTCTCTAATTTGTCTAACAATTGCAAATTCTTTATAATTTCCTTTGTTTTTAAGCTTATTTTACCTCTCTCTGACATTCCCACTATTGACAGCTGCCTCCATTTGAAATTCCCTTTTCTAATGGATTCCATGAGCCATTCCTCTCCCAGTTCTACTTTTCTGACAACCTCTTGTTGGAAATTTACCTTCCTCTAATTCTCCTTAAATAATTATTTAAAAATTTTTATCTTTGACTCCTTTTTGTTTCATTCCTCACCTATACTCAGGAAAAATTATCAGTGCTTGCTTTCATTTGCCACAGATGTTTTTACAATTCTCAAATTTAAAACAACTGCCTAGGAATCTATGTTGAATCCCACAATAAGATTTCACTTTTTTTTTTATTTATTTATCTGAGAGACAGAGAAAGTGAGATAGAGCATGAGAGGAGAGAAGTTCAGAGGAAGAAGCAGACTCCCGTGGAGCTCGGAGTCCGGTGTGGGACTTGATCCCAGAACCCAAGGATCACCACCCTAGCCAAAGGCAGTCGCTCAACCAGCTGAGCCATCCTGGCGCCCTAGATTTCACTTCTATTTACCTCCACTTAAATGCACTAACAATACTTCATATATAGAAAAATTTAAACCAAACTCTTCCTCAGTGTTGCTTTTATAAATTAAAATGCACATACCTTACTTTTAACTCAATAAATTGTGCTGCTAGGTCTAAAAAATTCAGAGGTAGAGATTATTCTTAATACCTGTATCTCTTAGCTTTTATATCCATTTAATCCCTGTCCTATAAATGATTAATTCTTAGCCCCTTCTATCTACTCTCTCGAAACTATTATAACTTGGATTTTCAAGCTCAAAAGCAGAGCTTGGACTCTCCCCTTCATTTTGTGTTAGCATGCTGAGATCTTATATTGGTAGAATGGAAGATCACACTAGAAGAAGCAAGAGACCCAAATATATAGTGACTTTTTGGACAAATTTGTTTTTCTTCCTTTTATGTTAATATGCCAAAGTGGTGGCCTTAGACAGCAAGTTAGTGCTATTCCTTTCCAAATTTCCTTTCATCACCCTTTAAGATCTGTCATTATCTACATTGTGAGAGCTTTTGTCCTTAACAAACTATCCTACAAACCCTCAAACTCTAAAGTATTTAGTAATTTTCTCTCACAGTGCAATTGTCAATATTTTGCTTATTATACTAGTACTTTATGTTACCTTTGCTTTCAAATCAAGCATAAGCCTATCTCTCCACTTAAATTCACAGTCCAGAAACGGAACTATGTATGATTCCATAAATGACCAACTCCTTCTCCTTCTCTTCCTCCTCCTTCTCCACCTTACCCTCCTCCTCCCCCTTCTTCTTCTCTTCTTCTGCATCTTTTCCTCCTCTTCCTTTCCCCCTCCTCCCCTCCCCCTCCTCTTTCTTCTTCTTCTTCTTCTTCTTCTTCTTCTTCTTCTTCTTCTTCTTCTTCTTCTTCTTCTTCTCTTTCTTCCTTCTTCTTCTTTCCTCTTCCTTCTCCATCTCTTCCTCATAATTATTATTATTTTTCTTTAATGCTAAATGCATTCTAGAATATATCTCCACTTCTCAACATCTGACATATTGTAAACATCTTGAAAGTTTTAGCTTTTTAAATATTTCTCCAAGAAGAATTAGGGATGCCTAAGCTTTAATTACCATTTATAAGCAGTTTAATGATAATTATATTTAATAATTATTATTCACCTGTAGTAGGCTGTAAGCACATTGGTCTTAGGAACCATGTCTGTTCATATTGATACATTATCATGCTCAATAATCATTTCTAAATTAACGATTTACAAATTATGCTATGTAAAGCTATTTAAGTCAATAAAATATAATTGTATTGAGACAAGAACATTATAAGTCTGGATGTTATCAGCTTTGGAATTGTACATGAAAACTCTAAGAATGCAATATGATGCCAACAGATGCAAACCCATATAATGATTGGCATTACTATTAATAATATTTACAGGTAAAACTTTTTAATGTGAGAAATTTTATGTTGAATCATATTTGCAAATTAAATTCTGTTTAGTTATTTATTTTATTTTATTTTTAAATATTTTATTTATTTGACAGAGAAAGACACAGTGAGAGACAGAGCACGAGTAGGGGGAATGTGAGAGGAGAAGCAGGCTTCCTGCCCAACAAAGAGCCCGATGCAGGGCTCTATCCCAGGACCTTGGATCATGACCTGAGCCAAGGGCAGTTGCTTAATGATTTAGCCACCCAGGCACCCCTGGTTTAGTAATTTTAGATTTCTGTTCTTATATAGACTACTTATTTACATTTACAAATAAGATTCCCAGAATTATTCATAAGAATTGTGCTCTTTTGCAACTTTACATATTTTATTTTGTTAAACCTCTCTTTCAAGTAGACAAACGGGCAAACTAGTTGCATGATCTTGCACACACATTTAAAATAATTGCAATAATAAAGTGCACAACATAATCTCATTTTGCTGGTACTGTTCATTGATTCCATGCATCTTCTATTGCTTCAGATATTTTGAATAATTTCCTGGATGGGAGAGATCCCCATGAAAGTTCATTTCCAGGCAACCTGAACAAGACATTAGTTCTCCCTTATGATTAAAAGTGTTAATATTCCATCCAGTGGAGTTGTCTACTACTGTGATCGCTGAAAACTGTATTTGCTGTCAGCAGGCTCAATGGCTAATACTAAGTATATAAATCAGAGAACTGTCAGCCTTATAGATGCCTAAGTATGAATTTCTACTGAGTAAGTTTGAAATACAATCTAAGTAATGAGCTCCCCTCAAAATAATAAAATAAAAGGTAAGTAGAAGAGATGCATTATTCAGTTGAGGATGAGTCCAGGGAAGTTTCCTGGGTAGATGAAGTTTTATAAAAGATTTTGGTGTAGGAAATGAGTTTGGATGATATAAATTTCACCCAAATTTCCATCTTATTATTAAGTTTCTGTTTAAAACTTTTGCTATTTGCTACTTGTTTTGGAATTATCCCCATCCAGAAAGATCTTAAAAACGCATCTAATTAGACTATAAAACTTAAAATAATTTGTCCCTAAATTTTCTTTCAACAGTGAATAACTTCTACTACTAATGCTAACACCACTGCCTCGCTGGCATTGATTTCATTACTTGTAAACTATTACTTTTCTCTGCCACCCCAAGAAGGGAAATGCTTCAATATATCATGCAATGTAATATGGCTTTAATTAATTAAGGTAACGCACATGGCATTAATTTAATCTCTAATTATACAATGTAATAGTTTCCCTATTTTACTGTGGTTCAGATGGTTTAAATAATCTGGCCAGGATCACACAGCTAATGAGTGAATAATCTAGAATTCAAATCCATAACTACTTGTCTCTAGGCCCATAGTAATTTCATTAAACATAATCCCAATATTGTAGCCATCATAAGGCCTACTACATGTAATAGGCACACCACTAAGAACATTTAACAGATTTCCATAGAATATATGCATGACAAAATCTAAATTAATTATTTGATCTAGAGAGTCAATGTGTGATCCATCAAAATCTTAGCAAATTATCTTTGAATATCAACAACTTGATTCTAAAGTTTATATGGAAAAGAAAAAGACCTGAAATATCCAACACAATACTGAAAAATAACAAAATTGGAGGACTGACTAATATTTGACTTCAAGACTTACTATAAAGCTACAGTGATCTAGACAATGTGGTTTTGGTGGAAGAGTAAAGAAATAGATAAACAGAACAGAGAGAATCCAACATCATTATGTCCCACTAGGTCTCTGAGAATTGTAATCCATTAGTATAGCATCCTTAATCTTATTTTTTTCTTTTTTATGTCTAGGAGATATTTCTATGCAGAGATGATCATTTGGAATTTACATTTATAGCTTTACTTTGTTATATATAAACAGAACTGTAAAACAATATAGAGCCATACTAAAGCTTTATAAATAGTCAAAGTAAATAAAAATTCTTTCAAGGTATTTATATAATTTGCTAATGGCTTAGGATATTTACTTTTCCTGTCTGATACTACTGAGGTAGGCCAAAAGATCAAGTTATTAACCCCTCTGATTTCAGATTTCCTAGGCCTTTAGTGATAGTACCTTAGTAATTTTTGCATGGCAAATGTGAAACTAGCTTTTCTGACATGAACAGTAGGAAAACATTTGGTAGGGCAGCCATTTGAAACTAGGACTGACACAGAAGTAATAGTGGGACTCCTAGGTCAATACCCATACATCTCCCATTGTTGGTTGCATTAATTATGTTAAATCCTGGAAAAGATGAGATGATACAGGAGAAATGCTCAGAATTATTCTACAATTCTGGTCAATTATTTCAGAAAACATTGAAGTTATTAATTGATTTTTAAAGTATAGTAGTAGTGAAATAGCCTTACAAAAATTGCTTTTCTTCTTCCATGTAATAATGTGTTCCATTCTTTCCATCCAAATCTCTCAAAAACTCTTCTACAAAAGGTAAAATAACAGGCGTGGTGAATTTACAACACCCATCATATGGTTGTATACACAGATAAAAATCTACTGAAAATTTATTTAAATAAATATGTTCATTTAGAAAAGGCAATGCATTAACAAATTTTTCTATTTGATTTAACTATATATACCATTTGTATAACATAATTGCTTATACTAAAATGCAAAATTAATAACATTTTTAATCAGCAACAAAAATTTGAGATTTAAGATTTATTTAACCAAAATGTTAAATAATAAAAACATTTAGAAATGGTGAGAAAAACTTTATAAAATTTAAAAGATTAAGTAGAAAATTATGGAGAACATACATAAGCAGGAGTCTGTTATGAATTTGAATATTCAGTCATTTAAAGATTTAATTTTTACCTATATTACTTTACAGTTTTTGTATTATCCCAGTCAAAATCCTACAAGTGTATGTGTTTGCATGTATAATCAGGTATGTATGTGTGAAACTAGACAAACCAAAATAAAAATTTATATGGAAATAAAAAGGATCATAAATTACAAGACTGGCATGGTGGAAGGACCAATTTTTTAAAATTAATTTTATTTTTCCAGTGTTCCAAAATTCATTGTTCATGTACCACACCCAGTGCTTCATGCGATACGTGCCCTCCTCAATACCCACCACCAGGCTCACCCAACCCCCAACACCCTCCTTCCAAAACCCTCAGTTTGTTTCTCAGAGTCCACAGTCTCTTATGGTTCATGTCCCCTCCGATTTTCCCCCATTCACCCTTCCTTTCCTTCTCCCAATGTCCTCCATGTTTTTCCTTATGCTCCCAATCTAATGGGAAGTAGCTCTTATCTCAGAGCTACAGAAATTAACAATAAGGAAATCTGACCAATGAGCTAGCAGAAAGGGCACAGAAACTGACCAGTACATACATGTTTCCTTAACTGATGGGAAAAAAATGGCATTGCAGAGTACTAAAGAACACTGTTTTCAATAAATAACTTTAGTCCAATTCACTACTATAAAGAGAAAAAAAGTTAAATTTGTTAATTCTCAAATTATATTTAAAATTACATTTTCTGTAAAGGGCAGAGTAAAAGCAAAATCATAAATAATAAAAACTCTTAGAGGGTAATTTAATTGTGATGCATGTACTTGAGCACAGAAACATGTACAAAAATGTTGATAGCATCAAATCAGAAATCACATAAATGTCCATTAACACTGGAATATATGAAAAATTTGAGGAAAATACAGAAATACAAATGAATAGATGCATCTACATACAACAATATAGTTAAATATCATAAATGTCAAGTTTAGCAAGATATCTGAGAATACCAAATATATTAATCCATTTATATGAAGTCCCAAAATAGCCAAAATGAAATTATACCAGCAGGAAACAAGATTCTTCCCCTTTATGAGAAAGAGAGAATGGAGTGATTTGAAGAGTCATGTGTCTTGAGAAATAGTAAAATATATTTTTTACTAGATTTGAGTATGGTTGTATGTAACTACTATTGAATAATTCATTGCATTGTAAAATTTGGTTCTGTGTACTTTTACTATATATATTTTACAATAAAAAGTTTAAATAATTGAAAGGATTTATTTTTTCCAAAAATATGATCGTTCAGTCCAAAAAACTCTAAGATTTAGTTATTTCATTGTCTAACTTTCCTGTATCAGTATAATTTCTAATTATTTTCCAGGTGTTCAAAGTTTATTGTTCCTATTTATTCTATATATTTTCTCCCTAAACACTACACTCTGAAACTCTCCTGCATCATATTTCATTTTATCTAAAGATATTATTTATTTATTTGTCAGAGAGAGAGAGAGAGCATACAAGCATAAGCAGAGGGAAGTGGTAGGCAAAAGAAGTAGTTTTCCCACTGAGCAAGGAGCCCAGTGAACATGATCCCAGGACCCCAGGGATCATG